>OZ037778.1:11776495-11781495 GCA_964035525.1 Porites cylindrica | reverse complement strand
GGTAATGTTTAACTGTATTATTCATGCCATAAACTCATGAATAAAAATTACTTGTAAAATTACTTTTAGTCGGCCTTGCAGTGCAATGAATCACACTATGGCAAACCTTATCAAGACACACTAACAAGCATATATTTTAAGGAAACTGCAAAGAAAACTAAAACAAATTCTCTTTGGATTGTATTAATTATGCAAAGTGAAATACTTTAATTTTCTATCATTGATATTTGATTCCGTATTCCGTTTCCGTTTCTGTTTCCGTTCCCGTACTTCCGTTTCCGGATTCCATGTTTTAGTGCTGCCGACATTTATGACATTTATTAGATAGGTAGGTAAAAAAAGATTCGTAGCTCCTGGACCAAAACAACGTTTAATATGTCCAATTTTTAAGTTTTTTCCTCCATAAAGCTACGGTCCCCTTAAAGTAACTAAAGCCAGTGGAGTACGATCGCAAGCTTGGAGCGTCATACATTTGAAAAATAGTATGAGATTGCTGCACGCTTAATTAATGTATGGAGCTGTCTGGAAATCTTAGCAGTAATTCAAATCACCTCGCTGGCTATTTAAAGCATCAGAAACAAAACCAAAAACAAATGAAATCAAGCTTTTATCACTTACGTTGAGCACTTTTCGTTCCGACATCTTGTTTTCTCTTAAAAGTAGCGGTTACCAAGCTATCCCATGGTGCCCATTACCTCAAAATATTTGTGAGGAATGATACGGCAACACGCAACGAGCTAATACAAAACACAGAAGAATAAATTATGAAGCGTATTGTTTTGACAGCTGAGGAAATCAGCTAGTTATTTACAGAGAATCAGGAAGAGTTGTCCTAATGCTATACCGCTAGAGACTGCTACTCAAGAAATTGCACCTTTGTTCTTGTCTACTCGCACGCTGTGTCTGTGTGTCCTGTCTAATGAGTCAAGGTTAGAGACATCACGCTTCAAGTCTCCAATCGCCAATCTCCTGTTCGGCTACTTTGAATTTCATATCTTGCCCCGTCGTTAATAATCTGGCCCTCAGGACATCTACTCTGGATTCCAAATGCAAATGCTACGAATTATGACTGCTTCGTTTGCTCGTTTGGGGATTATTTTTCTTCGTTTCTGCGCGAGGTCGTCGTAAAAGTGGTAAGACCGATCACCTGACCTGAACGGATACAGTATATTCTGTCATTTTATCGTCAACACAGTAGAAAACAGCGGTTTCAACGGTTTGCGGGAAAGGATCCTTTTCCTAACTGACAGTAACACCGACAATATGAGAGGCAAGTCGACTGTAAAAGCTTAACTGTGCTTTGCTATACACTACAGGTGTTTTTTATAACATAGTGACGGGGCGGTGACTTCTCATAACTTAAATTTCACGCTGGTTTGCAATATTTCGAGCAACTATGGTAGGTTGTAAATTTCATAAATTTTGCTGTGGGTAGATTGCTAATGAATTTGGCTCAACGGGGGGTGAGCAGAATAACTCAAATAACGTTGGCATAATAATAATTCACTGAAAAATTTAAATGTTTCGCACCATAAATATGGCGTTATGACTCCTCTGTTGTCCTTTTCGCGTGATGCGTATTGAAAAGTTTTGTTCCTGAGTATTAAAAATTCTCACATTCTCGTGGCAGATTTCTCAAAGGACCTCACAAAGCCATGCGATTAGTTCACAATTTTTTTACATTTGCGGAAGTGGAAATTAAGAATAGCTCTTTTGTGAAATACTAAAATGCGCTTCATCGCCAACAGAGCAGCCATTAGCGCAAATAAAATCGGCGAGAATTTTAATTTTTACAGCCTTCGGTATACTGGAAATCTTTGAGGATGGGTAATAAAACGTTTGTTTAATTTGAAGAAAAACTCAAAACTGAAGTACATTTTCCCTTAATGACAGAACGTATAATTCGGTTTTTCCCAGGGTGAGATGTTCTTTGCACGTCGACTATGATCGAATGTTAACCGCCGGACCGTGGCATGTCGCTTTGTGATAATCCTAGCACCTTATAAAGGAGAATTTTGTTCGAACGATCGACGTCTGCTGCTGTGAAATTTCCTTCCTTCCGACCAAAAAATCCCAAGCTGACCGAATTTTCGTAAGTTTTAATAGGATTCTCTAGATCACATCAATTGTCGTCTGTGGATGTCACTCGCGATATTATTTCTTCAGTTAATCATGAACTTCAAACAGTTATTATTCGGAAGTGAAGTAATTTATTATTTCTCGCCTTTTCATCTAATGTGTTTTCTTTTCGTCTCTTGTTTTCGGTTCCGCATTCGGAACAAATACCGAACGCTTACAATCACAGTCTTCGTATTCGATTCATTTCTCACCGATTTTATTGTTGATGTCCTAGGTTTTGGAATTGGAAAATCGTGATATGATAATTTGTTAGCATCGGCCATGGCAGGAGTCTTTGAAGCTGGAGATATAGTCAAGTATGGTGAAATGATGATCAAGAGACCTCCAACCCATGCAAAAGTTCGGATTAAGGTAATTGATTTTTAGTAGAAATTAACGTGCCTATTACCACAAACCTAGTATGTTTAGTGAAGTCACAAGTCCAATCAAGTGGACTTCTAACAACTTCTAGATACAAATTTGCCATTTTGTTTTTGCATGCAATATCAATATGAGGTATATGTGGAAGTTGCAGTTTGGCTAATTTTTTTGCTCCAAAGCTCTTTAACATCTAATCTTCTTGATCTGTGAGGTGGCGTTGGTACTATTCTCGCAGATCAACTTCATCAAGACTACAGTACTACTGTAGTTCATTGCTAAGAAACAGGGCAGCCTCTTTTATTTTAACAATGCTTCGCCACCCACTTACTCGTGTAATTGGCTGTCAAAGGGATGGCAAAACAGATGTTCATATAATACCACAGTCATTAGTCTCATTGATGAGCTGCATCATGAAAATGAAAAGTTTCCTTAATTTAAAGGTTTTGTTAGTGCTGTAACAGTGTACAAACATCCTTTTTAGCGAAACAGTCATCAAGGACTTCCCTCACTAAATTTTTTGTGGTACATTATACATGAATGCAGAAAGGGCTAGACACAGCTGTGTTATGGATAATATTGTTTTGTCTTTTTCACCACATAATTATCACGTGAGCAGTTACATGTATTGGGAAGAAGACACACAAAATCATGCTCAACGTGAAAATTAAATTATAAATTATGACTCGGGAATGTTGAAAAATTTAAGATTTACATTCCCATGTGTTCAGTATTGTGTTATACAGACAGACTTATGTTGAATGCATGAACACCTTAAGGGTAATGTAAATAAAGGCTTGAAAAACCAATGCAAAAACCGTGAACAATCAATGTTGCTCAATGTTGGATCAAACAAGATCGTGATCAGTCGAAAAAGATAAAAATAAAATTAAAGTCAAAAAGACTACTACTGCAAAGACTGATCAAACAATGTGATTTTAAGCCTAAGGTATACAGTATTTTGACTCGCCAATACCAGTCTTCATCAGGTTTATTAGGAAAAATCATGAATATACAGAATATATACTGTTATAAAATATCATAAAATAACTAAGATAGTGTGTACATTCTGATTGGTTGAAAACCTATGGTTTATTGTGCCGGTAAACTCATAGAAAACTTAAAGTTATTTTATAAAAGCAATAGACCACACTTTCCATTGGTTTACCGGCGTGATAACCTACTTGGGATGTTATGAGAACGCTCGAAAAGCTTGTAAATCACTCGCCTTCGGCTTGTGAGTTACATGTTCTCCCAACATCCCGTGTAGTTTATCACGCCAGTAAACCCATGGAAAGTGTGGTCTATTGCTTAAATAAACAGAAGTTACAAGGTATGACGTGGTAAGGTGTGGCTGCTAAGAAAATAAACCAAAAAACAGATAAAGATTACATAATGATTATAGTTCGTCACATTTCTTAATTCCAGGAGGCTTAATGGTTTTGGCTTTATGAATGAGGTGTGTCTCACGTTCTTTCCTGAGACAATGGTGGTCATATCTAAGTGTTTCTATTGGGATAAGTAACATAAGGGAAACAGAGTGGCTATTGCTGAGAATGTGCACAGGAAAAAATAACGGATTCCCATTTTTGGATATTCTTGGGTATTTAAAGAATACCCACAAAAATCCCAAATTTGGAAGAGTGAGACAAGTCCCAGTCTGGGAACTTGGTTGGGAATTCCCTGGTTGGGACTTGTCTCACTTTGCCAAATTTGGGATTTTTATGGGTATTCTTTAAATACCCAAAAACATCCAAAAATGGGAATCCGTTATTTTTTCCTGTGGTGTTGCATTGCTATGGTTTTACTATGGTGAGTAAAGGAGATTGAATTGAAAAATCGCAAAACAATGTTATTTTAACATGATTTTAAAAGTTGTTCGTTAAATTCACTGGAGTGTTTGCTCAGTACCCAGTTTATTAGTGAAAGTACAACAGAACCCTGTTACAGGGCTACCTTGAGCATGCCCCCTAGCTAGGAAAAGAACGAGAACCAAAAGAACTTGGATCCTTGCTAGCTGCCTAATTCTCTGCCTACTAATTGCATGTACTCAGCAACTTGAAATTTTATTGACAGCACTGCTGTTTTGTAACTCAGACTCCCCACTAACTAGAGAGATTTGGTTTTGTCTCTTAGACATTTACTATATTAGTTAACTAGAACTCAGTTGTTAAACTCAGATTTCCCTCTTTATTTCAACGTATTTAAGGTGGCTGAACACAGTTTTGTGGGCGGTCAGCAGTAACTCGCGTGACGGAGAATGTTTTAACTTAGACAAACAAACATGGCGGCGAAAAAGAAATGGTAAACAGAAGACGATTTCTCAAAATCTACCCATTAAAATTTTGTGATATTTGGAGGAATTTTTACTTTTATTGTATTTTAGATAATGAGATCTTTAAAACAGAAGTTGAACAGACGATTTTTGTGACACATTTAATAATTACAGTACAATTATATTACTGATTATCTAAAAACCCCTATGTTAAAATTTGGTCAAATAA
>OZ037778.1:11721495-11773995 GCA_964035525.1 Porites cylindrica | reverse complement strand
CCAATTGCCCTCCTGTTCAAAACCTTAATAAAACCCCTGGACTAGACAGCTTTAACCCTTAGATCAGTCCATTTGATTCAAACAAATTTTTTTCCACTGGTATTTTGAAGAAGAGGGGCTTATTGTACATCCAATAATCACACGTTAATATCTTTTTTTTCTTTTTGTTTCAGGCATGGCAGTCTAAATTCTTTGTTTTGCGTGACAAAACACAAGATTCTCGTCAAAGACTTGAATACTACAAAGATGCGTCGGCATTTGAATTTCATAAATCAGCTGAACATTGCATCTATTTAGACAGCGTTGTTTACATTGGTGAAACGCAAAGCTCTAAGTCACACTGCCACCCACTTATGGTCGTGTGTAGCAAACAAGGACCCTTTACGCTGGGCTGTGACAATGAAGAAGCTACAGCAGACTGGATACACGCATTAAATAAAGTTGCTGTAAAAGTGAGTGGGAATGGTTCGTCTGAGATGTGGGAGTATGCAAGTATAGATGACAGCCCAGTAAATACTCCTGAGGTTTCAAGGCGTATTTCTCATGAAAACTCAACTGGAGTTCCTCACAACTTAGAAGAACAAGGTTCCATAAGAAAACTTTCTAGAACAAGAACAATCAACTCATCAGCTAATGCAGGTAAGACATAAGACTTTTATGTCATGAAGTTTTAAAAACTGGGGGTCCATATTATCATTTTTTTTAGGTAATTACCGGTATGCAGGTATCAATGTTTAGACGGAGACAGGGGTACAGGCATGGGTGTAACATTTGAACACTTCCTTTATCCCATATTTGGGGATTTTCACCACAAATTTTGTCCTAGACTGCAGACATTTGAATTTTACTGTGCAGAGATCTGGGTCCTTCATGTAAATTTGTGTTTCAAGAAGGGCCATCTCGGAAAAGTTGTAGATCAGTACATGTAAGTGTGTATAAATATGTCAAGTTATTACTTTTTTTGATAATGCAAATATACCACTACAGCGTTCCATCTTGTATTGAGTATATTAACTTAAAAGTTGGTTGAAGAATATTGCAGTTCAATTCTGCTGAAACCCGCGCTGGATTTTCAGCCTTTTTAAATCATTCAATTGACTGATTAAAGAAGTGCTTTCACTGTTTTATTAAACCTAAATTCGTTGGTGACCTAAAACCAGTTTATTCACATGGCATAAGCAAAGTACAAATCGTCTAGGTTTTTAACAGCCATATGGATTCAATTTTGGAATATTTTCATAGGTAGTTGGGCAGACTTTATACTTCTTCAATCTACATGTACCATATTTTTTCGCTCATAAGGTGTAGCATTTTTTCAACGAAAGTTTGCATGATAACTCTAAATCTGTTGTAATTTCGGGGTGTGTCTTATAAGCGAGTAGCTGTGGGGAACAAAACAAAATTGAGTCAAATTCTTGACTCCAAAAGCTCTAGCAGCTCATCCTCTTCTTTGTTATTGGTTTTCAATGACTTCTACATCTTCTAAAGCTGGTATTAAATGACAAACGAATCCTTTTCCATTCAAAACAAATCATCTGGCGTCGATCATTTTGAACTGAATGTTGATGCTTGGCAACGAGGCAAATTTTTGAGCATGTGCTTGACCCAAGATGGCAGTTTGATTATAGTCATTTCCACACTGCAATCTTGTGCTTGTTTCAGACCTTTATTTTCCAAAGAAAGCTCCCAAATCTGTCAATAGAACTGTGAGAGCACTTTTATCACAGTTATTTTGATAAACAAGGGCTTAATTTTACCAGATTTGGCACAAAATATTCAGGCTCATATATTATGCGATCGATTTTATCTTGATACTAGCGATGCATGTACTGAAGTCAATATGCCGCAACCAAGACAGCTGATTTGTTTATGAAACAAAAACAGATTCCCTAACTATTGGCAGCTTTAGAAAAAAATGCTTTCCATTTGATAGGTGTGATTTTTTTGCTTTTGATTGAAATATGTAACCTTTTTCGCTTTTGTTCACATAGGTGAATGGCTGTAATCAGCCTCGTTGGAAAGCGTGTTGTTGTAGTTAAGGTGAAGATCGCCGAAAATCGTGGCTGTGCCATATAGCTGGGTATTAATTTTGGCTTAATTTTCAGTTTGTCAACTTGGAAAAATTGCATTGAAAAGTTTGGGTGCGTCTTTTAACCGAAAAAATATGGTACCTTCGATAACGTACAGTAGTTGGAAATGTATGTTTCAAATTTCTCCATGTTTACTTTTAATACATGTCATTACACAGTTTTGTTGTCCTCAGGTAGGGATATTTTATCAGATTTGAACCACCGTAAAATTCCAAAAATAAGCCCCTCCATGTATAAGCCCCTCCAAACATAAGCCCCTCAAACTCGTAACACAAAAAACCCACCGTTAAATCGCCCCTCCGAATATAAGCCCTTGGGTGCTTATACTTGAAAAGTGCCCTCAAATACAACATAAAACAAAGCAAGAACGGTACAGTAACATATATTTTTTGTATTTGCCAAAGAACTATCACATGTGTGCAAAGTGTTTGTAGTCAGAAAGTGTCACAGTTAATTGCTGTGTGCGTGGTTCCTCTTCACTCTTAGCTTTTATTTCCTCGGTCCATATTGACAAAGTAGTGGCATGCCTACGCTTTAGAAAGGTCTATGTCCTGAAAGCGAGTTTTAGTAAAAACTTTTTGCAAATTACTGAGATAATTTTCCTTTCAACTATAAGCTAGCCCAATCGATTTTGACACAAATTATTGCCCTCCAAGTATAAGCCTAGCCGATTTTGAAATGCAAAGTTCCCTCCGTATATAAGGCCTTCCGAATATAAGCCCCTACAAAAATAAGCCCCTCAAAAAGGGCCTGTGAAAAATATAAGCCCTGGGGCTTATTTTCGGAATTTTACGGTATTTCGAGTCCCAAGGGTTGGGAATTTGACCAAAAAAAGGCAGAAAAATTCAAATGCCACACCTATACCCACAGCCCCCATCTCCTTCCAAACATTGATACCTGCATTAGTGCTCCAGTGTTTTTTTTTTTAATTATACAGTGTAGATCAAAATTTTTTCATTGTAATAAAGTCGTGTCTTATTTTTAATTTAAAGGGCGTCATACATATATTTGTCTTCATTTGCTTTTAAAAAAGAATTCTCATAACGAATTTGCTGAATTTGTTAAAAATGGTCATTTGCTAGGTTGCTTTTGCCAAGCACATGATATTTTCCAAGGGTACACTGTGTCGTGTTAAATGAATAATGGGAAAATAAATGTTATTCCATGATGCTTTAGTCTTTAGAGGAGACAGGTTTTATCTTTCTATTTTCTTGTTAAAAGAGGCCTTTTCATAGACTTTCGTTACCAGACCTATCATAGAAACTGATTTGGGTCATGAAAAAAAAATTACTTTTAAAATTAAGTTACAGTTGTCTGTGCTAGGCTCTCGGTCTGTGCAGACCAGGGAAAAACCAAGCAAGCAGTTAAATAGCAAACGAGCGAAAAATTGCAGGAAGAGAGTATTGGAGAACCTGTAATATAAGCATCTTTTCAAATACATGTATAACCTCCATCTGCCTGCTACCCTGAACACTTGCTGAAAAAGGGTTTCTTGTGTCAAAATGTCAAATGTCAAGACGTCAAAAGGTGCAGCGTAGGAGGGTTTCACATGCTTAGCATGTTTGTTAGACTCTGTACATGCAAAGCCAAATGGTTGACGTGAGTGTCAAAGTATACTGTCACAATTTACCAATCATAGGGTTTACGAGGAGTTGATATACTGGAATGAGGTATTGAAAACAATCCTTACGGGCTCCACTACTCCGTCTCTCCCCAGCACCTATGCGATCTATGTGCAACTTTTCTTGATCTGCTTTCCTCTCTCTCTTGGAGCCTAGAACAAGGCTAAAGTTAAAGAAATTAATATGTTGCTCTGATGAGGGTGTGGGCTGTACATTTTGAAAGACCACACCCACCCTCAGATTGTGAAAGTCCATGTTTATGTATACATTTGTACCACTATGGGCAGGCTGATTTTGTGTATTGTTTGATTCCCAGGTTTTTTTGTTACCACGAGACTGACTCCTTTTTCAGAGCAGAATAACATTAGGGGGGACTACATGTTATGCATTTCAGAGGGGCAGGTGATACTTAAGTCTGTTGACAAAACTGTTACTATTGTGACTTGGCATGTGGGTCATCTGCGATCATACTTAAGTGAACCTGCCAAGACTGCTGGTGACAAGGACATGCAACTTCTTACACTGAATGCTGGCAGGTAATACACAGCTACTTATTTATACTTGTTAAAAAATGGTAAAGGCCCTCACCCTGTGAAGAGAGACGAAGTGGAGTAAGTTCCTTGTTTAAGGGAACAATGAGATGGGCGAGGCGTGAACCCTGGACCTCCAGATCCAGAGTTCAAGGTGTTAACCACTCGGGCACATACGCCTCCACTATATACACTTGTGCCAGAAAGGCAATAGAAGTGTCTATGAGCCACTTTTGTAATTAGTTTTGATGTTATTCTTTGAAGATAAGAAACTCTTCAATTTCAAAGTTGATTTAAGCTGAAAGCAAGCATCTTAATTATCCAGCGTATCTGTCAATTCAGTTGTTTTAAGGAACAATAATTGACAATTGAAGCAAAACTACATTTCAGCCTATCAGTAGCACTTGGAGATACATTTGTTTAGACCTGTTGCTCTAAGATTCCAGAGAAGTTGAGTAGTTTTGGGTGGTAAATCGAGTACATAGTGATTGTGGGAGAGATACATGTGTAAAATCCACGCAACTGTGAGTGTTTTTTAACATGCATTGCAGATGTAGAAGTGCTGAAACTTTGATGTTGTGGCAGAGACTCGTCCGAGCTGCTTCGCGTGAGGGAGGTGGGGAGGGTAATCATGAAAATATTGTAAATGGGCAAGCTAATCATTGATTGTGACAATGAGTTTTAACATCCTTTTTATTTTACTTCACAGACGCAGCGCTACTGGTGAAGGGATTTTTCAGTTCCTTACTAAACATGGCGACACCATCATCGATGAAATCCGCCGGCAATCACAGCACGCATTTCAGTCAGCAGCGCAGAAACGTGAAGCATTTGTCCGAGGCCAGTCATTAAACGGCAGTGACCCTAGAAATTCCCCACCCTCTCATCCCTCAAGAATCTCACGGACCAATACTGCACCCCGTGAAAAGCTGACCAGGATTTTGACAAGGAAGGACAGGATACATTTGGCTGAGAACCCCAAGAGACTACGCTCTGAAACGGATCCTACCGCTGACCAGAAATCAGAGAACGACAGTACTGCTGTTACAGTGAACGGGTTACCAAATGGGTCTGCCTCAAGCCCAGGCCTTCGACCCCGATCAGCAACTGACTCCTCTGTTGAGAAGCCTGGAGACGATGAAGTCTTTCTCACTCAGCCCACGCCGTATTGTGAAATTGATGACGGCGTCCAAGAAGCCACGGACACCAGCGAGGTTAGTGCTTACATAGATCTGCTCTCAGATAGCACCGCTGAGCCAATTCACATCTCGGACCCAGTTCACTCACGGAAAATGTCCAACGAGTCACTGACAAGCACGAGTTCGATGACCAGTGAGGATGGGAGCATGCGCAATAGATCTTTGCCAAGGAACCTTTCGAGTCCGCGTTTGATTCCTGAGGCCGATGAGACGGACGCCGAGGGATACATCAGATGTGAAGCCCTTCAAACAGGACCCGGGGAAAAAGAACTTGATGGAAACGGAAATGTTGTTGGTGTTTTAGCGTCTGAAAACGCGCCCGAAAATCAGATGTCTAATTTATCAAGTACTAAAAGACGGAGCCTCCCAAGCTCTCCTAATGGTGTAACCACAGTCAAAACTGGCGGCTTAGAACTCTCACCAGCTAACCCCAGGATTAATCGAAAAATGCAGGAGGATTTGGTTGCTCAAATAAAGGATCCTAATGTTGAAACTTTCCCGCCAAAACCGAAGTTAGAGAGGGAGCGTGCGCTCAAGTCCGAAGATGTTTTCCCGCCAACTCAGTCTAACACGGACAATGAAGGGTTGAATACTTCTTTAGTCGCCGCTGGCCAAGTCGATGCAGCGCATGCGTTATTAGAACAAGCCAGAGATCCCGAGTCCTCTAAAAAGCTCTTAGATCAAATTATCGCTCAAATGGAAACACCCTTACAGCATGACGTCAGCGAACTTTTCCCTGTGGCGACACGAAAACGGAACAGTATTGGAGCAGTACCTTTAGAGGCTGTCCGCGCTGACCAGGTCAAAAGCAAGGGAGGCTCCCCTTTCAAGAAACACACTGTGATTGAAAAGAGCAAGTCGACTTGCGAAGGATTCTTGCCGCGTGCATCTAGCCCCGGGCCTCCTCCTGTTCCACTTCGTCCAGAGACATTGGACAGGAGAAAAGCATGTTTGTCTGTGGGCGACATCTCTGAGGATTTACATAAGCGGCCGGACTTAATAAACATGCATCGCCCGTCGTCTACGTTTTTCGCGAAAGGCCTGAAGAGTGTTAATCCTCAGACTCTGATGTCGCCGATAAGGGCCAACTTTAGCGCCAGTCAACTCGGAGGCGGCGGCGAAGCTGCAATACATGCCCGGCTTATACAAAACACCGAGATCAGAGATGAACTTGCACAGTTTTCTGCCTTCCGGGCTCAAACTGTGGCTACCAGAGAAGATATAGCGACATGTCCGATTGGTGATGGAGGAAGCGCCGCTACCTGTGCAATAACAGACGAGGTGATTTTTAACACTACAGATTCTGGAGATAAGGTTCGTAAATCTACCGAGAATTTAGACGAAGACGTGCAATGCGACATGTCGAGACGTAAAGATTCGAAAGCGAGTAAGTTTGTGAAAAAGGTAAAGAAACTCGCGCCGAAACCGAGACGAGGGAGCAACGACTCGCGAGAAAATGACGATGATTATTCGGGCCCTTCGGAAAGACCTCGGAGAGAGTCTCTTTCCCCGGGGGATGCCTTGGATTTGCAAGGACGATTTACAGGAAGCGAAACCAACTCACCAGAAACGTCTCCCAAGGTGAAGAGGAAAAATTCCAAAACGTCACCCAAAGATAAAAGAAAGTCATCTAGTGAAGAGAAATCGAAGAAAGACAAAGAAACGTCGGCCTCGAAGATATTACGCATTGTAACGAAGGGTGACCAAAAGAAAGATGAAAATAATCAGAAAACCTCTTTTAAGAAGGTCTCAAGAGAGGAATCGCCAAACAAAGATGTATCAAATGATGACATCTCAAAACCTTTAACTCCTACAAAGCGTAACGCTTCAGGACCAGAAAATCCCAGGAGGAAATCTGAAGATGAAAATGCAAATAGAAGTTATGAGAATTACGAGTATATTGACAGCCTTCGCCAAAGCGTGGGGCAAGTGGAGCGACTCGCGGATAGCGGAAGTCTACCCTCAGGCGATTTCCAAGAGCCTGCACCTGCCATCCCCCCGAGAAAGAAGTCTGATGCCCCACCTATACCCCCAAGGATACCGAGATCACCCCCCTCTCCTAAGTCAGCTGCTTCTCCCGTTCATTCTCCCCCACCTCAACACGCGACGCGTCACCCACAACCCGCTGTTCCACCCCCGAGGGAAGGAAGGCGACACAGCAGCTCTAGTACAGGCAGACATCACAGCAGCGGTGGACAGAAGGATGACTTTTTGCCTCCCCCACCCGTACCCCCACGAAACACCCAGTCTCCGGAGAATAAGAAAGTACAGCCAGCCAACAAAGCATCGGCTGCACGGACACCTGTCATTCAACTTACTTGTTCGTCGCCTGAAAACCGGGACGATTCGTCTGAAAGGCAAAATTCGGGTAAGTGTGCGGCAATTTCGTTGTAGGGCCCCTCCACGGGATCACTTATTGATATTAATGACCTTAACGCAACAGTACGGCAGGAAGAAGAGGATGGCAAGAAGTTGTGTGTGAAAAACGTGACAGGACAATTACCTGCAAGTTTTGTCGTGATCTTCTTGTACAAAAAGACCTGTTAAAGGAAGATGAAGTTTGAGGGAACAGTTTTTTCAGACATAATTATTGTCACGCTTGTCACACAAGGTTTGCCGTCTTCTTTTCCCCTCTATCCTTCTGTGTAAGTTCACTATTAATGTGCCAACCAGAAGCTCTTTGGTTCTTAAAACTAAAGATTCTATAGTTTCATTTGTTACAAATTTGAGGAACAAAAACCAAAAACAATGGATCGGTGATTTAAACGAAGTCTAAAAACTGGGGTTTAGAATATCTTTGGTCCTCAGGATCTCTTCCTTAGGCCCGGTTCAGACGCCGTACTTTTCATGAGCCGAACTTAATACATTGAATTAAGTGCATGAAAAGTTCGGCGTCTAAATCAATTAGGAACGCCTGTTTCAATTTGGAACGGCTCAGCCGTTCTTTTCGCCTAGCCCGGCCGGGAATTTCGCCTTCGGATCGACTTTGGAACGCCTTTGATTCAGACGCCGAACTTTTCATGTACCGAACCAAATGCAGAAATTCTTACAACGTATTTTGTAAGCAGTTTGACCGAAATGCGCATTTTTCGCCTTCTGAATTTAGTTCGGCTGGAATTAAGATCGGCGTCTGAATCACTTTAGCCGGTTTAAATAATTTGGATCGGCCTTAATTCGAATTAGGTTCGGCTCATGAAAAGTTCGGCGTCTGAACCGGGCCTTACTGGGTTATTTAAGAAGAGAAATGCTTTTCTAGTCTACGCCATATGCTTTCATGCCGGAAACTGTTCAAGAAAAATGGTGTTAACGTAAAGCGTTCGGCAATCTGAAAATGGCTTAAAACGTGGTTTTGCGAAACACTGGCTAAACTCCGTTTAAATAACTGGCCCAATGTTTCTACACGCAACGCTCCTCGGGAGGAGCGTTACGTGACGAGACAAATACGGCTGCGAGGGAGACTAAGGGTGTTCCCTCCCTTGAAAAGATGTGATATTCTTTCTCCAGGTTACATTTGGTACATTCCTCCCTTTCCAGTAACTTGCGCTCGATCTCGACAATCTTGCGAAAAATAATCAATGTTATGTCACCGTAAATTTTGAACATATAATTAGCGTGAAGAAGTACAGGCAGGGAACTTACCGTCACTTGGTTCCTTTAAAGAACGCTAGGGAAGCGGTCATAACTTGATGGCCGTAAAAGGAGAGAAAATTGGAAAAATCAGGGAAAGAGTTGTACGTACGTTCTGATACTATAATAGCCATGTGGTAGTACATGCTCGGGAAATTTGGGTTTTTGCTCTGGTGGCTAAAACGGGTTGAGTATGTTGCAGTTGTTAGAATAATGAAACTAATTTAAGTTTGAATTAATATTCAATTTCAGATTCTGAGGATCCTACGAGTTGTGCGACATCCGATAAGGTAATGTATGCAACTAAATGGCTAGTGTGCCGTTTGTGTCCCGGGGCGGACCTCTATTAACCCCCCGGGGTGCTTATTTATTGCAGACAAGTTTGGGCGGGGGCTTAATAGAGACGGAGGCTTTTAGAGGGACGGGCTTCTTTAATTTAGAAAAGACGATGCTATCGGTTCTCCATAAAGAACTGGAATGCAAAGTGGAAAAGTTCAAAGTACAAGAAGCCGCCTGGTTAGCTCAGTTGGGAGAGCGCCGGTCTGCTAAGCGGGAGGTCGCGGGTTCAAACCCCGGCCGGACCAACACCTAGGGTCTTTAAATAACTGAGAAGAAAGTGCTGTCTTTGTAATGACATCTGCAAATGGTTAGAATTTCTAGTCTAAAAAGACAAAAAACCGTAGGTCCCGTCTCACAGCACTTTCACTGATCTGTTCTTGTGGGACGTAAAGGAACACACGCTACTTTTCGGAAAGAGTAGGGGACGTGGACCCCGGTGGTGTGGCCAACCTCTCATGACGGGTTGTGGGATTGGGTAGGGATGGCACCTTGCATGGGACCTATGAGTCCCGTTCGTGCCCATTCCCTCTGGGCAGGCCTGTGTCCAGAAACGCCGGTAAAATAAAAAAATAAAAAATTTGGAGGTCATGCAGCGAAGGATCAAAAACGAGGCTGACCTTCCAGCATGTGAATAAGCATTCCCGGATCAGCTCAAATGAAGTTTTACAGTCGTGATTGATTAACATAGTCTATCATTTATTCCATTTAAGCCAGAGGTAATGATGGGTTCGTCAAATTCGGCTGTATAAATTACCGCTGATGCTCGAATTACACCCTTCCGATATCTCTGTATGTCTTACCTTTCCGCTGACTTCCGCGCTCCCCCGAAAAGGAGAAATAGCAGTAATCGGACAAGTGTTGCTCCATTCATTGATTACATTTATAGGGTTGTTAAGGGGGAGGCTTATTCAGAAGGGGCACTTATTAATATTCTTTCTTGCCTCAGGGAGGCGCAAATTTGAAGGGGGCGCTCATTCCAGCATTTACGGCTATTTGGGTTTGTTCCTTGGTGTTGCGGAAACTACCGTCGGTTCGCCTTTGTGTTAGGTTGTGGGTATATTGTTCAGTGTCTTTTCAATCCTTTTGTAATACCGTAAATCCTCTATAAGCCCTCCCTCTTTAATAAGCTCCCTTCCCCCCCCCCTTTTTGAGAGAAAGAAAGTTAATAAGCCCCCCCTCCCCTCCCCATTATTATTTTTCACTAATAAATGATAAACTGCATTAATCAATCACGACTGTAAAACTTCATGTGGACTGACCCAGGATGGTTTATTCACCAATTGGAAGTTCGGATTTGTTTTGATCCTCGGCTGCATGACCTCCAGCTTCTTGTTACTAGAGTTTTCCACTTTGTATTCTAGTTCTTTATGAAGAACTGATACCATCGTTTTTGCTAAATCAAATAAGCCTCCCCTCCCTCTCAAATAAGCCCCCTGTCTCTGTTAAGACCCCGTCAAATGTGTTCGAAATAAATAAGCCCCCCCGGGGGGGGGGGGAAGGCTTAATAGAGGATTTACGGTACGTCATTTGGTGATCGCATTAGTCCGCAGCACCAAGAAACTCCTTCTATTTGACGACTTGATATTTGAAATTGCTGACTTTTTCATTTCGGTACTACAAACGTGCTACTGTGCCGCTTTCTTCACTGTAATTTTATTTATTTTCCAGATTTCAGATTCAAACCCTCCAATACTGTCGGACACTCACCAGTCGCCAGAATCACTGTCGCATCCAATACCCCGCCGGCCACCCAAGGGCGAGCGAAGGACTCAGGCTAAAGAATATTTTCGGACCCATACCAGTCAGCGTGTTCGTTCTCCTTCGTCAGACTCTGATGGTGGTGAAATGGAGGATAGAGACTTCCCGCCGCATTCTCCACGCTACGGAAACATCGAAGACATAAGGAGGAATGCGCAAAGAAACGAACTTGAGGGAGCTACCTGTCGAAACCACTCTTCTCCAGAAGAAACTCATCCTTCGACTCATGAGAGCGATGAGTCCAGCTGCGTCAGTGCGTCCTCTGTTGAAAGGAAGAGTTTGGATGACGGGCGCGTAGTAAAGCCGCAAAGAGATGCGCTGCGTCTAAAGATTAACTTGAAGAAGGAGCCCTCAGTTGATGAAGATGTCCCGCCCGGAAGCAAGGACGCTGAAGGCGTGACAGAGCAAAGAAAGCCAAAAAGACCCGCTACTCCTTTGAGTATAAAACGAAGCGTATTTACAACAGCTAGCGTGAGTATAAACTAAGTTACGGCCTCATTCAGACTTATCCAGATATTTTGAAAAAGGAATTTTTTTTTTCCTGTTGTCAAAATCGTAGCGTGTTCGAATCGTTTTCTCCACTCCACAAGAAAACGCTAAGCGTAGTGCTATTCGTGTATGATGCATGACATCATCGTATTCGAAAACCTCCATTTTCGTCGATCCACACGTAAAGGAGTAGCCGGCGTTATAAAAAATCTCCACTCTGGAGAGCGTTTTTGAAAAGATGCGTTTTCGGTAAACGTTTCCACCGGATACGCGTGGTTGGTAGGCCAAACCAGAGCAAAAAAATATCCTTTTTCAAACAACAACGGATATTTGTCGACGGGGTCGACACGTAGAAAGCTTGCAACCAAATCTTGTGTCAAGCTTGGTGGGTGATGTCACATACATCACTCGCCATGAGGCTGGAAATTTGACTGTTTTTAGTTTGCGTTTTTTTACATACGTTTTGAAAGCCCCGAAATCTCAGTTAGAAGTAATATAGTTTTAACTTACAGTTTGTGACTGAAACTAAGTGGTGTTTACGACTCTCAAAAAACGTTTCCAAAGTCCTTTTTGTGATACTATTTATTTTTTCGTAATTTGAATTTTTCCGTTCTTTTTGTCATAGGCGTTGCCATATTTCAGTATGTTTGATCAAGTGATGACGAACGAGTGAAATTAGGAGGTAATTTCACGTGCGTTTTGTCCAAAATTCGAGTCATTTTTGGGTAAAATTGTTAGAATTTTGATGAAACACAAGTGAAATTATTTCCTACCTTTACGAGTAAACTATAACTGTAAGTTTCGACTTGTTCATGTATTGAGACCTCCATGCACTGGAAAGGTAACAATTTTCTAAATTTTTCTGCAAATAACCCGTAAGAATCCTCCTTGCTGTTTAAAATTGTCCTTTTTTTTCTTGTGCCATTTTGGCACGGAACGTTGCCATGGCAGTGTCGTAATGTCACATGTGAAATTCTGAATTAACGCCGACATTTCACGCCAGAAGTAAGGAGTCATTTCTATGTCATGATATTACAGGATTAACAGCTTTGTTCTGTAGATTGGACTCTTGCATCATGTTCATATTTGGTTGGCGATTGGGCAGAAAACCTTTTTTTGGTGGCGGTGGGGGAGGGGGGCGGGGGCTGCTTAAAGATACCAATTGTTATAGAGAATTAAAGGTAATTTCTAAAATGGATATAATTTTGCAGTGGAGGTGTTTATGAACAAATCACCCTTCTCGTTGTTGGTCGGTAACCCAAGGGGTGCAGCACTCCTTTATTTGGCCTAAATGGATAATTATGTGCCGCAGAACTGGTTATGGTTTTCAGGGTCCTGAATCTTAAACAGGGTATACAATTTCACTATTATTCGTCTTGAACAGGCTGGCGATGAGCCATAAAATCTAATTCCATTATGTTAGTTTGAAAAATTACTTAATTCTGTAGGCAAAAAGAAACTAACCAGGGCTATGAAATAAGGTCTTTTTTTCTATAACAAGGTACTGATATGAGCAATTTTTGTCTACTACTACATGAGAAATTTCTGCAATTTGATTGGCTTGGAGCAGTGGTATTTCAGCTTAATTTGAAATACGTACATGTGAAATTACAAACCTTTAGCGGGTAGTAGTATAAACAAATAGTAGAATGATTTGTCCGTGGTACTTGGCCTAAATACTACTCGTGACATTTCAAAATTGTCTCAAATTTCACTCGCCTAACGGCTCGTGAAATTACGTGTAACAATTTTGAAATATCACTCGTGGTATTTATGCCAAATATCGCTACAAATCATGCTATTACCTATACTAATCAGTGTCAGGGTTTGAAGGTCTCTGGGCGGCGTGTCCCTACCCAAACTCCCTTCTGAGTGCCTCCCGGGGGGGGGGGGGGGGGGGTTGGTAACCTCTTGTTTTATTGTTTACACACCTTCTGATTCTTCATGGGTCCGGTGGTAATTTTAAGTTTACATAATCTTGCAGTTGCAAAGCGATGTTGTATAATAAATTATTGTATATTTCCCTTGGAGGGAGTTGATATCTCAGACGAATATTTAGGAATTATTTACCGTTACAGTGGAAAATAGCATATATTTAATTAATGGCCTTAAAAATTAAATCATTTTTTATGTTATGCACTAAATAAGTGTAAGGTTAAGTCGTTAAATTAAAATATTTGTCTTATATTTAAATCTACAATTTAGATGTTTCAAGGTATTTTAATGAAAGTGAATGTAAAATTCGTAAATATTTATTGGCAGTCATAGCACTGACGTCACCTCTTGAACGCTTAAGTGATCAAATGTACATGATCATTATGGTGTTAGTATGGTATCAAAGAATTAAACATCTGCTCATTTTAGTCGTGGTATTTGTGTTGAACTGATCACTCCTTTGTGTACACCGTATTTCCGTGGACATATTTACTCGAAAGAGGTTATCCCTCGAACAAGCCAAAAAAAGGTATTATATCATATAATAGGCCTCTTCCGAGTTCCAAAAACCCTCACTTTCAAAACGAGGCTAGGTGCACAACCTATCTTGTGAAAATGAGTTTTATTTGCATGAGAATGAAAAATGATTTCCATATCAAAGGCTGAGCACCTACCCCCGTTTTGAAACAGAGGCCCGTGGGAACTCGGAAATGGCCAATTGAGGCGAATTAATTTTTTGACGTAGATGATCTTAGCCTGTTCCAGGCTTCGAGATTGTAATAGGGAGCTTAAGCAACAACGACGTGCGACGTCTACGAAAACGTCTCTTAAAAAGTGAGTTCGCTCTACTTCAAACTTTATCGCGCTTATTCCAACTTGTTCAGTTCGACAAATGCTGGCAAATTTTTCTGGAGTTAAATTCTGAAAGACTATACCAAAGTTCAGGAAAAGAAAAAGAAAAGTCGTTGTCTTCGTTCAAGTCCACGACAAAACGTTAGATTAGGTACTTTCACGTTGCAGAAGTGAAGCGACGGCAAAGAAATGTACAAAAAAGCGTGATGCACGTGCAAAGCTGTTGTTTTGTCAATCTAAACCTATTGCTTTTTTGCTGTTCTCGTTGCCGTCGTCGTCGTCGTTGCTTAAGCTCCCTAATGTGCAGAGACAGGGACAACTGATGCGAAAAACGCGCAGATCGAACACGTCCTGTTCGCTTGGCTTGCTTTTTGGCTTGGCTGGTACAGGCTAAGTTAATCTTTATCACAGGAAAGAAAAATTGCACAATTCAAGTGCCGCCCCCAAATCAGCGCCGCACCGTCCAGTTGAAAACTGTAAGGACAAAATTCGCCACCTCAGATACGAGAGGGGAACTGGGCCGAGTTAACTTTCGCAAAGACTTCTGGGACTGCTACTGGGAACAGAGGAAAAAATTGGCCAATAGCTGACCGGCCGGTCCCCCGTAACGATCCCAGAATCAATCGCGGGACGCATTTCGGGTCCAGCTCCCTTCTCTTTTCTAAAGAGGCTACTTATATTCTGTCTTACATGGTTTCGCCTTGCCCGCCAGAATTTCATTTTCCAAGCGATACGAAAAAGAAACAGATCTCAGTTCACCTTCATTTCTTTACTTTGTTTTCCCAGTTTCATAGATCATGTGGTGCTACCCTAAAACATAAGAGAGCGCTTTCGCAAGACGTCACGGTGGCCACGTTAGTGTTGCAAAACAATGAAACGACAGCAATTACGGTGTTCCAATCAAATCCTGCGATTTTTTCCTTATGAAAAGGATTTCTTTTGTTTTAATACTGAGTTTATGTAAAACAAAACTGAATGCAGGGCTGGCACTACGGCAAAGGGCTGATTTATTATAGGCCATTCAAACAGTTTTTCCTTTGAGTTTACATAGATACTGGCCACGCGAGTGAAAAAATTGTTGTTTCAAATTTCGTCTTACATGTGAATTATGTGTGACCATAGTTAACTAAAGTGGAATGGTTGGGAAACCCTTAGCCTGTGAACAGGGCTTCCTCGCTATTTTTCGCCAAACAAACCCTTTGTTATAGGTTTTTGTTAGCTTTTTTGGACCTGACCGAGCACAACGTTCAATAGCATTCCAATCATTTTGAAGTTATTGACCAACAGAAATATTGCATTAATTTATTCAGTCATAATTTGTGAACAGAAAACAAAGGATTGTGCTCGATCAGGGAGCTTCCAACATAACCTACAGCACCTTTGTTTTCAACTATTATGTTTGCCGGGTTTCCTAACCAGTCTCCTTTACTAACTATGGTGTGACTGACGAACAAGCAAATTCCCGTGGGAATTTCACATAACCTACACTGGCAAAACAAAACACACAAGCTAAAGAGGTATATTCAATTGCTATGCCGAAAAGTCAAGAGAAAATGATAGTTACTATATAAATTGGTTACAAAAATTAACTTTAATGACGCTCCCACTACACTACAGATTTCTCTAATTATCCTTTATTTTATCATTATCTGCACTTAACAAAGAATAAATACAAAAATTACCAACAATAAAATTCAATTCATTTTACGGATACAGGATATCAAAACACAGCCTAGTCTCCACGCGCTCTCGGTTCGGTTAAACCTGGACTCTACCGCGAGCTGTGACGTCACCGAGAACTAGCTTGCCCTTTCCCAGACTTGCGCGGACAAGGGAGTAAGCCAGAAAGAACGCCGGGGGACTTGACTGATCAAAACCATCGTGCAGCGCTGCGTTTACGTAACATTCCTTCCCGAGTAGGACGTCCAAAATAAATAATCCAACCAACAGTGGTGACTCCTCATTTTCAAATGGAGAAATGTAAAGGATAAAGTAATATTAGCGAAGAAAGAGTTGCTTAATCCTGTCATAATGATCTTTAGAGTAAACGAGGTTTCAGAACTCGGCATAGAAAACGAAACGACGCCCGCTACGAGCTCCCAGCGATCTACAGGGACGTTTTGGCACGTGATTCACAATATAAATCATGTGACAAACCGTCCAACTCCGTCACTTGATCAATAATAAGTTTTTCTCTCCTGGGATTTGAAACCTCTTTTATCCTAGATAAAACGATACTCAAAGGGAGAACGAAGATCTGTGGTATAATTCGAGTTAGCAAGAGAAAGAAAGAATCTAAAGAAATAAAGGAAAAGTTCAGTCAAGATAGCTGAAACATCCGTTAAATTCACGAAGTAAAAACTGAAAAAAAAGAACACTTTAAAAAGAACCGGTAAAAAACAGTCGTTTTTCTCTCGATAAATCCCCGGGCTATTTCTAGTCTGATGGTCAACCCTATTTTGACTTTCACAGGAAAGGTTTTAGAAGACGTCAGTGGACTGCAACTAACTACTAATTTACTAAAACTACTAATTTATTGATTAAAAACCCAGTGAGGTTCAAATAACGCAGCACTCAGTTTTATTTCTAATTGACAGTGCCGCTTCTTGTAAACAAATTAAATAGAGGGGATTTGGGGTCTGAAAGTGTGATATGTCAAATATTTCTCTTTTTGAGACGCGTGCAGCCAAATGATCGTAGTAACTTTTATTTCTTTGCAATTAACACTTCCATTATGATTTTGGGTTCGTTCAGTTTCACACGATACTGAACTACGCATGCGTACCCTGACGTTAAAACGCCATGAAGTTGGTATCTTAGAAAATAAAAAATAATAAAAAGTCCCTTCGTTGAAGTACTTTCGCTTACCCTAATGCCTATTTATTAAAAATAGATTAAATTTTTAAAAAGTAACATCATTAACCATTCAGCAAACTTCAGACGAATGGAAGCAAATTCCTTTAACGAATCGTCGAATGGGAATCTCCCACAATCCACTTTCATTTAGTTCAGTTTTCCTTTCACTTCCGACAGAGCCCCAAAATTCAATTTCAGGAAAAATCACCCACTCTACTTTTAAGTATTAAGAAATTCAAGTTCCACCTACGCGAAGTTTGAACAATTTAAGAAAGCCAGCCGCAAGATTTCAACCACCGAAGGTGTGAGAATCAGTTAACTCGGAGCGAAAAGAACTCTGAACTATCATCAGTATTATTGTCATTGATTTACGTACACTTCTTAAAGCTACGTGCAACCGGACGCAACAACTGCCAACATTGTTGGGACCTGCAGTGCATAGTGGGAACGATACAATCCATAAGACTTTGTATGGAGACCATGTGTAATGCCGTGCGTGACCCCAGGGCCGTAGCCAGGAAGAAACTACAACCGAGGCGAACACACGGTCCGTTGTACGAAATCAGCCGTATGAAATCTTCTAATATTATCAGTCTGATAAAAAAAATAAAAATCGACAGTATTTGGTAAAATTTTACCGAGGCGAGTGCCTCGGTTCGCCTCATACTGGCTACGGCGGTGGACCCCAACACTGTTGGAAGAGCTGTGCAACCGTTTCCAACATTGTTGCGCTACGCTTCGGCGATCACGGAACAAAAGAAATGTTGGGAGTTGTTGGCTCCAAGAGTTCGACCGGTGTTAAACTTTGCGCAACAACTCCCAACAACATGCAACAGTGTGTTCAAACGGACGCAACATGTAACGATGTTGCGATTGTTTGCACGGGGATTAGAAGGTTGGGGACCATAATTCCCTCTATTTTAAGTTTTTAACATGCTTTTTTTGTGATCAAGCTCCGTATTGTACAGTGTCCTTAAACAGAACGATCTTTTTTAAAACTGCTCAACTGAGTGTTGCTCGGACAGATAAGATGAATCTCTGACTTGCCAGACTCTAGTCTGAAACTAAGCAGTTTCAGATGTAACAAATTTTCTTATAAGAATCCATTTAGAGATACATTTATGTTTATTCAATTGTCATTTGTCCACATTCACGCTTAAATTTTACATGCATTTTTCGCACTTTCATATATATTTCCACGAATCATGTTAATTTCTTACCTTTTGATAATGATGAGAGGAAGCCATCGAAACGCCAAGTTTCTTTGATATCCTTGATTTTTGTTTCAAAACTTATTTTCCACAAATATTCACATTACGGATGAGTGATCACAGAAGCCTTCAAGTAAACTGTTAAATATATGTCGGCATACCCGTTATTTAACTCTCTCAGGCAGAGAAGTAAAGAACAAACAGACGGTTATTATTATTAATAATAAAATATTGCGATATTGCTATTATCATTTCTCATTAAACAGCAGATGCTAACTTCGACAGTCGGTTTCCCATGATACAATTATACAGAAATATTTTGCAGAAACGACAAAAGATGAAAACCCGTGTAGATCATGTCAAACACTTACTGGGAAAAATATTAGCTGTCTTTTACATTTGTAATTTATAGCGGGTAGAACAATCATGTTACCGCAGTAGAAGCTACAGAGGAAGAGAACATTTTCTTTAATTTATCAGAAGCTAAGTTGCGAAGTTACGACATGGGTTTAGCTGAAGCACGTGACTCTTGTCTAGTCCCTGTACGGCATCTTCCCAGGCCTTCTCGGTCAATGCATTTCGGTGATTCAAAACGGTCCACGTGACCCAAAACGCATAGACCGAGCGGACAATTGAGGCCTAGGGACTAGGGCAAGCTCGGCTCCACAACTACTGGAAAAGGAAAGGTAACGGTTGGTAAATGAAATGAATAACGATACTCATTGTAAAAGAAAACGAGGAAAACTGTCTAACTCTGGAGTAAAAACAAACAATTTGGGACGACCCTCTTTTGCCTTGCTCTGTACAATGAGAAAATAAACTCTCTATTGGATTATTGAGAGATTCACGCGAGGTGAACACACTATGAACTAGAAATCCTTGTCCCAACCGGTAGTGTCATCCGGAGGCGTCTCGTCATCAGGAGGATAGTCGTCGAAGTTAGATGCGTCTGTCGGAGACTTGATCTGAAAACAAAGAGTAAACAGAGAACTTGACAAGGAGACTGGGCCAAGTTAACTTTCGCAAAGACTTCTGGGACTGTACTAGGGGCAGAGAAAAAAGGGGAAACCGCTGACCGGAGTGTCAGAAAAACTATGAGCGAATTTTGTAGAAGGGAGCGATGGATCGATGGATCGCTATTTTCCCCAGAATGCGCTGAGTTGCGGCTGCATGCGAAACTGAGGAACAATAATTAAAATCAATAAACAAACCTTTGGAATGATGGGAGCTTGAAGTTTTCTCTGCCTTAATCCTTCCCAGTTAAAACCGTCAAACCACCTGAAAAAATAAGGCCAAAGTTTAAATTTTGGACTTATCGCTTATCCGAACATTTATTGGGACAGCGTGTTGGTTGATTCTTCATTTTTGTCTTGAAAAATTAGATGAAACAACTTAAAGCGATTAAATCAGATGCAAAATCTATAGATACAAAAGAACTGTCTAAATTGGTAATATTGTGATCTGCAACACTAAGTAAGTTGTTCCATTTTTTGCATGTGTGTGCACAATCTATTATTTTTATCCGTATACTTCGGTTTCATTATTAAAGAAACTTAGTGAGCGAATTTCGTTTTTTTTTTTTCGAGTAGGAACATCTCAAGCGCGTAGCTCTTTAACTGTCCCTTAGCTTAAGATGGAGCGTAAGTCAAAGCAAAGGACAATGTCGAATTCCATACTTGTTTTTCATGATGTCTTTAAGACCTCCTTTCTGGTAGCCGAGTCTCTCAGTAGGGTTGTCTCTGAAGTAAAAATGAGAAATGTAGTAGCGTTTTTTTTTGCATGGACACTACCCGACACATGCATAAACACAATATCGTAAGAAAAAAACATAGTTAACACTGTTGGGCGGTAACTTTCGGTTAAGACGACGCGTTCACTTAATTGTAAAAATGATCAAGAAGATGCAGCGAGCAATTACATCCGAAGGGACCCAAAAGACGATTAATTCTGACGCTATGTTCCTTGTCGAAGTCAGCGTGATTCCAAGGTTGATAGGGGACAGATGATGAGGGGGCATACTTCTTTTTCATTCGCAAGTTTCGCCCTAAGCAAATCTGTGTGCAAACATCTTTGGAACAAAGGGAGTTGGAGAGAGCAAACAGTGGTTCTCAAAAGTTTGTTTCTATCAACTAAAAAAGGATAGTCCGCCTCTATAAAGAGTTTCCAAAGCGAAGGTTTGGAAAGCAAGCTGACTGTGAACAGTTGTTACGTCAAGTCAAAATAGTCTGCGAGTAGTCTCTAATTTTACTTTTGAGTCACAGTGGATCGAGAGCACGCTTGAAAGGCGAGCAGTGAAGGCTGCGAGAATTTGCATCATTTTACTGTTTCGCTCGCCGAGCGTGGCTCTGAGGAAAGAAGGACGACCACTCGGGCTCTAAGTCAAAAACTCACTGACAGTTTTTGACACCCACCTACAGAGCTTTTTAATGAGGGCGTGAGCGTTCTTCAGGACCTTGCGTGGAAACTCAATCATGTCAATTCCCTTGAGAATAATGTTGTAGGTCTTCATTGGGTCTGATCCAGTAAACGGGGGGCTGAGGAGCAAAAAACCGGAACCTTGGTTAGACTTTACTCAAAACATCTTTTTTATGCCTTAATTAATAGCCTGCAAATACAGCTGCCTCTCATGGGCAGATTTAGCAAAGACAACACGACAATAATGACGACTAGCTAGGCGCGTAGATCTAAACACCTCCTTGACCAACATGGCAGAGCGGAAAATTAACCACCGGAAGTCGCGTTCATTCCCTACCGCGCGCTTTTAATAATCTGTTTAATGCCTTGAAGAACTCGGGAAACTTGTTAGTGGCTTATATTTTCCCGCCATGCGGCAGGTTACGTGAATCGGCTTCGAAGTCCGAGAGGTTCATTTGGCCAAAGCAATAATAATAATAATAATAATAATAATAATAATGATGATGATGATGAGGAGGAGGAGGATGGGGAGGAGGAAGATGATGATGATGATAATACAATGATAATAATGGTAATAGCAAGGAGGGATGGTAAATGTAATTTAGAACCTTGCTTGGGACCACGATAGTGATGACGAATTTATATAGCAGTTTAGAAATAGAAGATTCCAAAAATGTTCTAGCAAGGGGTGGGGGGCTAAGGGAGAGGTGCTTTGGTGCCCATGCACAACAACTTAACATAGAAACACTCCCCGCTTTAAGCCCAAAATATCCCTCCTTTAAGCTGATTTTACATACATCGGTGCTTTGGCTGAGGAGACTCAGAATCAAAACCTGAAATATGCCAATCCGAACAAACAGCTATCGCACCTCAATGACGTTTTGGCTACAATTTGTGGGGTAATCAAGTTACAACACAGAGAGGTTATGATATATATAAGCCGGAAATAACACAACACCTACCTTCCAGTCAAAAGTTCAAACATAAGAATTCCTAAAGACCAGTAATCAGATGAAAGATCGTGACCCTAAAGGACAGTACATGAAAGTTAGACTTTCTTCTATCGTTAAATCTGTAATCAAGATCTCAGTCATGTCTCACGTTTCTTTTGAAAGATCTGCACACGAGAACTGCTGTGCTTATGCAAAAACAGGACAAAGGAACCATGTGATAAATCAACACAAGAACTAAAAAAATGTAAGGAAGATCCTCGCAGATAAAGTCGTAAAGAAAGAAAAAAGAAAGCCTGAAAAGATTCAGATTTGCCAGGATTCAAACCCCGACCTCTGCGATACTGGTGCAGCGCGCTAAACAATTGAGCTAGCCAGCTAACAGAGACCTGGTCATTAATAGGGACTTTAAGATCCAACGACGCGGACAAGAACGAGAACGTCAAAGAAAAAATAGGTTTAATTAGCAAAACAACAACTTCGCACGTGCATCACACTTTTTGTACATTTCTTTCCAGTTTTTGCACGACTACGACGTGAAAATGCCTCATTTCGCGTTTTATGGAGGACGTAAACAAGCAACGACGAATTTTTTTTTCTATCTGAGCTTGAATATGGCCCCTTGAAATTCAGCTTCAGGAGGGTTCGCCTACAATTGACAAAGTAAGTGGGTAGGAATAATCGCTATAAAGACTGAAAGAATGCAAATTCACTTTTTAAGCGACGTTCTTGTCGCCGTCCCGTCGTTGGATCTTAAAGTCCCTAGTTAATTGGTTCATAATGTACTCGGGAGAGGTGAAGATGAAATGATGAATATATGAATTTCATACATACACAAGCACTGTTACCTTGTTGAGAATGATTTCAGGAGCCACATACTCTGGTGTTCCACAGAACGTCCAGGTTTTCCTTCCGAATCCTATTCTCTTTGCAAACCCAAAGTCAACCTTGACAAAAAAGGACACACCAATTTATTAATAAAATAGTTTTTAATTTTGGCTACTGGGGTGTTCAAGAGCAACCTCAAGAGCACTCACTTGTGGAAAATGTTAGTATCAGTTTAAGTAAATTAAATTTTTCTATTCTTGGGTGACGGATGCCAGTATACTTCCAAATTATGGCATTTCAGCATTTTTAGACTGCTAGATAATGAACCAATACGAAATTAAATGGGGCGAGATGCTTCAGTATCCGCACCCAACTTCTCGTGAGTGATCTCCTTACATTTCCTCAAAGAGTTAGTTGAGAGAATTTGATAAAAGCTCAAAAAGGGTTAGAGACAAATCGTTTTCTTCTGTTACTTACCAATTTGCAATAACCTTTGGAATCCAAAAGTAAATTCTCAGGCTACAAAAATAAAGAGATCAAAAAATGGGTTGGTTGAATTGGAAAAAATAAGCTCTGTCCCGCAAGAGAGCCACCATAAAGCCAGGAAAATATTACCCCGAAAAACAGGATATATAATAAAATCGGGAGGGTGTAAGAGAACAAGGCAAAAATGTAGAAGAAAACAGAGGCCGGTCTATTGTACGTCGTACACAATGAAGTTCTCAGAGACACTAGCGAAAGCCGCTAAACATTTTAACTGCGCACGCAAAAGACAAGAAATATATTTCTATATTTGCAGACCCCTTCCCCTAACATAAACTCCTCGAATCTCCGTCTAAGCCGAGAGTGAGCCGGCAAAAAGGCAAAGAAACACAGCAAATACAAAGAAGGAATACCAACCTTCAAATCCCTGTACACGATGCCTCGTTCATGCAGATACGTGAATGCTTCTATAACACATCCTACATAGAAGCGCGTGGTTCCATCGTCAAATGATCCCCTGAAGGGAGAACGTTTTTTTGACAAAGATCTTAGGGCTACAGTCTATGAAATTACTGCATTTATACTGGTTTTATCCAAGAATATCATATAATGGGAAAGAGGGGCTCCTTGTATTTGATTTATGACTTACTTGTCTCTGAGAATGGTCCAAAGTTCACCGCCTAGACAAGCTTCCAAAAGCATGAAGAGATATTTATTATTCGTAAATGTCTTATATAACCTGAAACAACAACAGACAAATCATATGTGAAAAAATGAACGCCTCTCCTTCACCCTTTGCCGTCAATAACTTTCTTCATCCCCAAGAAACGAATTACTGAGCCCTCCATCTTCGTAAAATGTCGTGACAACCTCGGGGCATGCTCGTGAGTTCATGAGTGTTCTTGATACTCTGATTGGCTAATACTACTCCGACGTTTGTCACGACGATTACTCGCAGGAATGGCAGGAACAATTTTTTGGGCTCCCACGAAAAAGTTGTACTTTGACGACTCAAAACAATGGAAAAAGGCAAGAGGGTTTGTTTTTTGAGGTAAGCGCAACGGTCGAGAAATCATAATTTTATCGAGGTGCAATGTTTAATGGACTTTTACGCGAATTTCTCTGCAGTCATTGGACTTTTAGTACTATTACGGCTTGTTTTTAAAATTTAATTTCCTCGCTCACGCGTAGTCTGCAGGTTAAATTAAGCTTGTAAGAAAAGAGATAACTGTAGAAACAAAACGGAAGCAAATAAGCCGAGTTTAGTCAAAGAGTGAAAAATTGATCGGTGAACAAGTCTGCCTAATAATAAAGTGTTGCTAGATATAAAAGGTACATCATGATCACTAGAGCTGCCCTTGACGCCCTTGGGAAGTCTAGCTTGGGTTAAGTTCGTTTTTGGTTTTGATCACTTTCTTTTTTGCGGCTACACAGCGACAAAATTGCCCAAGAGGAAAAAAAACTTAAACTTGAAGTCCTTGTAAACACTGAAAAAACTAACTGACACTGACTAAATTGTAAAACGTTTTCGATCATTTTTACCCTTTGATAAAAAAAACGCACACATCAATAAATTAAATTTGCGCTTAAAAAAGGCAAATTGTCACCCACTACTGACTAGTCAAATTAAGGGTCCTCAAAATCGGGTCCAATGACATCTTCTGGACCGAATTTTCGACCACTGTTGTGGAGAAAACTTCTGCATGTTCCAATTTGCTTTTGACTTTTTTAGTCGTGAAAACATTCACAGCAGTGCTCGAAATCCTGACCGCCAGCTGGGTTTGTTCTTAGTAGTACCGAGTTCAAATCATCAGCCACACTTGTAAAATAGCCAACTGGCTTGCCTCCTGCCAGGTGGGATTCTAAACCTTGTTATGTTCAGTTTGAACTATTTATTTCATTATCCCTGAAAAGCTCCCTAAGGGGAGAGGATAATTAGGTATCTTTTTTTATCCATGGAAATTTTCCCGTGTCACTTTCACCTTGGAAAATTGGACACACAAAAACAGTTGCTTCTCTGTGGGCAACAGCCATTTGCCCATGGGTAAAACTGCTAGTATAACCGCACCCTATATTATTGTGCTAAGGCCATTAAGGGTATTATAAACTTTCTCAAAAGGCTAAAAAATGATTTGTCTCTTACCTAACAATGAAGGGACAGTTGGCTTCCATCATAATTTTCTTTTCGGACATGATGTGTTCTTGCTGTCTTGTTTCAACAATGTGGTGTTTCTTAAGAGTCTTTAGTGCAAATGTTCTCTTGTCATTAGCAAGTTGAACCTGAAAAAAAAATTCAGAAATTTGAAGTTGACAACATTTGTAGGAACAAATGCTGGCTTTTCTAATTATTTATGTGTTAGTAACATTGGATGAGGTCTCTGTGATATCCTAGATAATCCAGGTCAATATAAGAGTCATCAGCCAAGACCAATAACAGTCACCGAGACCTTGGTTATTGCACATTTCACAAAAACCAAATCTAAGAATTGTTTAATTATAAATTGTTTTGAGGAAAATAACCTCAAACATACTTCCAAATGAACACAGTTTGAAGTTGCTGTTGGAAATCAGGCTTTGCACATGCAACCTACAGATAAGTCAGTTGTCTGCTCGCAAATAACTAACTAATCACATGGCTGTACTCTAGGCAAATTTTACAGGTGCCCAGTGCTTTGAACCAGTGAAATCCAGCTTGCCCAGCATGTGATTTTTCTAAAAAAAATAGATTTTCTAGTAACCAGGAGCAAAAGTTACGTGCCAGGGGCCTCCCCGTGCTAGAGCACAGCCTCGAATCTGTAGGAAGCACTGAGTTCCAAAATTAACTATAAGCTCTTAGCCAAAGAGAAGACAGTTAGTGAGTACAAAGTATAATATATAGATACATGTACACCTAGCTAAAGCAAGCAATTGTGGCTGTCAACATCAAACAGACAAATGAAACACTCACCAGTTCTACACGTCCAAAACCTCCAACACCAAGGGTCTTAATTATTGAAAGATCCCTTAAATTCACTTTGGCAAACTCATCCTGCTCTGCTTTTGTGCGACTGAAAAAATCATGTACATGCACAAAACTTAAAATAGTGACAATATATACCATCTTATATTATTTTATTGCATGATTCTGATTGATTTGACTGGTGTTCTGATCACTGATTATAACAATCTATGACAAGTTTCTTTTGATGCATGGTTGATGTTTCCTGAAAATCATGTGCATTATATTATGCACCTGTTGTTAAACATAACAAACAACATTTATACTAAACTCTTATTAGAAACCCTACAAAATTCTCAAAGTGGGTTGCCTCTAGTCTTATGCATCAAAAGCATAGAGTTAATATTGTGTGACATGGATATCCTGCATAAAGTTGACTAGTCACATTTAAAGTCGAGTGAGGAAATCCAGTGATCAACCAAGAAAGCCTAAGAAATTGTCAACAATTTTTGGACCATTGACCTTACTTAAGCCCCATTTACAAGAGAAAGTTTTCTTTGACAAAATAATTTTACACTTGAACACATATTTGTGTAAAGGGGAATACTTAACAAGTTTCAGGAGACAAGAGACAGAACGTAGGAGACAGCATGGCCAAGTATTTAGGGCTTTAGACTTGCAGGGCTTCCCAGAGCGTCAACTTCAAGTCCCACCCTGAATGCTAGCTGAATTTGTTCATAGTATTCCCTAGCGCCATGCTGGTAAATGGCTAATTGGTTTGCCTCCGGCCAGTTGAGATTCTAAACCCTTCTTTGTTTTATAATTTTAATTGTTTTGATCAGTTACTTGGCCCCACCAGTCTTTGGGCTATTAGTACTGCCCAGGGTAACTTCATTGCCAAGTCACTTCAACCCGTAATTAATGTTCACTCTTCACTCTATGCAGATGTTAATGGTTTCCTGAATCCCTCAATAATAACTAATGAAAATTATCGTCCAGATCTTCTTTTCCCAATCCAGTCCAAGTGCCTATATGTTCTAGAATAATTTAATGGTTGGTTTCGAGTCTAACCTTAATGACAATGCAGGGCGTAAAAAAAGAAAAATATCTGATCCTGATCAAAGAAATGAGTAGAAATTACAGATTTGTGAAATTTGTTAATCTCTCCATGAGCTCCCTTGGCGTTTTCTTCGATGAATGCTCCACGTTCTTAGACAAGATGAATGACATTGGCATTGACAAAAAGCAGCAACTTTATATAATCAAGAAAATGATAAATATAGCCATTAGAGCAACATGTTACATATTTTGTTGTAGAAATAGGAATTGGAATAGAACAGACTTAATGCAATTTTGACTTCTTTTCTTTTCTTTTTTCTCTCTGTCTTTCTTCTTTTTTTTTTTGAATGATCCAATCTCAAGCAGCTTTTGTAAATTGCCTATACATAACAAGATTTACAATTGTACATTCAAAAACACAAAATAAAGTTTCCAATATTATTATTATTTATTATTTTTTTCTTTTTTTATCAGGAAAAATTTGTCATAGAAAACTTGCTTGTGTAAGTAGGCTTAAGGTCAAGGCCAGACGACGATCGAATAGTATCCCATGATGCACCTCGATTCATGTTATATTATCACTGCGTACGTGACACATCATGATCAGTAATCTTCAGCACGCGCGAAGTGAACATCGATCGCAGTGCTCGATGTGGATGGTTTCCAAACATGTTTCGGTTCAGCAGCTTCTGCTTTTGAGATTATCGAGTTGGCTTATATTCACTGTGCTTTAAAGGAGAATTTCAGCGTTGCTTTGACTGAGAAGGGTGTTACATGTATTTCACTGATCTGTCGCACTGTAAACACAAATTATAAGACTCACAATTGATAAGCGTCGCTAGGTTCACTAGGAGAACCCAGGCCAGAGGAGAACCAAAACTATGACTGATCTATAAAGTGGTTCCAACAAAACATCCGCTACGCTGTGAAGCTAATTACCAAAGGATAATTTATAACAGCATCGCGCTCAAAGGAGCTGAAGTTTACAATGGCAGTTACAAATAAAATTTAACCTATCGATGCGACAAACAATTTGCTGAAGCACAGTCTACCCGGTACTGACTCAAGCAATCTTCAAGGAAATTTCCTGGCCAGAATACTGATCTGTTCTTTTGAATAAATAAAGTTTCTGATGTTTCTTTTTCAAATTCTGAGCAGGCTTCAGTTTACGTTGTGCCGGCTTGCATGCTGCGTGGTACCTTTCTTTGGGTTCTTTTCACACTGAAACACACCGTTATACACCGCTCCTTCTTCGAATTGAAATAATTACAGTCAAATTCCTTTTAAAAATAACCTCTTTGAAAATACAAAGTGATTGCTTCGGCATAAAGCGCTCTCAAAAGCGCCCAACAAATTGTAGCCGTCATCAGGCTTTACACATATATTATGACACATGGCGTTGAAATGTGATAAAAGATTCGAAATTTCTGCCATCTTTGGTCGACAAAAAAGTCTTCAAAATGTGGGTACTTCTGGGTACTTCTTGGCCTGTACAATATTCAGGACTTCATTTTGCTGGCGTGAGGTCCACATTTGGAAGATTTCAACATATATTCCAAAAAATCTTGAATATTCACGACGTGGTTTTGGGTCACTGAACACTTTGTGATGGGAAGACTAATTGAAACCGTGAAAATAAATGTTCCTAAGTGGAAACTTCGCTCTTAAGCCATTGCAAATCGGAGAAATCATGTCAAATAACGAAATAATGTGATTTTTTTACTTTTATTGGAAATCGAGTGAGAAAAAGCCGACAAGAAAACGACCTTATTTCAAGATGGAATCTGCTATGACTGCGATATTGCGTGATGCTTCTGGAAAAATGCATCATGGGATACTATTCGATCCTCCTCTGGGTCAAGGCAGTCTTCAAGTTTACAAAAGAAAAAGTAGAAAAAACCTAAACATTTATCTGTTAATGCTGCAAAACAGGACAGCATTGAGTATCCTTATAAGCTGGGGTTGCTTAGTACAAAGATGGCTTGAACATGTACATTGTGAATGATAGATTTTTAGGGTACAGCTGAAGTACAGTAGTCGTACAGTGAAGGGGATAGAGCAGTGTTAACTCTCCCAAATGCACATAAACTTTCAATAATTGCAGGCTGCTAGCCACCTGCCTTTTTCTGTGAGCCTACCAGGCATGTAAAATTGATTACAATAATATCATGATGTTTATTCCAAAATTTTTAATTAATTTTAAATATATTTTACAGTATTGACCTTTGAATTATGATAGGTTTATTTTGGAAGGTAGTTATTAATGGTTATTAATTAAAATGAAAATTGATGTTATTTTTGTTATCAAACTGATATTTCAGTGCTTCAGGTGTGTTAAAAATGAACATTGGAATTAATTCATTTTTTTATATTTGTGTAAGAACAGTTAATTTGTGTACCAACCTTTCCATTTCTTGGATCATTCTACGTGGTTAAGGGGTTATAAGGAACAAAAATAATAATGTATAAGTTGGCTGCCAGAAAAGAAAAATGTTCAGACTTAAACTGATATAAAATTAAAGTTGGTCAGTTTTAGGTGCAGTTAGTGGTTCAGGTAATATTACTCTAATACTGTAAAAATAATTAAGAATGTATAAAAAAAGATTTTTCGCAGCATTATCTGTAGATTCATTATGGCCCTTGTCAATAACACAAGAATTTTTGTGACAATGAATTTCAAAAAATATCAGATTCCCTAACTTTGATCCTTATTAAACACTTTATTATTTAACAATAATTAATAATAGTCTTGATGCTATGGGTCTCTACAAGGTATATGTCATAAAAATCTTTACAGGTAACAGTTTTTAAGATGTAAAATTAAAATGCTCAAGTCAGAAACAAAGAAAATGTTATGTTTAGAGCTTACGAATGAAAAACAAGCTTATTCCAAATTAAATTTGAATTAAAATTACTTTTACTACATATACCCAGTAATAATGTTTCTTTCAAAAAAGTATTTTTCTAAGTAATTGAAGTAATGATCACCCTTTAGGTGTTGTGATCCCAAAAATTTAAATTAAAAATTAAAACAACATCATGAAGAAATTTAGTCATGTCTTAAAAATAAAATAGTGAAACATGTTTGGTAAATGCACTCCCTCTCATGCATAGGGATTTTACAGGTCACTTATTTCACACCAGCCTCTTAAAAACAACTACATGTATTGAATATCAAAGCCTATTCCACAGGCCCATTTCGAGTTGCAGACAGCCACTTAATCAAAGCTGGGCCTGTTATGCAACCATTCAGGTGATTTAATTTGGGTATGCATGAAATATTTCAAGTAATTTGATATGTCACAAAAGAATTAGCACCAAGACTGGCTTTAAAAACAAGGCTTACTGTAATTTAGGTGATTCAGAAATGACCCAATCAACCCCAGATGTAGCATATGCCCCAACTAATGTAAGTAATATTTTATTGGGGTGAGACAAGTTAATGTTACCTGAGCATCTGAGGCTCTACTCCTCTTTTCTCATCACTATATTTGTCTGTTTTCATGTCCTCTAAACTACCAATATATGCTTCAAAAGCTCTGTAAAGAGTGATACAAAATAATACTGGTCAAACTTTGGATCATTTTGCTTTTTCATATGATTACAATGATAAAATTACTTGAAGTGTACGGTGATATGCTCCTAATTTTCTTATGGGTTGAAATATACATTGTGAGTTCATTATTTTAGCTCTTAAATCAAACTATTTACTAAGCCTAAAATAATAGCATAAAATCCACACCTGTTGAATACCATAACAATATTGCAATATTTATTACGGCTTTATGGTGTCCCCGAATCCATATGGTTTTTAAGAATATTTTTGTACTGAAATGATTGAAACCCCCAAAAAGACAGACTTATCTTGCAGACAGATACATTTTAGAAATGCTGGTGTTTGCAGATCTGAAATCTGGGGAGCGTCCTTCCAAGTTTGCCTCTTAACAGACCTATCATCAACCCATCCTAATTTCAACACAAGCACAGAATCAATCCAATCCAATCTATTTTTAGCAGTCAGTTGTTATAATAGTACAGAAAAGGTCAAAGGCTGCATCTGAGCAAGATGCCAGGAGATTTTCTGTTGGTACTGTACAAAAGAATTTATTGGTGACAAAAATGTACTTTATTTGAGTGTTACTGTATTTTGCATGAAAGTACTACTATTGAGGAAAACATTTTTATCTCCTTCTCAAACGGGACTGGCTTTTTTTTGTGTTCATCCAGGCCCCATGAAGGTCTAGCCATTTGTAAAGCAAAGACAGTGCCTTCATTTCTCATGCTACAGTGGAACCTCAACATAATGAGGTGCCAAGAGAGTGGCAGAATTTGTTCGCTATAATAAGGTTTCATTATAAAGAGGTTCTTTTCGATATATTTTACTATTACTGGGATAAACAGAATCGTTTTTTCTACTGAGGACTTCGCTATATAGAGGTTCATTATACTGAGGCTCCACTGTATTTTAAAATGCTTTGTTTTAGTCCAATCCTGAGAATGGAACATGTGGCCTATGGCTCTGCTCTCATGTGCTCTACTGAATGAGCTAGTCCTGTCATGGTTTTCTCTCTTAAGCTTCGTAAAAACTTTATTATGTATACTTACTCTCTGTCTAACACTAAACAATCAACACCTCCTTTGCCTGCAATGCAATTGGCTGTCCGCAAATCCTCTCTGCCAAACAAAACAAACAAAATAGTAGTTAAAGGTAAAATGACAAAATGTTAATAAAATCATTCTATACGCTTCTTGTAAGTGGCTACATGTATTTCGTGGATATGACATACTCAGTGGTCATAACAGAATTGCCTGCAGACACCAATGAAATTTCTGAAGTTACCAAGAATTTTCCAGTGAGCTGCCTTTTACAAGCATCATTGCTAATGAAAGGTGCACCGTTATACATGTAAGATTGTTAAGTTGTAAGCAGGTCTCAAAAGTTTAAGATCTCAACATTAAATGGTTCAGTTAAAGTAGGTGAAACATCGCAGCCATATTTGTAAAAAAAAACTTTTGATCAGAATCTGTATTAATATGAATCTAGGGTACATTTACAAAAAGAATAAGGCTTTAATTCAAGCAGGACTGACAGAAAAACTTTATATAGAAATATTAAAGCAAGATTCGACCCAGCTGGGTACTTAATGTTGCAAAATCTTGAAATCACCTGGACATCCCTGTGACTAATCTGTGAAATACAGGAAATTTAACATAAACATAAACATACCCTTTGAGAGCTTTCTCTCCAAAAAATTCTCCTCCTTGCAGAGTGCGTATATGCTTGGGGTCAGCATGAACTGAAGTTCGCTGAGTAACATTAACCTGTGGGAAAAGAAAACGTACAAGAGTCTGTATCCAGCTATGTGAAGAGCTACATGATTATGTCCCAGGGTTCTTATTCACAGCGAACAATTAGCATTAAGATAAGCCAAAAACCAACAGGTCGTAACAGACATAGGCTCGATTTCCTCTGCTCTCTTGGTCCTCCCCAAGAAGAGACAGCTGGACGTGTGAGTGGCCTATCATGTCTGTGACCTAAATTTGGTTTATACACAGTTACAAAATGCCGGAAATGGGAGATGTCATTAAATACCAAACTTGCTTCTTCGTCACTTTGGTATTCGCCATAAAAATCAGCAGAAACACGTACTGGTATTTACATTGATCTAGGATTAGCGAAGTGAAGTGAAATTGGAGAGAAATTACAACAGAAATGGACTTGACAGTCGTCTCTTTCACGTTAGCTGTCAACCACCACCGATGCAGACTGAAAAATAATTATTAATAAATACGGTTGGTTGAATTTCAAAAGCATACCATTTACCAACGTCTTTAAGCTAACACTTTTCTTTGGCAATATTTCAGGTTTTTTAGCTTAAAACGCTCTAAAACGCGATCGCATGCCACATCAAACAACACCTTTGCATCCGCTGTTTAAAATCTGCTTCAGGAAAGTAAATTTATGCTGCCTACTCCATTTGAGCAGGCAACGAGCTGATTGTTGGTAATTGACGATAGCAAACTCATGCGTCCAGCCGTCTGTTTGGGGGAGGAGCTCCGGCTCATTTCGCAAGCAACGGCTGATAATCGGGCCGATAATAGACACTTCAATGTACAGCTGTACGTCTGTCTACAGCACAAAAATTGTGAAATGCATGACAGGTGTTGCAGCTTCAAACTGATTGCTTTGAGCCAGCTGCAGCCATTTCAATGTTATGCATTCTCTCTTGAATTGTTTAATGACTACAGCTGCATTTTGTTCCTTTGTAGAAACTGTCACTATCAGGACATTAAGATGTGCGTGCAGTTATGCGTTCAACAAGGGAGTGATACTGTTGGAGGGCTGTCATCTACTGGAAGCCTTATTAGCCAGCTTGCGGATGGATACAAGCCATCTCTAAATTAATTTTCAATGGCACATCTTTAAGCCCTAACAGGGCTTGAAAAAAGTCCGGTCCAGCAGTCCGGGACGAGTAGTTTTTCTTGTTGGGAAAGTAACGCTTAAAGCTCACTTGCCTGATGTGCGAGGGCCCAGGCAAGTCATCCTCCAACTAAATCATTACCTAAGACAGGCAAGTAGTCGCCACGGGCAAGCACTGCCGTAAGAGTGATTGGCATAAAATTTCTCTTTGTAATATCAACAATGCTTTATAGAGAGGAGTGGTCATGAGAATTAAAGACATCATCACAGAAGATGAATCTATTATTTATTATTGATACTTCAACAAATTTTCCCCAGTACTTCTAAAAAGGTATATGGACAATAAATGAGTATTGAAATTTTGATATTAGGGTTTAAAGACTTGAATGAGTTAGTACCTTTCCTTTCTTGATGATGAAGAAAGTATCTCCTCTGGCACCCTGGCGTATGATATACTCTCCCTCATCATAAGATACCTGTAGTTAACATAATATATGTAAGACTTATGCAATAAAGTAGATCCTCTGATCAGTTGGATGGACAAAAATTATTTGAAATACATTCATTGAACTGAAATGCATGGACTAATAATTTAGACAAAGAACAATATTAATTTTGATCATTTTTTTGGCAGCCAAAGTACAGCAACTTTACCTCCTCGATGACATCAGCAACTTTTGACAGTATGTCTTCACGAAGGTCCTTCAAAAGTGGAACACTAAAAAACCAGAGAATACCGCAAAGTTATTCAAAAGCATTGGACAGTGATTATGGAATGTATGGATGGTGGACCTAATGAACAAGATGCACTGACTGGTGATAATGTTACAGTGAACTACATATCATTTTTCAGGTACGTTCCTTGCTTCCCTGTGTCAAAATTCGTGTTCTCTTGTGTGGTGTTCATACATTTCTAATAGCATAAGTGATGAGGTGTCAAGATAACTGTGTAGTATCTATATTAGTTATTCAGGGAATTCATCTATTATCCCTTGGTTGGAATTGAGTGTTGATTAGTGCGTCATTTTTTTCCTCTTTTCCGTCCAGTCCTTGGGTCATTAAGAGGTTAAAAATTAGTAGTTACTTGACTGTCAGAACCCCAGGGAAGACATAGTAATATTAATAATATTTAATACCAATAATAATAATAATAATAATAATAATAATAATAATAATTTACACTACTAGCACTATTACTGTCGTTCAGTCTGTTGGGATGTTTGTTCATATTACTAAATGGAAGCAGGGCCTTTTCACAGGATGCACACTTTTCCGTTATCATGTTCTTTGAATTGTTATTTTATGTAATAGAATTACTACGTTATAGTTGTCATTTGTTGCAAAATTCTCAGTAATTGACGTCTTTGTGATATCTCATGCAATTAGTTTTGTGAACATCAATATGCTGTCATTCCAAGGTTTTGTTACTTTCACATGAAAATGTAAAGCCTAGATACAGAACACGCTGTTGAATAACGAATGCCTGTGTTGTTGAGATAAGTTCCTTGAAATTCTGTTGATTACGCAAGAAAAAAGTGTCTGTTGTCTATTTAACGAGTTTCCATTTAAAGCAGGGACTAATAGTGACTACAGCCTTATTTTTAAGTTAGAGATGCTTAGTTTGCTGATTGTCATGTTCTAGCTGCTTTGCGAAATTAAGTACCAATAAGAAAGGCTTTTTCCAAGAGTTGTTGCTAAAAAAAAACATCTCCTTTGTCAATAGTTTTTAGGATTTGACTGATCTAGCTCGATAGTTTTGATTAAAAATGAAAATCTCATTACAACAGGAATGGTTCGGCCGGTTAGTTCTGAGACAGATAGAAAGCGTTTTAGTTAACACAGACCTCCATTAATATGGGACTGTCTCTGGTCTTTAGTGTCTGTGTAAATGTGGTTTGATGAAAGTGACATATGGTTTGTGAAAGCAATTACACACAAAATGCCTCACCTCTTCAAAAAGTCCATGTGTTCCTTTTGCCTCATCATTCCTGTCTTCATCATTATTGTTTGGAATGTTTGTCTGTCAATTGCCCACATCCTAACTTCAGTCTCAGCTGAAAAAGAAACCATTACAGAAGAGTTTGACATACTGCCTGCTAAAGCCTTAATGATGTTTAAATTTTTTATTATAATGCAATGACTGGGCTGTGATCTGGTAAGCCCCTGTGGCCCCTAATGGTGGCATTTCTTTTGCTCTTGAGTGACTAGGAAATCTTGGCACTCTAGATGTCGTAGGGTGAAGCCCTTTGGCCCCTGCCAGCCTTTCTCTTGCTCTTGGGTAAACAGGAAATCTTGGCACCCTAGATGTCCTAGGGTAAATCCCTGTGGCCCTGCCAGCCTTTCTTTTGAACTTGGGTGTGTAGTAAATCTTGGCACCCAAAGTGTTTTAGCTTAAAGGCACTGGGCTCACTTCACATTCACCAATAAGGTATAATGAGGTTATTACAGATATAGTTTCAGACACTATACAGGAATCCCTGTGGGTCAAATCAGTGGTTCATCAAGTCTCCTACGCTAACCCTCAAAAGGAGGGAAGTGGACCTGTACAGGGGGTGGGCCTGCAAGATGGGCTGTAGCTACCTCCCATTCCCCCTTCAAGCTCAACAGATTCCTCACTTGAATAAGAAAAGAAACCCATCAAATTAAGAACAGTGCATTCACTGTTGGACTCTTCTTATGGCTGACACACATAAGTACACGTTTGTATACCACTACCATGTATCCAAAAGACTGAGCTACTAAAAGTCATGTAATAGCCAAGTCTTTTGGATACTCAAGCCTTAAAGAGAGCCTGGCTATCTTCATTAATAATTATTTAACAGATTTATAAAGACAAATTTACCTTTCACGCTGGCTGTTCTTGGACATTTGTACAAAATGGCAAGTTCTCCAAAAACTCTGCCAGGGCCCATTTGGCCCAGTACAGCTCCTTCCTTTGTGACTTTGACTTTGCCATCTGGAAAGAAGAAAAAATTGATTCACACACAGTTATTTGTTTACCTCTTTCACCTTGAACACATCAAGTAAAGATTATTCATCACTTACTGCAACTTATTCTAAATCTGGGATAAAATCCTGTGGTGTTGCCATTTAAATGAAAGCTCTTTGGCAGAACTTTTGTAGTGATTTTTTTAGAGATTTTTTTCTTTGACCACAATAAAAAGGCTAATGCAACAACAAAAGCAAGACAGACATCATTGATTAATGTGACAATAAAGCTTTTCATTGATCTGTGACAAGAAAAAACAATGTTTGGATTACATTACCCTGGTCTTGGAGAAACAACATTGACTTTTAATCAAGTAGTCAGTTAAGGAGCACTATGTTGTAGTCAAAAGCACAATGTGGTCTTTGAAATTGAAGGTTAGTGATTCAAGCTGTCCACACTGTTCTCTAGACCCTTCATGAACAAGATTAGTGTGAAGGAGACTCTAGTCACTGCTAGAGATTTAAGGGTTAAGACTTAGGTAACAGGGACGCCCTTTCTGGGTTCTGAAAAGCCCCACTTTCAAATGGGGCCGCGGACAAAACCTTTTAAGGCGGAAAAAACCTTTATCTGCATCAGAATCCAAAATTTTTTCATATCAAAGACTTTGCACTTTCCCTTAAGAAAGGCAAGAGGCTAGGAATAACTAGGAAATGGCCTACTGTTCAAATAGTTTAATAACTAATTTAGTTACCTTCCAGAACATAAAGGTGAGATCCTTGTTCTCCTTCCTTGATGACATATTCGTCTTTTTTGCATTTCTTCTCATACATACACTCCATAACTTCACGAATTTGGGATGCTTCCAGTTTCTTGAGGAAATCATTGTCCAAAATTGCATCTTTAATAAGTTCTTTAGATCTACAAGGTAAAAATGTAAATTAACTTTCAAATGTATTTGGAACCATTGGGAGAGACGGGAAAAAAAACACACTCTTGATAATGATGGGCAGATTTGTGAAGGTGTTTATTTGATAATAATAAAAGTCCAGGGTGCACAGGCTATTGCTGCCATAAAAACTAAGATTTCTAAGTCACTTATCCAGTGTAAAAGTAAGCTACCAGGGACTACTGGGCTGACAGCTACAGCACAGCCCAGGGTGTACCAACTTAGCAGTTATGTTAACCCTTTAAGTCCCGTGAGTGACTAACATTAATTTTCTCGTAAGAATATCAATACATCATCCAGAGAAAAGGTTACCAGAATTAATTAAAATGATTACCATTGATTGTACTTGATTATTTTATTAATTTGTTTTGTTTCTTTTCACTCGGAGATACTAGCAGCAATGCTACTCTTTAAATCCAAATGTTGAAATAAAAATTATCTATCTATCTATCTTACCACGGGAAACATGCGACTAATTCTGTCAGCGAATGTATGAAGATCAGTCTGGAGAAAATGTATGTGGATAAACCTTTAAGCCCCAGTATCCACATACAAATTCTCCAAACTGATCTCCATACATTTCCATAAAGAATTAGTTGAGAGAATTTGATAACAGATCAGAGTGTATGGATAATGTTAGGAGAAAACTGATCTTGGTCACTATTGGGACTTAAAGGGATAGTGGGGCTTAAATGGTTAGCTACATGTAGAGTAATCATTAGAGTCTGCAAAATGGAGTACACTGCAAAAGCCTTTAGGGTTTGTAACTTAAGTTGCTATGAAGACCATTATAGCTCACAATTAAATTGCATTATCGACAAAACGCTGAACTAAATGTTGCTTTGTTGTCTCTTTAATAAACTAACACATGTTTAACCTTTTAAGCCCTAAGAGTGATCAGCATCAAATTTCTCCTTGTAATATCAATGCTTTGTAAAACAGAGTGGTCATGAGAATTACGGACATGATCACACAAGATGAATTTGCTTGATATTTTATCAACTTCTCCCCACTACTTCTGTAGGAAATGAATAGGGGCAACAAATGAGAATTCAAATTTTGATCTTAGGGTTTAAACGGTTAAAACAGACACTGAAAGAAAAGCCTCAGTTGCAAAGAAAGCTGAAAATTTTATGACTAAAGGTTCTTTGAAGCAGAAAAAGATTGTCAGTGGTTGAACAGTATTGTTTACTTTCCCTTTAATGGCACTTCCACATAGCATGATGCAGAGGACATTGGATCTACCCCATACAATATAAATAAAAAAGATAAACGCTTCTGATTATTTATATTTGCTTTTGTCAAGGGCACAAACCAGAACAACAATAAAATTAAAATATGCTCAGTGATCGATGACTTGATCACCACCAAGTGGAGAGGTGATACTTGAACTTGTTCAACTTTCCACTTTGTTCTTATTTGCACAGTAATTAAAACCAACAGTCCAAGAGAGCAAAATCTACTGAACGCACATGAAAACTATATCCAATACTTGTCATCAGTGAATACTCATTGTACAATGCAGTTAATTAGCTGGACCTTCAAGGCTGTGTTAATTATGCATTAGATATCTGCAGTACCGCTTTCAGATATTGGGTTGTCTTTCACAGTTACCAACAGAAAGCCAACTAATTGTCCTGATGTAATCGTAAATTGCTTAAATTTTCTTTTTACTAAAGATTATGACCAATTTTTAGGCCTCATAATTTTAAAGAAATCATTTTTAACGGATCACAGAACTGACTAAATACCAAGATTCACTTCATTTTATTCTTGTTGTTCCACAAGAACGGTCAAGAGCAGCGTTTCAAACACATGAATTCAATTCAGTTATAATAGTTTGCTATCCTTTTCTAGAATTTGGAGACCACAAAATCGGAAAATATATCGTGTCCTGTAATTTTCTTAATGAAAGGGGAAAGGAGAACTTTGGGAAATTATATCTTATAACTAACTTAAAACGAAATATGCTATACTGCAGAGTGATTAAAATAATAATAACAAGCAGAGAAATTGACTTGTTAATTGGCCTTTCGATGAAAAGGTGATTTATTCACCAAGAATATTTGCGTTGTCAGCGTTCATAAAACCAATCTACCATCAATATAACCATAAGTTTCTGACCAAACAATAAACAGCCTTACTACAATGGATTATAGAATGAATATTCGCCTGGTAGAATACATGTAGAAGACTGACCTCGACAATATTGCTATGAAATGTGTCGAAGAAATCTAATTCCAACACTAATAAACAACAGGGACCTTTATACAAAGTTAAATGAAATTGCAAAACCACAACGCCTTTATAAACGTAAACGCTGCATTTATGAAATAGCATGGCTCATATAACAGGCAAAAATCGCTACAAAAAGGATTTTTATGATCGGCGAAATAAAGGAATAGCATACTGATACTTTGGCTTTATGGTCATATGTAACAAGCGTCTGTTTCAAGAACAAAGATAGCATCAAAAGACTGGTCTAAGTCATGCCACAAATGTTTAAGAGACAAAACAAAATGTCATTAAAAGGCGGAACTTCATTAAGGTATACACGGAGTTAGCTGTGTAGTAAAAACTGAGTGATCAATCGAAATAAGAAGCGACCGCATGAAAATGTTTACACAATGACAGGAAAACTAAGGCTAATTTCCATCTGGTATTTTCTGCCGTCCATCTTCTGTGTATTTTTCTGTGAAACAATCCAGGGAACAAGCTGGCTGGTTCTTCCATAAAACGACTCCTTTTTCAGTATGTTTATAGAAATTCCCTGGGGCTTCAAACACTGATTGTAACTTTCAATCGAAACAAAAGCTGTAAGATAAATGTAAATATATTCTTCTGTAAAACCAAACCCCTTCTAGAGAGCCGACTTTTCTCAACAAAAAATCAATCGGTAACTAGCGTGTTTATGCTGCGGTTTCCCGATTAATGATGGCGCCTTTCGTTGCAACTAAAAAAAAACAGCGAGGGGATAAAATTAAATGGAAAGCTTTGCTCCGATCGATCGACATATCAAGTAGATATGTAGAAATGACAATCAAACTTGCATTCAATCGTTGATGCCTATTTCAAAAGCAAAAGTGTACGCGTGTCAGTCCCCGGAAATGTTCACTTCACGACCCTTCTTGGCGTGTTTCTCTACGACGCGATGCCACCCTTTCTTTTAGAAGTCGCGTGCATCGTACAAAACTAGACCGTGCGTAGCGTACGTCTAGCGCGTCTGGTAAAACATGTAATCCAGGCCGTTGCCTGATCTACATGACAGAAAGACCAAAAATATGCAGCTTAACAGAAACAAAATTAAAATTATAATTACTGAATGAACACGATAGTTTTTGACAGAACGCGGAAAGATCACGTTCATATCTAATCTGCGCGTTTGCTCGCCTTCAGTGGTCGAAGTATTAATCGGAAAGGATGTCAATTTCAGGTAACACTGGCTGCTCGATCGAAAAACTCATGAAGCGTAATTAAGAGATAAATAAGTACTATCCCTTTGGGTTGTAAGTGTTTTTAACGTGTTGGAACAAGCAAACTTAGGTTCACAAGCTGTTGAATCACCCTAAAACGTCCGCTGGAAAAGCTAGTATTCCAAAGGGCTAATAAAAAAATGTTGAAAATTTCGAATATAAAATGTAAAACTAGATCGAGCGAAGGGCGCGCGGACGTGTGTAAACTCGGACCCGTAATCGATCGCAACAGCGGTTAGTTGTCGATGTGAGTGTGCAATAAAAACAACAACGAGCCGATCATTGGAAAATACTTTGAAATTCCACAACAAAAAACGTCATCGAGTAAGGAGCCAATTCACCTCTCGCGAATTGGCTTTGCGTGTGACTAACGTAAGGTCAAACGAAATGGACATGCATGTCGGTGACGCTCGGCGTTTCACAGCGAAATGGACATGCCACCAGATCAGAGTGTACACCCAACACCAGTCAAAACACTGAGCAGAGACCTAACCACAAGCTAGCCTAATATGTGGAGATCAAAGCGAAAAAACGATAATATCAATCGCACAATCAATTGCCCTGTGCGAGGCGCAATTTTTTACATGCTATTGCGAATAATTCAGGCCGGGTTATGATAAAGACATTTTGATCTGTACTTCAGTCAGTTATAATTTTTGCGTTGGCGTCGACTCGATATGGCTGGCTATAACCGCAGATGCCAAAAATCATGGAGTAGTAATAATACCAGCGATCACGAAATAAAGCTGGCACGTTCGCCATAAAATGTTTTCTTCGTCAGGTAGCTCTTTGATGTCTCCAGAGATCACAAAACTAGACATTCAAAGCCGGTTTGTCTACACCACATGATCGATAGCAACCTGGCGCTAGCTGAACCTCAACTGATTCTACACTAACATCATGGTTAAATTACTTAAGATTCCTTGCCTTTGGCTTTTACTGTGTTTCTGAAGCGGCTTGGAAGCGTCGTTGAAGGTTTTATAGCTCTGCGGCTCGGCTGAAATACCTTGGCGCTGATTTCTGCTTCGAGTTGCTACGGCGGGTTGCAACACGGACCGATACTTATCCAGCTCGCTCTCCAGACGCCGGATGATTTCGTTCCTTCTTTTCAGTTCCTGCTCAAGGGCCAGGATGCGGCTATCTTTCATTTTCATTTCGGTGTTCTTTTCCTGCAGAGCTTGCTGCAGCTCTCGCAGACTACCCATTTTCGCTGTGGCTACTGCAGGAGTACCCCGCCGAAAACACAAACACCCTGCCTTCTTTTTGCTGGCCGCTCGGCCGCAATGCATCACTCGACGCGTGCTCGAGTCTCCAATGGAACACTGGGATTACTTTTGCTCAAAGATGAGACGAAAAACACTTTCGAGGTCTCAGTTGAGTTGAGCGCAAAATCGCGGAGAAGTGTTATCGCCACCTTCCCTGTTTATGAATTCATCATCAATACCGTTGTGCAGTGTAAAACTTCCTTAAATATGCTCTCAAAGACGTGGTCGTAAGTAATTTGTATGCTAATTATAGATTGACAGCACCGACGGATGTACTGCCCTCGTTTAGGAAACCAACTGCTCTTGGCAGTAAATTGTCAGATAGGTAAATGGTTCTTCTTGAAAAACTGCAAATGCCTCTTAGCTGTTCAAAGAGAAATAATTAGCCTCATACTGTTTTAAATTCAGTTGTAGTTTGTTTACAAGGGAGATTATGCGTTGTATTGGGCGTCGACTTCGAATAGATCAGACTCCTCTTACCTGGTATGTGAGGCCTATATGACGCCCTCTGCCGATTTAAGTCTCCTCATTTACACCTTGTTTCTAAGGTCTTCTAATCCCTTCAAAAACGGACCTTATTCTAAGAGAATGGACATCGTAAGCGATACATTTGCAGTACAAAGGGACACGTTCAGTTCCCAAGACAATTACATATGGCCTCTCAGCTGTGTCAGTTTTGAGATAAAACGAAGTCATAACTATTCACCAAAAAATTAAGGCCAAGCATTAATTTATTGTCTGAAAGTGGAATAACTCAAAAGAAGCGATGGCAAAAACAAAACAAAAAAGAAAAAAAACCGGAAACGCGGGCATGAAGTTCTATTGGACCAACAGGTTCTAAAAAGAACACACAATTCCTGCACAATTGACTCTTTGTTTTCTTAATCTATTTCTTCGTGAGTGCAATTGCTGTTTATTATTATTCCCCCTGCTTGTCGCTGTTTACATTTCCTATGGCGCACGGACTTTCGGACTTAAAGCGACCGGATCTCTATCGTCAAAAGCAAGCGTCCTTGTCAATATTAGATCATATAAGAAGGTCATCAGTCAATAATCATCCGTTGATAAGTGGAAATGTCGACTAAAATGGTCTCTTTTCTGTCACTAGAAACGTGCTCGGTAAGAGTGTTTACAAAATAAAATACTTTAAGGCATTAAGACTGTTGACATTTCATATCAGAGAGCATTCATTATATGTTGAAATTGTATGCAGTAGTTTGAAAATACCAACTAACTATTGTCAACAATAATTGATTTTCAGTTATAATTTTACCTTTTACTAGCTTGTTGATTTGCAGTGAAAACCATTGAAATATTGCCGGTCGTAATTTATTTCTCCAAAACGGAGGATTTAATAAAACATTACCCTCTTGAAAGTCAACCATTCGATCAATTATTAATTCACGTAAAATATGAAATGTGCTTTGCGAAACAATTAATTACCACGCGCCATTCGCTGTAGTGCTTTACGAATTTTTAGCTGGAGACTAGATCAAATGCGGCGAGATCCTGTTATGTCCTGTTTTTCCGTCGTTTTTGCACTGAGAAGAGCGAAGCTTGCTGCAAGATTTTCGTAGTTGAGATAACAGGTTCTCTAGCTGGCTGATTTACACCCTTGACGTCAGTCATATCATATCAGGTGTGCTTTTAGGTATACGTATTAAAACAGTCTGCGCGCGCACAAGTCGCACATCCTTTTAGGCAGGAAAAGGAAGTTTAACCTACACTTGACTTTTCATAATCAATGAAAGTCACGTAAATGGATAGCTGTTGACAGGGAACAATAGGGAAGTTACGCAACGACGACAACGACGGCATCGTCGAACATCAGACGATTTAAATTTGCACGTGCATGACACTTCTTTGCCGTCACCACGCGACTATTGGACGTGTCCTGAGGCGACGTTTAAAGGAGGACGTGATGAAGACCAATTTAAACTTGGATTCAGCTCTGAGAACATTCGCACGTTTGACAAATTTGGCAAAGCTAAAAAACCGCGATAAAGTGACGTTTTCAGTGACGTTTTCAGTGCCGTCCTCGTCCTTAATGAGAGGAGAGGCACGTTCTGTTTGAACGTGCCACGTTCCTAAAAGCTGTCGGTAACTCGAGGGTGTCAGCTAGGAGCACTGACCTGACTACTGTCGTTCCCACCGGCCCAATCAGGTGCAGTCAGTGCAAGACGGTGTCATAGCATTCATAGTCATGGTTATTGAGATAATAGTCAAGTTCCCCGGGGTCAAGTTCCGATTTCTCTAACAGCACTCGAAACCCTGACCAAAATGAGTCAGTATCTGAAACTGAGAGCTATGTCCGTAGTCTAAAATGTCATCCGTCTCCTCTCCCCACCCCCTAACGGGCACACAACACTCCCCTCCCCCAACAAAAGTTTTCTATCAGTGCCGCCGGATCTTTTCGTACGATAAGCAGATCAGAAGCACCTCCACCTGAGTCGTAAGAGACGGCTCTGGCGCGCTCTAAAGTGGTAACTTTGGGTTCGGGTAGCCTGCGCGCAGACGATAACTAAACTCTGATTAGTACCGTCTGCGAAGCAGCGCAGAGATCCTTGTTCTGAACCCCCAACAGACTCAACGAATTACCGTGTCGCTGGGTCCCTGGAACCTTTAGCCTATAACAGAGTTAGTTCAAGTGACGTTTGCAACCCTATACTAGACTAAACTCCGAAAATCCCCCCCCCCCCTATCCTAGAGAAGCTGTGTTCCAGAAACAACTGAGGTCACTAGCACAGTCCAGCCGAAACAAAACTGATTTGACATTTTTATATTCTTGAGTGGCAATTCCCGGTTTCCCTATTCTAGACTAAAATCTTCAGCCAATTGATCAGTTTAAATGGAAAATGATGCCCTCTTCTAGACCCAAACTCTCTGATTTATATACCCTTTCCCAGAGTACACTGTTTGAAAACCATACCCTTCACAGCCAGGCCTGCTTCACAGCGACACATACAGTACCTATATTTCCCATATATGGCAGAACCCCCCCCCCCCCCCGCGCCCCTCCGCCCCCCGGGAAAAAAGCATTACGATGATGATGAGTACTGTTAGGATCAGTGAATGCTCATCCCTACGAGTGAAATATAAAAGATTTTATAATCTAAAGAATATATTACCATGCAAAAAGATGAGGTCATTAAAAGGAATTTTGATCCGAATGAAGACATGTAGCATGCTGTCACGTCTCAGACGTCTGTGCGAATCAGAGAATTATACTATTAAGGTGATTCCCTAGTAAAAGAACCTAACATAGATTGTAGATGAACCTTGGCACACTGATGTAACAAGTCAAGAAGAGGATAAAAAAGTAAGTAATACAAAGTGGGGGTCACTGTGCTCGTTTTGACGTCACAATGCTGACAAATACGGCTATTTTGGACCCTTTAACAACAACCGCGCGCAGCCCAAAACTAGACAAAAACGAAAGTTATTTTCAATGATGCATGTGGTATGGCACAGAATTTGACTTCAATGTATTGTTTATCCGCTTACGTACCAGAAAAATGCCTTTTAATGCCCTTGTTTTTACTTTACGCTCCAAAGTAGAATTAAATTGGACACGCGCTATTCGACACGTGATAGCTCAATCCGTACAATTTAGTAAAATTGCCAAAAAACTGAACATAGATTTGGGCCAATTTTTTTCTCACCGAAAGGAAGCACTGTCCTTATTAAAATCATGAAATAGAAAATGGGAGTAACCGTACTCGTTTTTGCGGTAGAGCTGCAGAAAGTGCGCGCCAAATGCTTTTTCCTTGATTTTGGAGAGAGGACTGGGGCGAGTTTCAAAATAGAATGTATGCGAAAGGGGGAAGAAAGTATTAAAAAATCCGTTTTTACAGAATTTACATCGAGATATCACATTTAGGACACAATGTGATAAAGCAAGCGTTTAAATGAAAATCAAAGTGAATAAGCATCCACTATCGAGGTTCTCCGTGAGGAAGTCGAACTGAGCAACACGCTTACTGCTTACGTTATGCACGTTCCCACCACATTGAGTCTCACCTCAGCAAGAAACAACCGCAAGCAAAAATTGCAATAGCGTTTCTCTTCGGTCAACTTCATTTTATTGACATTACTTCACATGCTCTTTTTTACGGAGGCCATCTTGTTATGCTCAGTAAGAGATGCGCAGTGCAAAACCAGGGAATCACCTTAACTCATCTCATGTTATAAACAATTCAGACGCAGCGATTGAATAGTGTGATGCTCGTTGCAGGTGCAAAATATCCACGGCACTCAAAATATCAGTTCGGACAGTTCAGTATCAGGAGTCTTTTCAAAGGCGTACAAATAGGGGCAAAACCCGCCGCTGTCACGGAAAGAAAACGTACAGCAAGCTTCAGAAAATACGAAATATTTTGCGTTACTTTTCTGTTTGTTTTCTTATCCCAGACCGATTAAATACGTACTGAGCCTGCGTGCATTCTCAAAGGGAAACAGGAGACTTCTGCACGCAGGCTATCAAGGGTCTATGTTTTATTTATTTATTTCCCCACTTATATCTTTCTTACATTAGTTTATGATTGCTGGAAAACGTATCTAGTAGTAGGAAGATCTCTGCAAGCTCGTTACAGCTTTTCTAAGGAGATCCCCCCTTTGTTACAATAAATTCTATGAAAATTACAATATCAAATGACGGTGGCTTGATTGAATTCATTAATATGTTAGTAGCAATATCGATCAATACATTACAAATTATTTAAAACAGCTCTTACTATTCCTCCCTTTTTTTTCAGGTCGAAATAATAATACTGTTGTTGAGCAAATTGTTCCATTTCTTTTTTACAAACATACTTCGATTTAGAGAGGCCCGAGCAAGAGTAAGGGTTCTTTTTTAGCGTTTTCAAAACTAAAAAAAGGGTGTTGTTTTCGGACAAATATTCACTCAAATAAAGTGCACCATCATGCTTTGAAATTTGAACGTGATGCTTTCAGCAAGCTACCTGTGTCGTAGTGAACATTTGTTTTTGTTGGTTTAGTACTTTTAACATGTTTTTATCATTTCTATTTACGTTTTTACACCGTTCCAGTGTCACATTACTCGCATGAAGAGGTTTATCTTTTTGGTTCGTGATTCCCTAAAATAATCCTCGGAGATACGCCTGATCGGATACCGTATTACACGCCTCCTCACGATTGATTTCTTCGTCAGTCCATGCAGTAGTCTTTCTTGATAATTGTTATAACTTTAACTTGCAATCTGTTAAATTTTATTGTAAAGGAAACGGAAGTGTCTGCCACGCAGGCTACGGTTTCTGCGATGGTTCTCAAAATCCGACTCTACTAAGCAGTAATAAAATAGTAAGTACAGTACAACTTCGTTCCTAGGGCTTTTACCCTTAGAAAATGGGGCGGGAACGAGGTTGAAGTGCTGGAACATAGCGGAAGGGTCAAAATGCATAAACCTGGAAAATGCTGCAAAAAGAGTAGAAAGGAGGACGAAAAGAGAATAAAGCTTTCGACTTTCTCGCCAGCTATCTTCTTTATTTCTTTCTTTCTTGATTTAATATTACTTATTCTGAGACAAATTGGCGATCGTGGGATCGAAGCGAGCCGACTGCCGGAGGGGAAAAGGCAGCGGAACGATCCCCCGCTCGGTTCGCCTCTTTCTTCCCGCTCGCCCCATTATTAGCTCTTTTTCCCCAATAAGGAGCCTGGTCCCAGGGTTATGGGCTCCTGGAAAATTAACACCTGCCTCCCTGTGGGGCAAACGTTTATCTCCAAGTTAGAGTTAAGATGAAGGGATCGAATGGTGGTCGGTTCACTTAAAAGTTAAAAAACTTTGTTATTTTTCTCGGCAGTCTCGCCGAACTCACCTTTCACTTTTTGGATAATGTCGAAGATACTTTTGGATGTTGGCGTGATTGAGCTGCTTTGGCTCAGCGGACACTCCTTGCGCACGCGCACGACCTTGAGGCAGAGATGGCGGCATGACGGACATCAGCTTTTCAACTTTGCTGTCCAGTCGCTCAATCTCATGCTCGTGTTCCCGTATCGTCACTTCTTTTGACATGACGTCCATTCGTAATGTTCTGATTTCTTTGTGTAATATCTCTACCTCTTGTCTCTCCATATCCTCTCTTTCATTGATCAAGTTCTCGTATTCTCTGATGACATCGTCTTTTCGCCTGAGTTCGTTACGCAAGAATTCGATTTCCTTTTTTTGTATATCCATCTGTTTGTTCCGTTCCCTGAGTGCGCTCTCAAGCAGTTTAACGGAGCTTTTCAGCCATTCCAGATTCAAGGCTGCCGTTCGACCTGTTGTTAATATTTGATGCAAGTAAAAACAAAGTAAAGTAAATGGAAACGCTGAAGGAGGCAGAGAAATAAACCACTTAACTAACTATATAACCAATCGATAAATTCAATTATACAACGAGAAGCGCTCTTATTTACTCCTATTTGAACAATTCATCTAACACTGAAAGCTATGGAGAAGGCACTTCGAGTACTAGCTGCCCCAATAATACTGTAGAAGTCCTTGCCTACCAGTATTTGGGCAATCAAAAGTTTCAAAGGCGTTGTTGAAACGCGATTCATAATTAATTCAGTCCCCATCAATTTCAGAAATTATCATTATCTATAGTTTTATTAAAATCGGGAATATATTCCCTTTTCTTTTCGTGGCTCTCAGTAAGTGGGAACGAGCGAAAAGAAAAGCGAATGCGAAAAAGAGAAAGAGATGGCGCCTGTTTTTTCTCGCGCGCTCTTTTTCCTACTGAGATTTTGGAACAGGCTGGCCCCAGTTGTTCAAAAGCGTCATAGCGCTATCCACCGGATAAATCACTCTCGAGTGGATAAGTATTAGGGAAACCAATTGCGTAGCACTATCCACCTTTTGAACAGCTGGGCCCGGGAGAATAAGCAATGCAGTTGAAACTTCTCTTGCCAGTGTGGTGGGTTTATTTTTAATTTTTGCTCAGCCGCTGATACGTACGTTCACCTTCCCTGTCCCTCGGTTCTTGCTTCGGTGTACCCCTCAACGGCGACTGAGGCGCGTTTGAATCATTTTTGAAGAACGGAGAGTTCTTTCTTGAATTCCTAGCGACCAGTTTGAACACTGGTGGGCCCATGTGTTCTTGCATCTCTGTATCAGTCTGAGATGAACTGCAAAACAATGCAGCGTACAGATTAGTCATTCAAAGACTTGCGTTTATTAAAAAGTTAATGAATTGATAGGAGCTATGACGACTTCCCGAGTTACGTTGTTTTCTCTGACTATCGTACAATTCTAAATTATCCACTAGAAAAACAGATCCACAAATACTGCCAGTCTTTCACAAAAATCTTAATATAGTGACTGTTCAGTTCGTCCGTAGAATGCCTAAGAATCGTGAAATTCCGACGATTTGATTTCCGTTGCTTTAACTAATTGTTTTATCAAAAACAAGCAAGAAATACTGATACATTTTCCTGACTTAAATTTGTTAAAACGACCAAATAGCCCGCGCACGTTGTAGGGCTCTTATAAAAAAAGACAATCAAAACTCTGGCGCAGTACACCAGTTGTTAATAATAATTATCATGCCGCGCTGAATTTCTAGCTTCTTAATTAGATGTGGGAATCAGACATCCTGCCTCGTCCCCAGTCGCTCGCGATCACTGGGGGAAATTTGAGTTAATTATTAGGGAGAGCTCGCTGGTCTCGCGTGCTAGCGAGTTCCCCAATACCCACCTGTGGAGCAGGCAGTCATAAATCTGTGAATTTCTGGACGTGCTGCAGAGTACTGACTATCCTGCTCCTTCCCTGTCGACAGAGGCCTCTTTTCTCTGGTATTCCGCCCGCCGAGTACTAGAGAAAAGAGACCTCTGTTAGCAGGGAACTCTACTCCCAGTATTCCTTGGGTGTTCTTTACGTTGATTTACAATGTTTTAAATAATGATAAGACGTTTACGCATGATAAATAATGAATAAATAATAAACCCTGATATGTAATTACGCTTATTTTGATATCATTGTTAAAACGAAAATGAACAGCATTGCTCCCATTCGGTGGACCTTCCCCAAGTTGTAACATAACCTTGGAAGTCCCGCCTAAATCGCCATTTTTATTTAAATAATAGCTCCAGAACAATGTTGCCGTTTGCAGCTTAAATAATGAATTTAAAAAACACTCGTTTTGTGTGTTTATGCTTGTTTTTTTTTTTCACAGCACGTTGAGTATTATTGTTTACAATTTATGGGAAGAAGTGATTTGTAACAATACCTAGATGGCCCCACTACCAATTCGTCAGCTTGTTTGCACTGTGCGCCATCTTGGTCTCTGTTTAAACGTTCCATTTTTTACCAAGCGGGGGAGTGAATGTACACAGATTCGTTAGAAAAACAATATTAGTCCTTTCATAAAGGAGGATTTGCGTGTGTATTCATGTATTCGTGTTGCTATTTGAATTTATTACTATGATTAAAAGTATTTTGGTAAAACACGTCACTAAGATTAAAAATTAAATAAATGGAATAACAACCAGCTGATCCACAGCTTTGATCGGGTCCAGAAAGAGTTTTGTTTGAAAGCATAACTTACTAACAACTTGATTGAAATTAAGTGTACGCGTGTGAAGTCTTTGAAAGTGAAATTGACATCAAGTTTGAAGCAGGGACGGCGGAATATTTTTGCAAATGTCGAAGGGGGGGGGGGGGGGGGGGCAGGGGGGCTCATTAGTGACTTGAAGTGAGGAGGCTGAGTATTAAGTCTTTCACATTTGTTTATTATTCCAGAAAAAGTTGGGGGGCGGGGGTCTTCGCTCCGCCGTCCCTGCGAATTTTTCACTAGACAGGAAGAGTGTGTTAAGGTTTTTAAAAAGTAGTTATCTCCAGTTTCTTTCATGCGTTTACGAAAGTGGCAGAAGTAAGACAAGCACTAATCATTCTTGATAATCAGGCGGTCATTTTGGCCTGAAATACATTTCTGGTAAGGCCAAGGTGATAAAACGTCAGCCACTGAAATGTACTTCCTCCGTGATAATCACGAGGGCTAATATGGAAAATGAAATATCACGAAAACGTACCGACCAATGACAAGCACGAAAGAACCAAGCCAAAATAGACTACGTTATATTGTTATAGCTTATTATGGCATTATGCTCAGATATATTTACACTGCATTAGAAACGATTTATTCATGTTGATGGAAATTTCTTGTGAGTGCAAAACACTTTAGTTTTAATAATGGATGACGTAAATTAATGCTAATATTATGAAATTCATACATCCTTCATTTCAGTGGATGACATGAAGCATCAAAGGAATTAAAATATTCGCATTTAAAGTGTAAAACATGCAGATGGACAAGTTAACTGTCAGCATGGAGTTTGTGCGTGATAAGTGTGTTAGTAATTCTATTTGCCCTCAATAATTCTTCCTTTTCACTATAGTAGTCGAACCAAGCCAAACATGGCTGCCCACTCGAAGTAGCTCTTTAATCACCTGTGAATGTAATCTAGGAATTTTTGCAGCTTGTAAGACTTCTCTTCCCTGGGGTCTTATATCGCATTTTAATTGACCGTGGGTTAGTGTTTCTATGAGGGGGAAGCTTGAGCTCGAACAAAAGTCAAAAAAGAAGAAGGAGGCCTAATGATAGCACATCGAGGGAACCCCTAAAATGTTCGCACACATCAGCTAGATAACGTCCAAAGTGTCAAAAACAAGATGACGCAAATGCTTGCAAATGTAATTTTTAATATGTATGCTTCGCGTTTTCAATTCGAAGGCAAGGGCACTAAAAAAACCCCCCGGGGGGGGGGTACTGCCATATATGGGCTATATAGGTATGTGCCGCTGTGAAGGGTATGGTTTTCAGGCAGTTTACTCTAGGATAGGGTATATAAATCAGAGCGTTTGGGTCTAGAATAGGGTATCATTTTTCAGGAAACTGATCGGTTGGTTGAAGATTTTATCTAGACAAGGGAAACAGCTACTCTAGGATAGGGGATTTGGGGAGTTTACTCTAGTGTAGGGTAGCAAAATTCAGCTGAACTAGCTCTGGTATAGGTTAAGGGTCCCAGGGTCCCAGCGGCACATCCCCACCCAGAAATTCCTAAAGTACCCCCCCGGGAAAAAACCCTTAGCCTAACAATAACAACCCTCCGTTTTTGCAATAGTCCAAATCTGAGATGCCCGGATACGGACGAGAGAGGGTGTAGAGGAGAATTTTTGCTGATTTCAAGAGAACTGACGCTATTTTAAGGCCTGCCACTTTCCGCATGCGAACGTCCAAATATAAGCTACAATGGGGGATCGATACCAGCTTTCATAACATGGCACTAT
>OZ037778.1:11593995-11716495 GCA_964035525.1 Porites cylindrica | reverse complement strand
CACTAGAATCGTTTTATTTTTTTTGTGGGTTGGGGAGAGGAGGAATGACCAATATTTAATTTTTCTATACATGTCTGTGAAATTTTTCCTCCTGACGACTACTTCTCATTGGGAAAAATATAGACAAATCTATCTAAAATCTAAAGTAATTAAGCGGTAAAATGAGCAACAAAAGCATTTCAACTTGTTTTGGAACATAACTGCAAAACGAGTTGAAAAGCCATGATGCGGAGTATGAGGGTCACTGTTTAACCACGCATAAATCAAAGCAGTCTCCTGCAGGTTGCACTCAAACTTGTTGCAAAAAGTTCCTTTTAATTTATTTTGCATTGTGTATTGTGGTGGACGTGGCTGCATTGCAGTTTGTTGGTCGCTCAATATCGGTGTTTTTAACTTTTAACATTTTACTTTGCATTGTATATTTGCGTTGGACGTGGCTGCATTGCAGTTGTTGGTCGCTCAATTTTTGGTGCTTTTTCTAATAATTCAACTATTAACCAATTTTCTTTGTTTTTTATATGCCTACAACACTCTCATTTACACACACCCTCCCTCCCCAACTTACTCACTATTTTAGTGGAGACTTGGGAACCCTTTCATTAGGGATTCCACACCACACCTGTATTGCCACAAAGGTTGCTAGAGAAACTACTATTTTTTTTTTCAAAGCCATGATGCGGAGTATGAGGGTCATTTAACCACGCATAAATCAAAGCAGTCTGCTGCAGGTTGCATTCAAACTTGTTGCAAAAAGTAGAACTACTCTCTGTTTTCTTCAACAACTTCTCGAAACTCCTGCAGCAAGCTAATTTGTTGTAAAACAATCGGTTTAACTCATGGTTGGTAAAACGAGCAACATTGCTTTTCAACGCAGAACCTGTCTTACGACCTTAACCCTTCACACCCTAAGATCGAAATTTGAATTCTCATTTGTTGCTCCTATTCATTTCCAACCAAAGTAGTGGGGAGAAGCTGATGAAACATCCGGCAAATTCATTTTGTGTGATCATGTCCGTAATTCTCATGACCACTCTGTTTTATAAAGCATTGATATTACAAGGAGAAATTTGATGCTGATCAATCTTAGGGCTTAAAGGGTTAAGAGACTTTAAAGAAAGGGGGGTTTCGCATGATTTAATAACTCACTAACTTAATCACTGTTGGCACTATCAACATTCCAACACTAACAGAGTTTAGAGCGTAAGTTTGGGGATTAAATGTAAGAAAATAGACTTGCTAAGATCTCCAGCGATGATAATTTGATATTTGAATTATAATGGTCAGTTGAAAAGTTGTGTTTTTTGGAGTTGTTTTCCCCAAATAAAACTGTCACACTTAAACATGTCACTTGATGTCAGCTCGACCAGTTTTATCCCCGGGGGGGAGTACTCCCTATGATGGGCTATACGTGGAGGCTCGGCCCGAAAGTAGTATCTTTTTCAAGCTTTACTGTGAAAGGGAAGGGATTTCACTAGTTGAAGTCAGTATAATAGGGTAGGGAAATCTGTCATTTTGGTCTGTAAAAGGGCCCAAAAGGGCTAACAGATGAAATTTATGACTTAATAAAGTCGAGAGAACGTTCTATTTTTGTGATAGATTCCCATTTAAAAGACAGTGCATTTACAGCAGTTAAAATGGATGCAAAGTTCTAAACAAGGTATGTGAAAGGGATACCATTTGTCAGTAGAAGGTATTCGAAAGGGGTGCCTTTTTCGTGAAAAATGGTACATAGTTTAAAGTGTGAGGAGTTGGACCTCGTGGCAGAGCCTGCCCGCATACATGTAAACATTTGTTGAGTACCCCCCGAGTCTGCCCGTATAAACATTTGTTGACTACTCCCCGGGTTTTTCTGCCAACACCTTTTGCCTGTCTCAGTGTCTGTCGCACTGTGGCCAAAGACTAAGCAGGTTTCATGCACTAACTTTTCAATCTGTAGCAGTTCTATTTTTGCTCTCCTTCAAAATATTGGAAAATATTAAAGGAGCCTTTTAAATTGACCTTTCGGTACTTAACCTCACTGATTCTTTCAAGCCACGAGTAATTAGTTATAAACAAGGCAACTTTAATTAAGATGAATGATTGATCACAGCCAGAAGAAAGGAGAACAAGGTGACAGTGGAACAGGATTGGAATTGTATAAACTGTCAGCAAGCTTAGTGTACAGAACGCCCAGTCATTAGAAAGAAAAAACGACGGGCAAAACATATTGACTCGAATCTTTGTAATGTGTATTTTCCGTCATTAGCATTAACCCCGACGTCAGATTATTGAATTCAAAGCATGTATAGGATGGTCTTCACCCCGGGGGGGGGGGGGGGGGGGGGGTACTGCCATATATGGGCTATATGGGTATGTGCCGCTGTGAAGGGTATGGTTTTCAAGCAGTTTACTCTAGGATAGGGTATATAAATCAGAGCGTTTGGGTCTAGAATAGGGTATCATTTTTCAGAAAACTGATCAGTTGGTTGAAGATTTTATTTAGACTGGGGAAACAGCTACTCTAGGATAGGGTGATTTTGGGAGTTTACTCTAGTATAGGGTAGCAAAATTCAGCTGAACTAGCTCTGGTATAGGTCAAGGATTCCAGGGTCCCAGCGGCAGATCCCCACCCAGAAATTCCTAAAGTGCCCCCCCGGGGGTCTTCATTTGTAGCGATGTTACAATAATAAAATGGTTATGTTTACAACGAGATAATCACCTTAGGAATTGGAGTCTTGCGGAGTATCCAAGGGGTATCCAATCAAGACGACACGCGCGCACAAATGTTGAACTAAGGCTTTGATTGCAATCTTCTAACAAACATCTTTACGGAAAACGTCTTTCAGATAGAAAGAATAATAGCAATAAATGATGATGTTGATCACACCCTTACTCTATATAAACACCGGCTATAAACTCAGACTACCAGTACTTGATTTTTATTGACCTATGCTCTGTAACTCCAGAATTAGCTAGAATTGAGAGACGCGTTGAGAGAGTTCAACTTCGATTAAACTATGCTTTCACTTTTCGAGCACTGAAGGTAGCAAGCGAAAAGATGCCGCCGGTATTTTAGAGAAGGGATGATAGATTAGCCGCTCACAATATCTACACTTTCGGAACAAATCACGAAGATCCTTTCCAGAGTCATTAAGTAATTGTAGAGAATGACTTACCTCAACCGAAGTGTACTCCAAACATTCCTTTAAGCGAGATTTGGAAGAAATATAATCTCTACGGTGCAACCTTGATTTATACTTTACCAAACGTGAGATAGAAGCGATCGTTCTTTCCTCTGCAAGCTCATGCTTACAGCAATAAGGGTTTCTATCTGCTTATCGTATCTTAAATACAGCCACAAGAGAATATTGGCAAAGACCATATGGAAGTGGAGTCATGCAGACAGAGGGGTATTTTACGAAGAGAGTACAGTAATGACAGACAAGAGTGCCAATAATCGTGCCCCGACAACCTATCCCTATCTGATCACTGGATTTTTTTTTTAATTTTTACCAGAAATTTCTTTTTCTTGCCTAATTAAATCTCTTTAATACAACATCCAGTAGAAAAACAAGGACACTCAGAAAACGTTGGACGAATAAATTGTACGCAGTAACACAAGTGGCTTAGGGACCCTTAGAGGTACAGGAAACAAGTATTGGAGCTCGTTCTTCAAACTGACAAAATAGCTGGCAAAGAGGTTTCTGTCCTTGCTGTGAGAGAAACATACGGCAGAGTGTTTGTACATCGTTTGCGGCTTCTAGTGAAATACAACAGGCATGAATAATGTCTACTGTCATTCACTAAGGAGATCAAATGGCGGAGAATGTAATTCTCTAATTTACAACCTCATTCGATAAGCCTTTCAGCCCGGATGTAGATACTCACCAGCTGACTTACACAGTTACAAGACTTGAAATGTTTCGTTATCATAATAAGAGATAGAGCCAAGAATGTGAAACGCTTTGAGATCATAGATTTGACGCCGGCTGCCTATTTAAACGTCGTAGGTTTGACTGGGTGAGAGCAAAATCAGGCAGGCTTTACAAATCGTTTTTTCTGTTTTCACAATAAACTGACACAACCTCTTTTTTGTATCGCCTCCGAATGCATCGTCGTTAAAATATTGATTAGGTTTTTCCTTATGTTTGTGATGGCGTCATCACGGACGTCACTTGCTGCCATCCATTCTGTGTAGGAGACAAGCGAGGACTCTGGAAACTAGCCAGACTGTTTTGGGAGTAACTGCACTGTGCATGTACGTAAAGCGTTGTTCATTGGAATACTGCATCGGCTAAAATACAACAATGAATCCAGTGTAGGTCTTGTTTTCAAAACGCTGACCAGTGTGAGACCACTGAACGTGTTAAACGCTGCTAAACCAGAATAGAGGGCTCGTTTACAATCAACAAGTTCGAACGTTTTAAACGAAGGCAATAAATTTTGTTCTCTATTCATTGAACGATCTGCCACATCACTCGTAGATTGTTTAGCAGGAAATGTAATTGTTGAAATGTTTACCCAGAAAAATTGTTTTTGCTTTAATAAAAGAAAGAGCTTTAAAAGTGGTAATTTTTGTGTGACAAGACCACAGGTTTAAGGCTTGACAGGTCGCTGGACGGTAGTTTCGAAAACGAAGCACTCGAAAACGAAGACCGAAGCACGAAGCACCCAAAACTCGAAAACGAAGCACCCAAAACTCGAAAACGAAGCACCCAAATCTCGAAAACGAAGCACCCAAATCTCGAAAACGAAGCACCCTATCTCGAAAACGAAGACCCCAAAATCTCGAAAACGAAGCACCCAAAACTCGAAAACGAAGACCCCTAAATCTCGAAAACGAAAACTCGAAACTACTGTAGGTTTAATAAGTGCAACTTTACGTCTTACATGACGCAATCCGAATCAGGTGGAGGCAGCGGATGCGTCCGCACCTTCAAAGGTCCACAAAATCCATCCCAAGGTTTTATAACCAACTGTTTCACTGAACGTTTCTAGATAGGATATCCTGTATTAATTTTAATATTAGTCTCGCTATACTTGATACATCTTACCTTAATATGCATTTTTTCGGTACACATACATGTTTATGTAGACTTCAAAACTGTCCGTCAGCAGATTTTGGCGTATTCAAGTACGCGTGAGCAGTAACACAAAAGGTCTGAAACGAGGCTGAAAACGGAGTGTGAGGCTCGCGCGTATTACTCTTACGCCACGCTTTACAGACTTCTTTACTGATTTTGAGAAAAAAACCGATTGTTTTGCAGTCTAACATATTGGATATCTATGACACTGCGTGATCAGATCAGATCAGATCCAGGCAGAATTTGTTCTAGGATAACAGCCTGGGACCAGGCTCTATGGTGGGGAACAGGAGAATTCGTTATCGTGCTTGATTCCTGCTGTATTAGAATTGGTCTCGTGTTTATAAAGGACAGACCGGTTTCGAGTTTTTGGGTGCTTCGTTTTCGATCTAGGGTTCTTCGTTTTCGAGATTTAGGGGTCTTCGTTTTCGAGATCTGGGTGCTTCGTTTTCGAGTTTCGGGTGCTTCGTTTTCGAGATTCGGGTGCTTCGTTTTCGAGTTTTGGGTGCTTCGTTTTCGAGTTTTGGGTGCTTCGTGCTTCGGTCTTCGTTTTCGAGTGCTTCGTTTTCGAAACTACCGTCGCTGGACTGCACACCAACGTGTAGAACAGAACCTATTCGATATTTAAGATCGGCGTGACGCAGCTTCGCTTCGTTACAGATATCGCGCCGAAATCACTGTTCTCATTTGTGAACAGATGCCATACTCTGGTATAGTTTTCCTGCCGGCGCAAGAGCTATCCGTTACACTAGTATGAACATAACATTAGGCTCAACACACACACACAAAAATAAATAAATAAAAATACTAATAAAAACAGACTTACCGACTATTGAGTCGAGCAAGGAAAAGGGGCGGGTATATCCATTATAAACTTTAACATTTGTAGGCTTCACACGAAGCGAAGTTACTTTCAAGTAAGCATTTGATTAGAGTGCACTTGGAAATCTTAAGTCACTTTGTTGAAAACATGGCTTCACACTTGTTGACAAAGTCTATTACTTGAAGTAAAAGCTGTCAATCTCGCCGTTCATTAGAATCTTGGAACCGCTGCACGTGCCCATCGTGCCCATGGCTTCCATTTCTTATTGGTCAAGTGTGTTCTCAAGTGTGGTGTAGACCATACTTTAGGGCCAACTTCGGCTTCTTTGAACTACGAATTCGAACGTTTCCATGGTCACCAGGTATAGTTGAAGTGGGTACATTTTACCCCTTGACATTCAAAGTAGGTTCTAAGTACCCTAACATTCTTCGTGAAAGCTCTAGTCTGAAGTTAACAATTATGGTCTTGGTACTATCCAGGAAGTAGACAAAACAGCATGTTATTTTTTCCTCAAACTGCGGTGTGCGACATTTCGCCCAGAGACACGAAAGATATATATCAACATCTATTCGGTTTTTTTTTTAGCAAAAGCGCTACGCCGTGAGTTAGTTCCAAACAATTAAATGCCGACTACTGGACGTTTCTCTTGCTGATTTGATCTACCCGAAAGGAACGCTATTGTTATCCACTTAGCAGCGGAAAACTTTGATCTTGGAAAAGCATATCGTAAACAACAAAGCCGGCAAGTTCTTAGGATATTACTTTGGCACCGTTATGAGGCTTCAAATAGGTGGGAAGTATCATAGCAACACTGAAATACATATACCGGAAATAGAAGTCGCCGCGGATTCCGTGTAAAGTTTGGTGAAATCATTATTTTATAGTCTTCCTTGATGATCAAAAGAGCCCGGGGGGGGGGGGGGTACTCCTGGGAATTCTCGGTGGGGGTGTGCCGCCCGGTTCTCCAATCCTGGCCGCATTTCAGACCAAATAATGTCATTTTTCACACCAGTTTTCAGACCCAGCCTGTAAAATCCATACTCGTTTTCGTCAGACCTGGCATCTAAGAAATTATGTCATCATTACGTTGATTAAAACAGCAACAAAAACGATTTTTTAAATTTCATTTCGAATCCGCATATTTCTCTTTCTTTCTCACTCATTTGGAATTGAAACGATAAATACCTCCATACACTCACGTAATTCCCTCGAAACCATACCCAATTCCAGACCAAAATGGGCAAAGTTTTCAGACCAAAACGGCGCAAAAACCATACTGTTTGGGGGTGGGACGGCACATACCTATATGGCATATATAACGGAGTACCCCCCCCGGGCAAAAGAGGCAGATTGACGCCTCATAACATCAACCGTAAACGTCCGCTTACAAGCTCCCCAGCTATAGCCCATGATCTGTAAACAAAAAAATACCTCCGGTTATAAGCTAACCCCCCTCCGCCCCTCGCCCCTGTGTATATACCCCTCTAGCTCGTACTAAAAATGAATTCGATTTTTAAAGACTTTCTGAAGCTTAAAAAAGCGAGTACATTCAAAAAGTATTTTGATCATCACTGCTATGTAGTTTGTCTTGAAACGCTTTTAAGTCCGGTTATCAACTCTCCGGGATATAGGCGTTTTCCTATAACCCAATACGAAGTTGTATAAGCTCAGGGATTATAAACGGAAGAGTACAGATGGTACGGATCACCACAAAGAAGAATTTGGTGTTTTCTTATTTTAGAAGAAATTCAATACCATAATGACATTTCTATGAAATCTTTCATTATCAATAACACCATCATCATCGTCATCACCATCATTTCGTCATCATCAGCATCAACATCGTTAATTAAAATAATGATAATAACAGTATTAATAGGGGTGGTAATACCAATATAAAAGTTAACTTGAAATAAGTATGTAACAAGTACATTTATGATACTTACAATTGTCATCATTCTACTATTTCATTAAAATTCATCGACAGCAATAATTAGTTTAACTTGATGACAAGCGCCTTTTTCCGTTTCGCTGGTTTATTTTTTTTTAAGCTCATCCCTGACTCAGAAAACATTAATTTAAGACTATTTAGACAACTTCTTCTAATGATTCCGGCGTATTAGAGCAAATATAAAAATAGTGTAATTAATTCAAGTTCCTATATATTAAGCGAAATTAAAAAGCTAATTTGAAAATAAACTTTACCGACGAAATGTTTTGGTGACCTCGTTTTCATGATTACTAGTTGGTTGTAAAAGTGTGAAATACTAACCGACTTAAGACATTGACGAAGCTAAATTTTAACTTTTCTTTGACATGAAATGCCACCGAACTCGTTAATGTTGCTGTTTGTTGTAAGAACATTTTGTTCTTCAAGGCAATTAGCCCGAATGAGGTGTAGAGTATGACTGGACTTTTGTACTCAAAACAGCTGTTTGCGTGTACGTTCGTCCGTTCGAATCCGTCGCATTTTGTGCAATATTACATGGTCATGCAAACGGAAATTGAACACTGTAAGTCATTGTTTATACCATGCAAGAGCCCGATTGCACTTTCTTATTGACAAGGCGAAGGGGTAGGTGATCAACCTTCGCCGATTTACACAATTATTGTTACCTGAGATTTTTGCCGTCTCTTGGATTGCCTGTGACGATCTTCTTTACCATCTATCAAGCTGACATGTCTTGTCAGCTCTTAGTGAAATTCTTTTCTTGTGGCTACCAGCTATTCGCTACGGAGCACAAGTATGTAGGCCTTAGGGTGAAATTATTATTCTGTACACCCTCGGCTTTTGGCCATATATAATCTAAAGTAATCAACCTGTGCGGTGTGCGTAAAAACATTTAGAGTAGTAAAAGGCAACAGAAAAGTAAAATAAAACACGAGTCTTACGAAAGGTGGTATTGCAAAGCCAATTTTTAATCTTGAAGCTTGAAATCTGCATTTTTGTAACCGCTGTTACTCCAACCAAAAACCACGAACAGGGGAGTTACATGATTAATAGCCTAACTTGCTTTGTTCCTTTTTTTTTTAATGCTTTTGACGGAGCTATTTAACGGAAGCAGGACAAATTAAAACAGCGTATCATCGAGAATAAGAGGAATCTGAAGAATCCTCAATGTCTTTTTGTTATTCTTGACGCCAAACTTCGTGAATCAAGAATCTTGGATTTAAACAGGTGCACGAACTGGGTTTAATTTACTTTTTACGTATTAAAAGCTTTTATGCATCTTGGTTGATTAAAAAAATTTTGTTTGTTATTTTGTGTTTTATATTGGTCAACTTTTTTTAACCGCAATAAGTCATTATCTAAGGTTGGTTTTTCATAGACTGACTGACATGAGTTTCAAATTTTTTTTTTTTTTTTTTTTTTTTTATACTGAACTACCCGATGAATCGCCGTTCGGATGAAAATTGAGCTGAAAACTGATATTGTTACGACTACCTTCCGCAAGGTATTGATTTTAAAACTGTTTTTCTGCTGATTTACCAGAAAGCACTCGGTTGCACTCTCTCATTTTCAATATTACGGAAAGTTTGGCTGTATTTCGAGAATGTCTCGGTGACTTCTCAAAGCAAGCTATGTTTTTCGCGCGACGCTACTACACGCTGTTTTGATCGTTTGGCGCGAAAATACCAGCTGTGGCTTAGACAAGACGCAAGGACAAAACATTTTATAAGAAGGGTACTTAAGAACTGTCAAAGTACCTCGGCACTAATGGCCTTGAATGTCGTTTGAACGTTTAAAAACTTAAAAATACGCAATGAAAAGCATCACAAAGAAAAGGTTACGCTGTTTAAACAAAACTGAACCAATGTAAACGTTTGCCGGAGATCTTTTTTGTGTAAATTTCTCTGGGCGACAACGCACGCGTAAATTAGGACAGAGCAAGAGGCTGACGGCGGCCGTAATGACAAAGACTTCAATGAACGGATCACGGCTAACCATGATATTGAAATTATATTATAAAAAGATATCTGACTATAATTGTTACCAAGTTTAATATGGTAGCGGTATGAGTCGTTTGGCTCCTACTTAATTTCCTGCATGGAATAATTAGTTGATTAGTGAATCAAAACATCGCTGTCATCGGCTTGCTTGGAACTCTCTCTTATTTTTACTATCATTTGAATATGTAAACCGTCCATAATACTCGATTGAGACATTTCTAACACGTCAAGGAAATAGCTAGTAGGAAGATAAATAAGAGACTGGCAGCAATTCCTTTGTTTTCAAGCTTTCAAACAAACGCGCTTAAAGCCCGGGTTAAGATTACTACATAAGTGGCTTTCAATCGACCTGATAAGCCATGTGAAGTAGCAGAATTGTGGATGATAAATAGGATTTCCCGTGATTTCTTAACATTAAAGATACCCAAATTGTAATTATGAAGTAGTTTTACAGAGCAATCGGTTCCCCGTCAGCTCAATAATAGGCTGCCTTATAAACTTTAAGTACTATATATCTTCACTGATTGCAATTTGTTTGAAAAACATCTATTACAAATACCACCTTTAGCCATAACCAGATGTGATCAATAAAATTACCCACCTGACAGAAATAACTCTTCGACGAGTGTGGAAGGAGGGCAAAGCTATCTCCAGCTTAGGACTCAAAGCGACCGGTCATGACAGCGCGCGGCAGCTGGTCAGAGAAGATACCTGGCGAAACAAAATGTTGTATTTACGTTTGATCAAATTAAGCCTCATGAATTTTTAAAAAATAAACTAAATGAAAGATAACGCTTTTGAGCTGCGGTGGATGTAATTAATGAAAAAATATCTTTCTTTTAGGAATAATAATCAAATATGAAATACAATCAACTTTTCATAACTAACTTTGAAGCTGAACCGCATCTTGCTCTATTAACCATTGCAGCTAGAAGCCATAACATTCCAAACGGAAACTACAACTTGTCTTCACGTTCGCCGCGTGCCTTCTAGCGATGCAATCCCCAGCCTGCAAAACTATTATCGAGGCCGATATGTCAACAACAAACCCAAAATAGTCGATCGTGCCTGAAGCGAAAGTCACTTCTGTTAATAATGTTTTAAGTCACACACGACTTATTTTGATGACACGTTACTTTAGACGTGTTTGGCAAATGACAAAAGATTCACCGCTCCAGTGGTCGGATGTTTATATAATAATATATTTAATTTCTCTTAAAAACAGAAAGACGCTCATTATGTCATTGTTAGAGCGAGCTGACGTACCCTTACTCAGAAGGAAGCTGTCCGTTAGGTGGTGGAAGCTAAACAGCCATGTCGCACTTGCAAGTTTGTTACCGCTCATGTACTGATATTTTATGACAGTAGTCGAACTGCTTAAGCGGCAAATTGTGTCTTTATTAGTGGCAATCTTGTCGCGCGATTTGAATATTCAGCATTTTTCATGAACTCTTGGCCCTCTTCAGTTTCAAAAGCGCTTCATCACCATTTTCACTTGTCAAACACTGATAAAAACCATTTATACTGAAGGCGATTTTTCTCTTTGTAATATACCCTTAGGCATAAAAACATCATTGTCTGTTTCTACATACGATTTACGCGTTAACCGTGGAATGTGGAACAAAGCCAATGGTGCATAGTTAATTTCTTCGATTACTTCTTTTGTTGAAATATAAATAGGCCTCATTATTCCGTGATTAGTAGTACATACCTCTTCCAAAAACTAGTGCCCAGTTCTGCTCTTATGCTATATCGTGACTTCCGCGCCCGGTCGAACGAAAGCGTTAACGTTTGTTAATTAGAAGTTTATACGCGACGAGAGCCCCTTTATACCACACTTTAACACTTTAAGCCACTAGTAAGTGTCTGAAAGAAGTGGCAGAAAGAAAAACTTTCATTTCCGAATTTCTAACAGCAGAAACAACCAACTGAACAAAGAAAACAATCGAAATTATAACTACGAATTGAAAAGTCAGAAAATTTGTTACAAAAAGTCAGCAAGTTCATTAGTCCGCCTTTCTGATCAGTTACACAGTTCAGTTGAAGACTAGGGAAAGCCGAACTTACCGCAAGGAAAATTTAATCCAGTTTCCTGCATGGAAAACTGACTTCATAGCATTCTAGCGTCCACAGACTGTTATTTGAGGCTTTTTAAGTTACAAGAGGGTATTTCAAAGAGCCATTATGGCTCTTGGTATTTTCAATCTTGTCCCCACATTCCGCGTTACCCTTGTCCAGCGGACGGGCAATTTTGCTGGCTTTAATTAATAACTGGCCCTTCGAATTGTTTCCCTCAAATCTCAGCATAATCAATGACACCGACCCAACAACGGGTTGTTTTGCAACACCGAGTTGTTGTAGATGAGAAATCTACAGAGTTTATCAGTGGTAGCTAGGGTGTTCCTCAAGGGACTATATTGGGGCCCTTTCTTTTCTTCCGTTATGGTTAACGATTTAGCCGCAAAGAAAAGAAATTTAACAAAGCTTCTTTCAGGGCTGGCACTACGGCAAAGGGCTGATTTATTATAGGCCAATATTTCGGCTAAGAAAATTAGCCTTCCTCGGGGCCACAACTATACCGAGAGAAAATATCTTTTAACGGCTCCGAAAATTTGAATTTGAAATTCACATAACTAGTTAATGATTAACTAAAATTATAAATACTAGATAGAATAATATAAAGGTAAATGATTTGACAATAAAAATAGAAATAGAAACAGTTCAATGTTCATTCCTTTGTTTCTTAAATATGCGGATGACTTGACACTTAGCATTCCAGTTAACTCAACATTAGCTCTAGGCATACAGTAAAAACACACCAATAAGAACCTGCATTTTTCTACGTTAGCCTAAAGAGGTTCTTACATAAATGGTAATTAGCAGAAATTTAGGCTATTTGGGTACTTAAAAAGGTTCTTATTTTCTGAAGAAAGAATACATTGTAGCTAAAAATATTTAGTGGTATTAAGCTCATTCCTTAGGTAAAACCTGTATACCATTACAATTGCAGTTGGAGTAGCAAGGCACTATGCCTCCAAAGAGGATTCTGAATGTTGACCTATTTTATTTGCCTCAGTGTGCAGGATTTTTTTTATAGGTTTTACCAAAATAAGAACCTGTTCCAATTTTAAGCTAAAAAGGTTCTTGTTTAGAAGCTTTTAGAAGGGTCCTAACTGGCAAATTTTAGCTTAACAAGTTCTTAAAAACCAGGTTCTTAGTCGCCGGTTTTAATCTAAGCAAGACCTGGGAGATGGTATTAAGGGGAAAAAGCGACGGACCAAACAAGTGAATGATACGTTACCCTCAACTGGAAGAAATCCTGAACTTAAATCCTTAAGAGTTACTTTCAATCAAGACCCCTGTAACTGGGACACTCGTTCTGACTCGTTGCTACATAAAGCTACTTCCAGGCTATACATAATAAGAACTTGTAAATTTTACGGTTAATCGTAGGAGAATTTAACTGCTCTTTTTTGTCTCCTCTAAGTGAACACAAAGCTGAATGTGAGACGTTATTCCTTACATTTATATAGATATTATAAATAAAAAACAACAGCTCACTCGGTAAAAATTTTGATAGCCTGCGGTAGCCTAGACTATGCGCGAAAGGTTGCCCAGACTGCAGACTATACCCATTACTTGCAAGCACTAAATATGTACGTGTGCTTTCCCACCTTGATACGGAAGGTGATCGATTTGCTGGTGCCAGTTTCGGTAGGATTGTTATGAAAGTAATAACCTGGGATCAGGCGTTCTTTTTTCGCCTCCAAAACAGAAAGGCTGGCAGAAGGACTGCCTGATCGCAAGTAAAAAGGGAAGAAGGACCGCCTGATCGCAGGTTATGAAGGTAAATCCCTGAAGGCTTAAGAGATGGTGCCTGTTTGATATCAAACACAACTCGACTGACCTAGAACAACCATCTCGTTGGCCTTGATTAAATTAATAGCCATCAGGTTGTTCCCAGTCCACTGAGTTTGGTTTATCGTGAAAGCTCGTCATCCGCAAAAGAGGTAACAACGGGTTTCGCTACTTGTCGAAAATAATTCTTTATACTATACATCTTAGTTCGCAACACGTTTCCTACGCATTAGGCTTTCTGTAAACCATTAAAAATAACCCCTTAATCTCATTAGAATAAAATCTTTTATTTTTTGTTCTTTTAAACCTGGCTCTCCAAAGGTGCAAATTAAGGGACTTTGCCAATACAGGTACAGCCAGCTCCCTTCACAGCGGACACTGTAGAGAACTTCAGTTAGTTTCCTCATAAGCGAGTGTCCTTAATAGCGCGAGTCTCAGGATTTTAGTCAAACATGCATCTGTAATTTATTTTTGCCCAGGATTTAGCTGCTGAACCTATTATCAGGGTGTCCGTAAGGCGAGAATTGACTGTAATCAGCAAGCCTAGTATGTAGGTAACGAACTCAAAAGTAGACTACGAGTAGTCCCCCATTTTTCCTCAGGGATAGCAGAGCGAGCGAAAATCACCCCACGCGAGAAAAGTTAGACACGCCGCGTGTCACCTTTTCTCGCGTGGGGTGATTTTCACGCGCGCTCGCGTTTCGCTCGCTCTACTATCCCCGAGGAAAAATGGGAGACTACTCTTAGCCTAACTCAAAAGTAGCGAATTGAACAAGTAGCGAAACCTGTGTAAAGCCGCCGAATGATTCCATTCCTTGCTTGTAAATTACCGTGTACATCCCGGAAAATCCCATAAAGCAGGCAGGTAATGGTTACAGTAAAATTCATTATAATACTGTGTTTATTGGAGCTTTTCAGCAAGCTGATAAAGTACATTAATATGACATGTTGTTTGATTTCTAGCCGTAAATACAGAAAATCCTTTTCCCGTCAACTTTTAATCCCTCTTTAGCTGATGAAAACCAAATTTCTCATCACAATATTCATACATTTTTAATTGAATATTACAGCAAATTAACGAGAATGGGCCGTTTCCGAGTTGCCCAAGCCTCTCTTACAAGGCAAGGCTAAGGCGAATCCATTGATATCAAAATAATTTTTTATTCTCATGCAAATGAAACTCATAATCACAAGAAAGGTTTTGTACTTAGCCTCGTTTTTTTCGAAAGTGAGGGTTTCTGGAACTCGGAAATGGCCTATTTAAAAAAAGAAAGAGTAAAAGACCTTGGTGGAGGTTGAACCGCTACCTTACGTTAAAGCGAAACCGTTGTTTTGTTCTCCAACATGGATTTGTAATTTTGTTAAACCTTTAAGTCGTTTTTAACAATCTTAGTTGCAAAAAACTTAAATACCGACCACACCTAAGTAAGTTCAAGTATCAGCTTACGTTTGTAGCTTCCTAAAATTATTGCGGTGGCAATAATTAACCAAGCGTAACCAGAAATTAGGAGAACCTGATTGCAGTCTCAAAAGGACTAAAATATTGCAATAGAGAAATCAGTTGTTCCATCATTAAGCCGTTGTCTTTGCTGTACCCTGAAAATGGCAGAATATTTGTTATTATCCCTTTTATAAACTCCTACTCTGAAAGTTAAAAACATCTGTTTCAGTCACAAAGTGCCAATTCATCCCTACTGGCTAAAGTCTGATTTAGCCTCTCCTGGAGCCATTTGAGCCAAAATGGCCACATCAAAAGCCAATCTAGCACACGCTAGCTGGGAATCATTTCAGCCCTTACGTCCAAATCAGCCGTAGAGACTCTAGGTAATTGGACTGTACTGGGCCTGATTTTTATAGGACTGTATTTTACTCACCGAAAAGGTCCCATTTTTAACGCTAAAACAGGTCCTTCTGATTTACAGTATAGTAATTGCGCGCTACTGCAAATTCAAAAAATTTCAGAGTTTGTTTTGGTAAAATCCAAAGAAGTAAACAGCACCAAGCAAATATCTTTCCAAAAAGATGCCCCGCCTAGGAGTTGAATGATAAATGAATTAAAGGCTAGCTAGCTTTTCCTTGATAACGACGTTGTGCAAATCGTTCATTTCAAGTCACAATCAAATTCCGGCGATTAAAAAAAGGTCACTCTACAGCATTGCAGTTTTAAACTTGACCCTCGGTTTCGTTGCATAGTCAAAGATGATTATAACTATATGAACACTGTATTGGTAAGTAGAAGCGCGAGCATGCATGCAGATAAAATAGTGCTGTTAAATATAGTACCTTCGACTTCAGCAATACGTTCTTCACTGATAGGCCCTTTACAGTTAGTCATTCACGTGGTACAAAACCGCCATGGTGGAGAACAACAGACGCACCGGGACAAGAAAAACAAAGAACTCACATCATGATTTACAATAAATAAATCAGTTCCTTTGCTTGTCTGCTCTCAGTGCTTCTCTTGCTCTCCAGCATGGCGGGCTCTTACCACGTGAATCAGGGGCGGATCCAGAGCTTCAGATAAGAAGATAAGTGGGGGGGGTGGGGGGGGGGGGGCGGCGGTCTCAAAACAAATTTTTTCGGCTCTTCGGGCCTCAGTTTGGTCTAAAAATAAAGGAGGGCCCCTCCCCTTGATCCGTCACTGTGAATGACTACCTGCAATGGGCCTATTTTTGTTACTTTCCTGCTGAAAATTTCAATTTAAGACTGCCAAATATGTTTGTCGCTGATCAAATGAGCAAAAAAAGTTTACGTTTATACATGAACAGTGTTCTTTAAAACACAAAAGGAATGATTCTATATGGTACGAGCTGGCAGTACTTGTCCCAGTACGCTCCATACTTCTGCCTGCACCTGACATCGTCGCGGAACGAGCGGTGGATCAAAAGGATGAACATGAAGAGGAAGTAGAAATACGGTAAAATGTGACCAGTGCCACACGCCAAGCAGTACGACAGCGCGTTCATCAGGTCACCGACGTAATTGAAATGGCGTGACAGTCCCCACCAGCCAGAAGCGAGTAGGTAGGACATCTTTTGCTCGGCGTCCGTGGTTTGATAGGATGCCCTGATGTACTGCGCTGGCTTCCCCCAGATTGTACACTTGCCATTCGCCTTCATCTCAACCCGGAAGTAATCTTTCTGGTGATTGACTGAACGGAAAATAAAATATCCGGTCAGACCCAGAAGAAACGTGCCAACGCAGCCCCACCAGGGCAGGCTTACAGGTTGCCGGGCCAAGTAGACACTTTGGAGGGTGTACATGAATGGGAGCCAGACAGTGTCGCCCCAGGCTAAGTAAAAACCAAAGTGATCGTGAGCGATGTCTATTGTGCGCAGGTACCAAGATTCGTTGAGGAAGAAGTCTACGACGTAGGTTCCGTGCAGAATGTTGAGCAGGATCATGGAATTGGTGACATAGCCGAAGTCATTGTATTGCTTGGCGGCGAAGGACAGGTTAATCAGAGTCCAAGCGACTATTCCTGGCCGTCCGTTGAAAAACAGTTTGAAATCAAAAGAACCGATTCTCGGGTTATGCTCAATGCCCATGAAAAAATCGTAAAAGGCCGATCCACTGAAGCAACGGTCCTCGGGATGACTCGGAAAAGAGTACGCCTTCACATAAGCGAACATGGCCAGGCCGAATCCGAACACGTTGCTGATGACCATCAGGGCTCCCCAGTTGTCGCTGATGATGGTGGCATTAATGAAGCCCTTCTTCACCAAGATGAGAAACAAAAGGTGTGACACCACCCAAGCACTAATACCATTACACTTGTAACTAAGCACATTCCCGGCTGGCGTGGCAGTGCCTCTTCTGATGCGGCCGGGCAGCGCAATGAATAAAATCACCTGCAGTATCATCCAAGCCATGTACAAAATGATTGCTTCGCTGCTTACCGCTGGGAAAACCTGCCTACAGAAAGTGATAATAGTTCCGTCGGATACCTTGCCGAGGACCACCTTTCCCAGACTTCCTAACGAGCACTGATAAGAGTGACAGGACAGCCAAAAGAACGCAACGCACACCGGTGGCCAAAGCAACATGACGGATCCTAAAATAGCAACGCTGACACCAGGTAGGCCTGGTGACAAATTAATTATATCGTTTTGACTTCTGACGATCTTAGGGGAAGAGGCAATTTTTCTCTGGTTTTCGTCTGGTTTTCTTCTGGTGACACTTGATTTCTCTGAATCGGGCACACCCACGTGACCATTCTGTGTTTCAGACTCCATGGTGTGATTGGAACCCACGCCACTGGAAGCTGAGTGATGAGCCTGGCTCCCACCTGAGTTGGCCTCTGAAGGTGTCCTCATATTCTTGAGCCAATAACACCTGTAAGTAAAAATAAAACGTTCACATTCTTATTAAAAGTCTGGTTACAAGTACAGTCAAGGCACCCCGACGATGGAGCAAGAGGTTATCTCTACATAAGATTAGAGGTACTTACGATTTACTCAGGAAATCAGGTTAGAAAATCAAACGCTTCGCGCCATTCATCCTTTTGGGAAGCTCAGAAAATATAGCCTGCGTGGCAGACGTTTGAAAGGGAAGGGAAAGGAAGTTTTAGGCGCGAGAGAAACGCGAGGGGCACGCGAGGAGAGAGAGAGTCCCGGCCCTCGCTTTTCTTTCTCACCTAAAACTCCCTTTCCCTTCAATTCCCCTCCAAACGCCTTTGATGAGACGCAATTTTTCTACTCTTTTTAGTATGTTCAGCATATTTGGATAGATTTTGTAGCAGGTCGTTCTCCCTCTAAATTCAAATTCTATAGTTGTGTCTATGCACAAGATCTCCACCCAGGCGGTTCGTGTAAATGGTAGGCTCCCCTAGAACACTCACGGAAGATCAGGGATTGGTTATTTTGAAGCTGACTGTGGGACTGGGTCGGTATTGTGCCGAATTGCAACAAGGGACTGTTCGGGGACCCTGTCCAGGGGCCCTACAGCTCCTACTGGCTGTTACCGGGTTGTGCAGGAAACTGCATGGGTTAAAATTTATATCCTCAAAACAGGCCAATAGTGTAATTCAACACGACACCGACCCAGGTCATTGCCTTAAATAGTACACCAGGGCCCAGTTGATCGAAGGCCGATTAGCGCTTAACCCGGCGTTAAATTTAACCTTGGTTTCTTTTTCTTGTGTTCAAAAGCATTTTCTCGGATAATTTTCTCTGACACTTTTAGTGCTTCCAATCATCAACTTGTAGACAAAAACAATTAAAACTGAAATGCTTTTTAAGCTTTCAAATCTGAATTCAAATCTCGCATTAACCCTGGGTTATCTTAACCCAGCTTTGAACAACTCGGCCGAGGAGTGATCACTGCCAGAGATTTGTACGGTCGGTGGTACACTGCTGCAGCCTTCCATTTCTCTTAAAATCCGTCCATTTCTTACCCCAGCCAGCGCGATTACAAACAACGACTTAAGGGAATCGCCGTTCGCGTGCATGGTTTACGCGTGGAGTGGCTTTGCAAAGAAAAATAAGAGACTGCTCGCAGTCTGCGTGTACGTCCCGCAGTGTCAGGTTAAGTAAAAGTACTGCGAGACTGATCAGGATCCAAAACCGGCACGAGCAGCTTCCATGTACCCGTGTCATAAAAACGCCAGGGCAGCCGTGATGGCACTCATCAAATGGCTGATTCATGCATCCTATTTGCTGTATTTGTACCCTGAATCACATATACCTGAACCGCAGTGACCAGCGGTTTCAGTGAATAGCTGTGGTTGAGTTGTTCATTCTTGTGGGCTCAAACACCTTGAGTGTTTTCCGGCATTTTTGTTGAGTGATGTTGTGTGAATATCCCAGAACAGCTCCGACGAGATGGCAACGTGTATGACTCAAGCATTATTCGATGCATCATTCTTTGGTAATTCATTTCGTTCTTTCGGTTTTTTTACCCGCATGAAATGTCAAGGGACTCCTGTAGAAACATTCCCGCAGTCTGTTGCTTTTGTAAAATGATATCCGTTTACAGTAGTTTCCTACAGAAACATTATCTGTTTATGAAAAATGTTCGAGAAGGTTTGTTTTTGTCCGTAGGTGCATCCGTGTTTCGTTCTATTTTGCCTCGGTACTGAAACAAGCATTGAAGGAATAGACCTTGTCACGGTTTTCGACGCCATCTTGACGAGTAGGCAAACGCGTGAGAAATTACAGTGTTTATATGAGAATCTAGTGTCGAATAATTTCCGTAAAACGGCTGTTCTGGAAAAAAATATGAATTGTAAACTAAAGCTACACAGCAAAGGATTTTACTGACAAATTTTCGAGGCCGTTACTGTGCTTCAATTTCTCCAGAAGCTTGCTTTAGATTTTCCATATATTTGTCTGCAATTTTTCCCGGGAAATTTTTACAGACAAATGTATAGAAAATTTTTAAAGAAGGTTCTAGGTCTTCTAGCGCATGTAATGCCCTCAAATTTTTTCAGTAGAATACTTAAGAGTGAAGCTTTAGTTTACAATTCATATTTTTTTTAAACCAGCCGTTTTACGGAAATTTTTCGACATTAGATTCTCATATACAAACGCTGTAATTTCTCACGCGTTTGCCTACTCGTCAAAAACCGTGACAAGGTCTATACAGTTAACTCTCTCGCAACGGACACCTCGCTAAGATGGACACCTCTACAAGATGGACACATAACGCTGGTGCCAAAGGTGTCGACCGTCTTAAAGAGAGTTGACTGTAGACCAGTTTAAATATATTATTATGAATACAGTACTTCGCTTCGAGTCGTGCGGGGAATAAAATAAGAGACGTCAACTGAGTTGAAATGTAGAGATGAATAATACATTTCTGTTATTTTATTCCCCAAAACCTGGAAGCAAAGTATGAATTTCAAATTGGCTTAGTCACATTAATTTTACCTGTCTCAGCTACAAAAAGGTCTTTTCAAAGCGATCCCCACGCACAGTCCTTGCTGTCAATGTTAGTTCGGTTCTTTCTATTGTCTGTACGCCTGTCAATGGCCACACTAGCACAGAAAAAGAACCGTGCTTTTGACCCTACCGGATGTAATTAAACAATGGCATTTAACAGGATATAAATGGCTCAAACCTAATGTGATTAATGACCTTTAATGATATGGTGTTTGTTAAGGAAAAAAATCATGTGACTGCACGTGCACGTATTCAATATCACATAAGAGGAATACGACAGTAGTCCACTTTTTCTGCGTCGATCCCAGTCGCTTGCGATAGCTTATATCCCACCCTTCCCTTGATCCGTGCTTCTCCGCTTAGTCTTGGGAATGCCATTGGAGGAGGCAGAATTTCATGGCTGTATGATGAATAGGGGGACCGGGTTGGCCCGTACACCCTGTGTCCTGAAGAAAGGGGGAGACCGTCAAATTAGAGAGACGGAAATGCCCATCGGAAAATCAGAATGAAGCCACTCCGATCTGGGCGTGGTTCAGGTTTTATGAGACCATACTACAGCACACTATGACGGCGCTTGTATCTTTTTATAAAGATTTTTCTTTGCGCACAACCCTAATTGATAGATAGCTTTATGGGAAGAAAGTTCCTTCCTTAACACCTTAAGGCCTGGGGCAAACGTCGAATCTAAGTCGCGTCGAACAAATTAAACATAGGTTCGACAAAGAGTCGACTTAATTCCATCGCGGTAACAAACGTCGAAGATGCGTCGATCCTATTTCACAAGTTGCACTTCATTAAAACACGGGAATAAGAACGTGTTCCCGTGCTATTCACTCGATGCGCGGCTAGTTACCTCTAGGACTGGCCGGAGAAATGGCGAAATACAGTGCTCGTCGGGCCTTTTTTTGGCAATTAATTGCGAAAAATAGAAAGAGAAGACTCGCATTACATACAGCCGAGTCTGAGTACAGGGTATCAGAGAAGACAGCTATTGCTCCAAGTGGCATGCTTGACCGTGCTTTTGTTAGCGAACAACAATGGAGCAGCGGTCTTGAGTCGGTCTTGCCACCGCTTCCAACGCAATGCTAATCTATGGACCACTGACAGCGAGAAACAGTTTAAAGAGTTCAGGATATCTAGATCTACATTTAAGTTTCTACTGGATCGCATTCGTAACGCCATTGAAAAAGACACCGTCACTGAAGAGCCTGGTATCGACTTGCTCGCAATTCCCGGAAGCGAAATTGTCCCGGTACAGCGCATGCTCGTCAGGGGGGAAATAGCGTCTGGCAGATGGGGGAGTCGGTATTTTTGTGACGTTTGCGCAGTCCATCACATTTGAATCAATTATTTTGTAATTTGCAAGATTTATGAATTGAATTCAGCGTGTGTTTAGAGCGACGTTTGCTGAAACGCCGAACTGGCACTATCACATTATCCGACTTGGCAAGTCGAACTTATGCTGGAGTCGAACCAATTAATTTGAGTCGAACTTCATTGCGGCAAACGTCGCACCATTTATGCGCCTATTTCAAAATTAATAGGTTCGACGAATTAAGTTCGACTAAAAGATTCGACGTTTGCCTCAGGCCTAGGTGAGACCAAAATCTGCAATTTTTACCCCTGAGCGAGTCAACGAGCATCCCCTACACTTTTCTAGGGAGTCTCCCCCCGGACCTGTGTTTATGGGCTCCTGAATTAAACACATTTATGCACGAATATGTTTGTGTTGCTGGTGGAATTTTGAAAGGATCGATAACAACATGAATGACGACCGAGAGGGGCAAACCTGTGTTTCATTTGGTTGACAAGAGCTGATGCTCTCATTTTCCACAGCGTTGAAGGATTTTTGGAGTCGGATAAGTTTTGGCAAAACCACAGGGTGTAGCTTCAAATATGCCGTGTTTTGCATACCAATTAGCCGAGTAAGACTATAGTTGATTCCCGATAACTCGAACCCTCGCTAACTCGAACCAATGTCAATTTCCCCTGGATTTCCTTCTTACATTTACTATAATTTTATCCTCGGTAACTCGAACCCTCGACAACTCGAACCTTCCGCTAACTCGAAGTAATTTTTGTTTCCCCTCCGATCATTTCTATAAAATTTTACCCTCGATAACTCGAATCATGTTATAAGCGCGTGACAAGTCGGGAAATAAGCCGTGTACTGAAGTCCGAAACATCGAATTTATTTCGAAACAGCCGAGTAAATTCCTTGTCTTTACTTTTTTGTCACTCCAGTTGAAATTCAGTATCCATTCTGGTCTACTTAGTTACTTAATTGCCCTTCCTTCCCATCCATTTGCTTATTTCCTTACTTCCGGTTATTTGCTTCGAACTCCCGATAACTAGAACTTTTTTCGATTTCCCTTGAAGGTTCGAGTTATCGGGAGTCGACTGTAGTTTTAGTTTCCAGAATTTTTTTCTCACGTGTTATTTCTGATTTCTCAAAGAGACTCAGACGCGGCTTTGAGCGATCGATCATGAAACTTATTTGTCCGATAGCCACTGCCCAGCTTACCTGTGTAAGGTTCATGGAGATAAACAATTGGCTGTGGCAAGAACCAGTGACAGAGTGTAATTGCCTACCGTCCTCTGTTACGCCATAAGTATGCAAAGTGGTTGATTGCGCGCGCGCGTGTAACTCTCACGCGACTTGACTGAAAGAACAAATGTTGGTCGTGGTCAGATTGACTTAGTGTTTATCTCTCTCCCCATGTGTCGAATCACGGCATATACAAAGAACTCGTCGAATTGGGATTTCATTGTTAAGAAGATTTAAAAGAGTCAAAAAAATTGAGTAGGGGATCATTGGTATGAACGTACCAGGAAAACCCTGGGTCTAGGTTTGGAACCACATGGCAAGGAATAATGAACTCTATTAAAATTTACTGTCTTCTAGCGGAAGGTCAAGTTAGCATCGTTGGGCTATCAATGTTGGGCCAGTAGTGTTGGGAAATGTTGCGTCCGTGTCGGCATTGATGTGCAAACGGATACAACAACTCCCAACAATGTTGGGACCTGCAGTGCATCGTGGGAAGAAGGACACAATCTACCTTAATATTCCATGAAATTTGGCGCTACGTTAATTTAGTGACTTTAAAAAATCCTTATTTAGAGGCACTTTAGTTTGGCGATTTTTCGTAAATTTTGGAACATAAGTCACTTAATTTTCGCGATTTCACGCACTGAAACTTCCAGCTGAAACTTCGGCGAACTAAGGTGCTCAAAACTTTTACGACGACAATAGAACACTTATGCGATGAAATAATGAATTTCAATAGCTTCATTTAAATCAAGATCATGCAACTTTCTGAAACTTAATTTTGAACGTAATAAAGGAAACTGCAACTGTAATGTCATACTGTACTCTTAATGCTGTCCTCACTCATATTTAAGGTACATTGTCGCACAAAGTCAATGATACACGTCATAACCCACTGTCAACTAGCATATGTGTGTGGAACGAGACTGTGTAATGCATGTGCGTCGCCGAAACAAATGTTGGAAGAGCTGTGCAAACGGATCGAACATTGTTGCGCTACGCTTCGGCGATCACGGAACAGAAGAAATGTTGGGAGTTGTTCGCTCAAAAGATTGACCTGTTTCAAACTGCGCGCAACAACTCCCAGCAATACGTAGCCTGTGTAGCAGGCGCTTGGAAGTAGTGGGCGAAAGAGAGAACTGGCGAAGGCGTGTCTCCCTCGCGCACGCGTTTTTTCTTGTGCCCACTACTTCCAAGCGTCTGCCACGCAGGCTGAACAATACGCAACAACAAGCAACAGGGTGTGCAAACGGACGCAACATGTAACAGCCAACAATGTTGTGTCCGTTGGCACGGGGCTTTAGAAGAACGAAGAACTTTTTGCCATTTTTTTCTTGCGCCCGCTTCTCAGGCGTACAATTGGTAAGACTGGTTTGAAAATAGGGAAAAAAAGCATTTTTGACTTCGTACTACATTACATGTATTTCTCTGTTATTTTAGCCTGCAAAGCAATCGTGTTTTGCAGCGCTATCCATGATTTTTTTTCCGGAAATAATGCTATCCCGCCATCTTGGACCTTAATACTACCAGAGAGTTGGGGCGAGTCAAAAACGGATTTTAAGGGAGGGGTTGATGGGCGATCAATGTAACTTTCAGTTTCCATTCAAAAACGCCAGCTCTGGCTCTGCAGAATACTGTTATTTGGGTGGGAATCTTCAATGAACAAATGTATTTCCTCCGCTCGACCTGTTCTCCTTCAAGTGGGCGGCTAACCCACTCACCCAAAACCCTTCCGCGCACGCAAACGCGTATAAATCGATATACAACACGACCCGTCCCTTCAATCAATGCATATCAGTTTGATCAGGAGCCCTGATGGGCTCTTGGTTTGATATAACCCATATTCTAAAGGTTTTGCTCGGAATTTTAAAATCCAGCTCTCGATCGTTCAGTTGAAAATGTTCCTAAAAATTCTCTTTGTGGCTAAATTTGGTACACCTGTCGCGAACAGTAAACAATCAAATATATAGAAATTTGCATGCGACAAATTTTAAGCGCGTGTGTGGCTTTTTGTTACCATTTATATGGCGAAGCAAAACTTTGTACTCGAAACCCACTACCGAGAGAATTGCTCAGTTGGTACTATAGATTACGACGTAAATCTGACATGACTTAATATCAGCCGAGGGGAACGTGTTAAACAAATATACTTCACATAAAGTGAAAACAAAATATTGTGCCTCCTTTCAGAATTGATAGAATTGTGATTTTAAGATGAAATTATTATTTTTTCACTGATAACACTTGCCAGCGCTTTCAAAGACAAAGACCAAATGATCGGTTTCCTAGATGTTTTTCTGCTTGAGTTATTCAACGCCACATTGAGCCAGACGGCAGCGGGGCTCGATCAATATTTGTGATTGAACATCGCGCCCCATTTTCTCAATCTAATATTGAAGTCCTCGCCGGGAAGCGGCGAAAGACAGTGTTTCAAACGACGGTTTGAAACTGGAGAGACTCGCAAAAGAAATACACCCGCCTCGGCTGTCAAGAACAGGCAGTTTCGTCAAGATTGGTGAGTTTAAGCACCAGCGGTTACATAATAGGAGAGCTTGACACACCGCACTGATCAACGAAGGGCCGAGATTTTGCTCTTACACTATGTAATTTAATAAAGAATAAAACGTATGAGGAGGTTTGGTTATAATTTCAGTTCCCTTCAAATATTGGGAAAAATACTTCAGAAGCATTTTTTTCTCTATCGAGAGAAGCGTCTGAATAGGTTTGGTTACATGTATGGCTATCAGAAGATCACCATGAAATATGCACTGAAAAAGAGATTTGGTGTGGCGGGTATAAAATTTGGTGTAATTTGTTGGCCGTATATTATATCAGAGAGGAATTAGTTTGCCATTAATTATGATCAAACCGTAACGAAAAATATTTTTCAGCCTACCTGGTGCGAAGAAGCTATGATCCTTTCACAAAGCGCCCATAGACGGAACTGCACAGTTGATGAAACAAGCCGGCAAGTCACATGTTACATTCAAACTGGTTTAAATGAATGCTTTGTCTTCAGCAACACGCAAAATTACTTGATGTCTTTCACGTGCAACACAAACTGTGAGATCCAATGACATCGGCCCTTAGCAGTCACCTCACATTTCCATTCTAATTTAAGGGGAATAAAGATGAGCAATTTAAATGGAATAAATATAATGACATTAAATATCCAATAGCAGCAGAGAAAATATTATTTGTCAAGTGGCCAATCTTTCTAAGGTGGTGACCAAGTGGAAATGACAAATTAGAATCAGGAAGCAGGTTTATTATAATCTTTAGGAGATTAAAATAACTGCAGATTCTGAGATTTGAGTTTAAGTTGTAGTATGATCGCATTTTTGCATTACAAAGCAAAACTGACGCGCACCTACAAATTCCGTCTTTCATAGGAAAAAAGGCTAGTTCAGTCAGGTTTTTGGTATTAGTTAAAATTAAAGAGTTCTTGAACGCTTTTAGTAGATTTGTAAGATCTCTATCAAGCACCATCTGTAGCCTAGAATCGCTGTTGATGCTTTTGAATCTCACAGCCGACATTAAACGATACTTTATTGTATCCAAACCAAGAGAGAATGAGCTAGGTGATTCAAAGAGAGAAAAAATATTTCTCCCCTTTCTTTCCTTTAAAAAGCCTGAATGTCAGGGTAATCCCATTAAAAAATGTTAGTGTTAATGGATGTTTACCGGTTTCTGGGTAATCGAGTTCGATTTTTTTCAGTCGGACCCGAATATCAACTCGGACCCGATTTCGTTTAATCGAGCACGACAACAAATCGGGTCCGATTTCTAGTCGGGTCCGATATGTTTCATTAGCTCAGGCTGGCTGACGTAGTCTTTTTTGTTTCGTGATTCTTTCGTGACATTTCAAAATTGTGTGTCAAAAATAAAATAAAGATATTGTAATACGAGTGTTTGATATTCGCAGGCTATCCGGCCATGTGTCTATCCACCTTAAACTTAACGCTGCCAAGGTCATTCAAGTTCCACAGCAAAGATGATGGACCTGGGGAGGTTAGTTGGGTGAATTTTGGCTGGGTACAATGGAACCTCGATTTAACGAAACTCTATATAACGAAGTCCTCGGTATAACGAACGATTTCGCGAATTCCTTTACCCCTGTAATAGTATAATATATCAAAAAACCTCGAAATAACGAAAGCTCGTTATAGCGAACAAATTTTGCCAGCCCCTTGTCCCTTCGTTATATCCAGTTTCCACTGTATGTGTCGCTGGCCTCTCAGAACCCCTACCCCATTAAAGTCTAGTTGTGTGGCCAAATATAGACCCGGGCGGTACTCCCTATATAAGCTATATAGGTATGTGCCGCCCCAAAGGGTAGGGTTTTTGAGCCGTTTTGGTCTGAAAACTGGTATAGATTTTGCTCCAGTTATGGACTGAAACAGGGTATGGTTTTCAAGGGAATTCGACCCAAAAGAGCTTATCAGGGGTACCCAACGAGAATATAGTTCAAAATCACTTAAACCAGGAGCCAATCCTGCGCAAACATAGCTTTGTTAAACGGAGTATTTAAACAGTAGATATAGGCATATTTTTATCCCCTAAAAATTTTTAATCTGTTCGGATTTCCTAGCTGAAAGTGTAGTGAACCGAAAATTATAGGGATCAAAACTTACCTTTTCGAAAATTTCAGCCAGAAAAAATGCTCCCGAAAATTCTAGGTGACCTTTTAATTTTAGGGTAAAAATCCGTTAAAAATGGGCAATTATACCAGGTTTTAGATGTTCGAAAATCCTAGGAGAGGCAGGCAAGCAAGAAACTTACAAAAAAATGTTCCTAAAATTCTAGATCTCAAATCCTCTTCCGAAGAGATATAGTCAGAAAATTGACGTTGAGTGCCCCTGGCTTATCAACGTATTTGTCTCGTTAGCTTCAAATAGATAAGACAATCATGGTAAAACGATACAAATTATGAAAAAAAAACTTAAACAGTATGCTGAGTTGACTTGGACAAGGTAATGGGTTCGCAAATCGAGTAAAACGTTCGGAAGCCAGGTCTGAAAACGGCTATGTATTTTGGAGTCGATTTTGGAGGCCAGATCTGAAAACAGGTATGGAAAAATCGCATGTTTTGGTTTTGGTCCCAAAGTGAATTGAAGCACTTGATAAACTAAAACGCAGTAAAAAATCTTCCAATTTTTAAATCTCTACCAACCTGAATTTTCTGACCCCCCAGATCCCGAAAATGCTAAGGTACCTGAGGATACCAATCCGAGCACGAAGTGTCTGCGACATTTCCGAAGCATATGTTGCCATGGTTGCCCGAAGTCAATGAGGTGCTGCACGACTGCGCGGGATTTACGCATTAGATGTTCAGTTTCGATTCATTTTTCCTTGCCTCCCTTCGTACGCTTTTCATCTGCTGGCTTATCACCCTCGTTGATGAGGCTACGCCACTTTGATCTGTCTTGAGTCAGTTCTTCCTAGTTCCAAGACCAGCGAAGTAATTTAGAGAGTAAGTGGTCAAGTGAGAATAATATAGGTCGGATTTCCGTGAGATCATTTTTAAAATGACCCAGTGAAAAATGAAAGGAATAAAAAGATTACCTCCTCCCATTCTTATTCAAGGTCTTATTTTTTGAAGGAATAACTGAAAGGGCCAGTGCCGAGATTGGTTCATGTTTTTCTTCTACAAGAGAAGCCTGCCTACTCGGTATAGGAAAAGGGTCGGAATTGGTGATGGACAAAGAATGATACAGCAATGTGGAAAAGTGATATGGATTGAGGTAAAATGGGGTCAAGAATCAGATCAGAAAATGCCCTTTAGTTTTCCAGAGGACAAGCTGCATGCGTCGCAAAGAAGAGTCACCTTAGAGTCGAAGTCAAGACTTCACAGCTATCCTGCATAAAAGGCGCTTTATGAGTCAAGCGAGGCGAACACGGCATTTTGAGCGAGGCGCGAAACGTGCGCAAAATGCTGTGTTCGCCTCGCTTGGCTCATAAAGCGCTTGTTATGCAGGCTACTTCACAGCCGGAGCTACTTTCAAAGAGTGAGAATAAGTGTCTCAATCTTATGGCTTATCGAGACTATCATCGAAAGTAGGCTCGATTTCCGCCGCTCTGCCGAGTTCTTTAGTCCTCGCTGAGTGAGGCCGGCGGGGGACTCAACAGAGTTTTGTACAGGGATGCTCTGCCCCAAGGTCCAACCCTTACTCTGTTATATACAGTGGAGCCCCGCTTAACGGACAACCGCTTTATATGGACTCGTAGACGGACAATTTTCTTTGTCCCCAGGGAAAGCTCATACATTTTTCTCACAATTCAAACCGCTTAATACGGACACCCGTTAACGAGGATAACGTATACTTGTTCCTTGCCCAATGGACAGAAAGTCAACCTCGCTAATGCAGACACTGTGTGTTGTAACAAACCTTTCCCTTTTGAAGGTAAAACAAATCCTTCAGATAACAGCATGTCGATGTTCCCGGTGAATGTACCGGCGTATACCGTTCTATTAACAGGGGTGCCCCTTTCGCCAAGCTAATTTAGAACTTTTGCATTCCTTTCAACTGCTGTAAATGCAGTGTCTTGAAGATATGAACAAATCACAAAACCAGAACGTTTTCTCGACTTTTTCACAGCCATAAAATGCATCTATTAGCCCTTTCAGGCCTTTTTACAGACCGAAATGACTAGTTGTTCTACCCTTTTATACAGCTGATAAAGGTTGCTTTGGGCACTGGGTAGCTATTGTTTTGTGGTCACTCAAGCAAATTATTGCCTTGTTCTGCAGGCCCAAATGCTCAATGCCAGGAGCCCATCTGCCAATGCCCAATTGCCAATGACCAATTACCAAAGCAACTTTTATTGAATTAGGTATATACTTCAGCAAATGAAATCCCCCACCCTCTCATATACCTGAAGATCTCAAAAGGGAGTGCGGGCTCATTTTCCTGAACAGCGGCTGTTAATCGAGCCTGAGGGAAAAGAAATTGGATATGTCAGTATTATCTTATCAAGGAGTTGTCGTCAGGGGAAGTAGCAACGCTTGCATGATGATATGAGGCCACCAAGTGGTTTTACTCAAGCACGTGATTATATGGTCCAGAGTCCACTGTTGCGTGATGAATCGAATGGATTTTGACATTGCCACCCGTGCGCGAGAAAGGTGACATCATTTTCACGCGCCCTCGCGTCTCTACGTTCCCCCGTGTATTGGGGTCTAGTCGTGGTCAGTATTCCTGGCATGGCGTTTGATGCATTGTAGAAAAAGTCAGCCGACAGATTTGCAACTTTTTTATTGCTAATATGCCAAAAATTAGTCTAGTTGCACGTATTTTTAATTTTACATTGTGCAGGAGCGATCACGTGATCAGTGAAAGCGACGATGCACATAAACAATTGCAAACTTAGCAAAAGTTCATCAAAATTTAGCAACAGTAATTTACACTCGAAAAAAAGAGAGAGGTAAATATTAAATTTCTTCATTTGTTATTTCAAAAATTGCGAAAAAGCAAAGTGCTGCGTGATCTTTCTTCCTTAATCCTTTCCTGTTTCAAAACCGATAACAGTAACATAGGAAGAAAGAAATACAGTTGAACCTCTTCACAACGGCAACCTTGAGACAGAAGAAACTGACCGTTGTAGAGAGCTTTAAAAAAGAGTCAATGTATGGAATGTTCACCCCAAAAAAGGGCCGTTGTAGAGAGGTGGCCATTAGTGGATCGGATGTTCGACTGTAAAGGTTATTTTAAAAAGCTCTGTCCCTTTTCCATTTTTATTTAACATAATAATATCAGCTGTATTAGCACCCCAGATTGGCATTTTTTTTCTTGATGCTTCCGGCTTGTGCCGTAGGGTAGAACCTCGATATATCCAAGGGCCAAGAGACTGGTAAAATATGTTCGCTATAACGACGTTTCGTTATATCGAGGTTCTTTTCCATATATTTTACTATGGCTGGGGTTTTAAAAAATAGTTCGTTGTATCGAGGACTTCGTTAGATGGAGGTTCATTGTATGGAGATTCCACTAGACTTCTGCTTCAAAGTGAAGCGCTCTTTTGAAAAAATGAGGTAACTGTCATCTGAAAACAGCCTCATCATTCCCAGGGGTTTCTCGGTTTTCAAAAAATGACCAAATCTAGGGTCGAGGTTGACCTGAAACTTGAAGAACCTTGTTGGTAACAAATACCTTAATAACGCGCATCCTCGTTCCCAGGGCTTTTTTGCTTTACGCCAAGAGGACTGGTGCCTAGCTAAGACAAGATTCCACACAACTTCTGATGCAAAACTTTCTTTTATTTCATATAATACATAAATACAATATTATACAAATAAGTGATATAAGTTAAAAGTTGTTGCCAGAAATTACAATTTTTTAAAATAGTTCAAATTCTTATATCATTTCAGCAGCCCACAGAAGTGTACCTTAAATATTCAAGGAAGTACCCAAACATTAAGAAGTGGGCAGGAGGGGGGAGGGGGTGGAACACGCTTAGTTGTTGTCAAACGGTGGCCAAATGTTTAGTGTTGCAAGGGAATGAAAACGTATTGGAGTTTTCAAGTGTATGTTTGATTGTTTTCTACAGGGTGTTTTGATGGAATTCGATACAGTTGTGTTGAGGTCAACTTTAAACAAAAATCTGAGGATTAAAATATGGAAGTGGAGAAAATTATGGTGAACACAGATAAATATGAGAAGTGTTCTGCTCAAAGAAAGCGGACAAAAAGGATAACTGGGCACTTATTAGAGTATTTTAAGGTACTACAGATTTAAAGAGGGAGCATCGTCACTTTAATCCTTACAAAAATATGATTGGATCATTTTATATTTTTTCATTCTTGCAAACAAAATCCATGCAATTTTCTCAATTCTCCAACGTCCTTAGGTCACTTTTAGAAACGTGTCAAACTTTTATCCACTCTTTATTAAGAGTGGGCAACATGTGAAAGATATAAAAAGATGGGTCATCAAGAATAAATTAAAAGTTAAATAAATCTTCCAAATAACTTAACAAAAAGATGATAATTTTTGTGAACATCAAATCACGACTATTACAACCTTCGCCATATTCTTCAAGATGCAAATGTGATAATGCCCTTCACTTGAGCATTAAATGGGGGAAATGTAGAATCTGGTTTTTTATTACATTTTAAAAAAGCCTATTTTAGAAACAGGCTGTTCCAGTTTAATGAAGAAAGTGCTACAATTTGTAAGAACAATAAAAACTCACAGTACATACACATCATTAAGATATAAGTTAGATAAAGTTAATTACAATGAATTCAATTTTCTTTGTCCAGCAATCATGGTCATAAATCAAAAGCTCAAAAGCATCAAGAACGTTGAAACAAAAACAAATTAAATATATTAAAATTTTTGGTCCCATTTAGTGCAGCTTCTGCAAGGTACTAGCTAGCAGTGTTGTACATGAAAAGTGGCAGAACATTGGCTGCTTTTTCATGGCTTTTCTCCACTGGCCAGTCGTCGATTGATATCCTCGATAACAGGTGGGAGATCATTAATGCTGTCAATCACATAATGGGCTCCAGCACTGGCAAGAGCATCATATGCTCGTGAAATCTTTCTCTCATAATCTTCTTCTGATAGAGCTTCAATTTCTTCCTCGTTCAAGGCAACATAATTTCCCTGTTAAAAAGAAAAAATTAGGCAAGACAACATTAGGATAGCAAGTATCAGCCATTCATTCTTGCAGTTAACTCTGAAAAAAGAAAAAAACTATGAAGTCAGTTTAAAGTTGCCTAATAGCTTTGGCAACCAGTATGTTATGTTTGACAAAAATTTGAGCAGTCAAATGGGATGGGCTATTAGCGATTTTTACTGTAGCTTTAGTCATTAAAATGGTCACAGCTTTTACTGCAGCAGTGACTCAGCAACTGTGCTCATTTAACGCCTGCTACATCCAGATCCAAGCTTGAAATAATATTATTCCTCTCAACCTTTTGTAAAAAATATAATACTGCTGCTGTGCAAGCAACTGTTAATAACATTTAACTCCAAATAATAATTTATTTGAGCATAGAAGGAATGAAGAAAAATTCCTACAAATCAATTTTTTCTGTATTTTGTTTTCTTTCAAGGATTTTAGTGATTGCATTGAAACAAGGCATTTTTGTTACATTTAAAAAGTGAGGACTTGCCTCATTTTGCCAATTAAATCTCAGCAAAGAAGTGGTAATAACATGTACGGGTGATATGAGCTTACTGTTTTAGCGAGTCCTACACTCCAGCAGCCAGCTGATGTGCCTTCCCTCACACCTTCAGCTGTGTCATCTACCTTGACAAGGGCTTCAATGGGATTCACGTCTAATTTAATGGCATTTAACCACACCATATAAGGATAGGGACGAGCTTGCGGCACATCATCAGCAGCAACATACACATCAGGAACATAACCTTGCTCTGCGGCAGGCTTCTTTATTATATCTACCATGGCTCTAGTGAAGCCAGTTGTGGAACCAATCTTGAGGCCCATCTCATGACGGAGAACATTAACAGTTTCAACTGCACCAGAGATCATTTGAGAGTAGTCCAAAAGGCATCCGAGCTGCATTGGAACAAAGTTGTGAAACATCCTTTCTACATCCTCCTCGCTGGGAAACCGCCCAAACTTTTCAAACCATCTCCTTCTAACAGACTCCATCTGTGTGATTCTACGGATATGTACCTTCTTGTGGGTCCCCATTGGTTCCCGAGCCTCTTCCATGGTAATAGGGACTCCAGCTTCTTTGAAGACTTCCGAGAAAACAATGGCTGGTGAGTACACACCACAGTCAATAACAGTCCCTGACCAATCAAGGATAACAGCCTTAACTTTTCCTCTGTATTGACGCACCATCCTGTACTCTGAGCGAGGATTATTTAATACAGCACCTATAAACAAAACAATACAATAATCAGAATGTTAAGGCTATGACCTGAAACTGGCCAAAGCTAAAAGCATGATGGGCTGTGCCCTGGATTAGTTGACCACTAAACCAGTCAAAAGAGGTCACATTTCAGGCTGGGTGATGTGAAATTCTTTCATCATGTATCATAAATCCTCTGTTTTAAAAGCCCCCCTCTCAAATAAGTCCCCTCCCCCTAAAAAGCCCCCTCCCCCTTATCAGGGGAAGACAGTTACTAAGCCCCCCACTCCCCTCTCTTAAAATAATATTCTTCACTATTAAAATAATGAGACTGTATTAATCAATCACGACTGTAACACTTTGTGTGGACTGATCCAGGATGGTTATTTGATAGCAAAATGCTCAACTGCAAAGCAAAGCTATGACCGATTTACACAACTGATAAAAAAAAAAGTACCGACAGAAAAATTTTGACTGCCAAATCAACTAAAGAAAATCTTATTTTTTGGATGATTCATTACATGGTCAAAAGTACAACTAGACAGTAGAAAGTTCCCATTAGGTTTTTGGGGATCCTGTAATTGCCTCATTTGAAGGCCAGGATTTGAGATTTTTAAAGGAAAATGGAAGCGAGTAGATTATTATTACTAAGGGGATACAGGATTTGATGACTTTATGATGTGCGACTCTGGAAAAGATTTTTCTGAAGAACAAATATCCAGTATAAAAAGTACTTGAAAAAAAACTGTTAATTCCATGTAACAGAAATATTTGTGACCTTCTTTGGGAGAGCACTTAATAGGGAATAGCGCTTGATCGCTTCGACCAATTCAACCGTTAGAACGAAACATTAGAGTGTTTGGACAAGATTAATCATTAGAGCGTTAGAACAAATTGTTAGAACAACTCGTTAGAGCATTAAGACAAAGCGTTAGAGCGTTTGGACAAACCGTTAGAGGATTAGAACAAACTGTTGGAACGTTACAAAAGCCATTAGCTATCCGTTAGTTTTCTAATGATAACAAAATATCGTTAGCATATGTTTTCCCAGAGACTGTCACATTTTCTCAAGCCTCCAGTTTGCCCGTTTCCATAATTTTTACCACCCCTTCCATCCCGGTATCTGCCACTTCTTTTCCTAAGATGAGGAAATCTGGAACCTTTCCGGATCAAGATAAGCAAATTTATTAAACTGTTGGGAATAGAGCATGACAGGAAAATTTTGGTCCAGAGGATGGATTTAGGAACCCCACTGGTGACCCTCAACAGTAAAGGAATTACAAAAATTTTTAAATCTAAGCCTGTTTCAAATATAATCAAAATTTATTATTTCATTCACTCAGTTGCAAATATACTGAATTGTTCTTTGCTGCTTCAAAAGATCAATGACAAAAACAAAATTAAAAAATAAATAACTACCCATTATATATTTTGGAAAATATGTTTCAAACAAGTGGCAAATGTGACCTGTCACTTCACAGTTGACATTTTCAAGTCTTGTTTCCTTTTAATAACAGGTTAGTCTCTTCACTCCTTGCCAGACTGTCTGCCAATGGGAATTCAAAAAGCGGGAAAAGACCTCTCTGTTTGCATCTAGTGTCCAATATTTTTTATGCGTCTACCACCAGCTGACCATGCACATCTCAATGATTCATGTATACACATGTTCTCGGTTTTTCTCTCTCCGTTTAAGGCAACAAAGAGAACACAACATCTTTATTTAAATACTTGCTGTACTTAAACTTGGGTTGATTGCCGCTGTTACGTAACCTGTGTTTTCGATGCAGCCGGAACATTCGATACTGAGTGCGCTACACTGCGTATTTTGTCAGAGCGGTTTGTAAACAACTTTATGTATTCTTGAAGCATGGCGACTCCAAAAGAAAAACAAAATTCTTGCTTGCAGTTTCACAAAATATTTTTCCCAGTTCCAACTGAAAAATGCGTTAAAATAACAATTCCAAAAATAAAATCCAAGAAAAGGAGACTGTCTACCGGAAACATACGATCGAAACCGGACAAACCAGTTCATTTTCGTCAAGTGAGGAGCAAAATTTTCTTGATAGTCAAATTTCTTTCCCGTTTAGAGTTACAACACGTGTTAAAAAGGCCGCGCTATCACCATAAAAAAGGACTTGTCTGGTTAGTTTTTAAAATCTTACTCGAACAAAAAAAATACATGTATATTAAAAGCGCGCGCATCCTGAAGAGATTTTGAGAACCTTTTTACGCAGCAAAACAAGCCTACGGTTAAAAATACCAACGTTAAACAAGCAAGATTATTTTCCCTGGAAATTAAAACATAAGGAAACTTTTAACTCACCGCTTACAAGCGTTAACTCGTCGCCGGAGCTTGTCGGTAATGAAGGTGGTTGAGCTTTCGCCTGGCCGTGAGCTTTTCTCGCCAAAACAGTCGTCGAACACACAACAGGACGAAGGCTTCGGGCCGCGGAGGAGCAAAAGTTTCGCATAGTAGAAAGCATATTGCCGTTCTGCCGTGATTAAGGTCGCTGCTTCGGAGGTAAACTTCTACCACACCGCGCAAAAGCTACAGGCGACTGACTCTTTGCAAGGCAATTTTATATATTTACATCAAGTGCGTCTGCATCATGTGACAGCGCGTCAACAAAGGCTTGGTTTCACACTTAATTTGCATGTGATTCTAGCGTGTCTGCTGCGTGACTTTGCGTTACTCCTATCGCGGTGTTGATTTTCATTTTTTCTTTTCATTGCTGTTTTGCGAACATGTGTGTGTATTTAGAGAAAGATTAAAATAGTTATAATTACACAACTCCGGGGTTATTCATATTTAGTAGTTGCATGATCAAGACAACTATGCTGCGCGCTTTATCAATGATGTCCCGGGAGCCCGGGTCCACAGGCAAAAATTTCAGGTATAGCCATAAAACATGTCATTATGGGACACTTTAAACGAACATAAAAAAATGATGATTAACGATCAAAGATGCATGCTGTTATGTAAATGTTGGTAGCCAACTCCAACCATGGATAATAGAAAGACAGTCTTTCTATTATCCATGCTCCAACGAAGAAAATAGTAGCGAAACTGCTTACTGTGTCGTCATGCAACGCTTATAGACTGCTTCGCTCTCTCGCGTGTGTTTGCCTCGTTCACTCTCACGTAACTTAGCTCTCTCGTGAGAAGTCACGCGCGAGCGGCTCTCCCAAGTGGTGGTGGGGCAGAGTTTCTGCGACTGTTCCCAGAATGGTTGTTGAAGCACAGGTATCCCAAGTTCCTTGACCAGGAACCCATGGTTATAGGCTCCTCCTCGGCACTGTTTGTACGGGGAAAAAAGTGGTTTCTTTACCCTACAATAATTTGTTTCTAAGGCCGATTTATGACCAGTACAAGTTTTAGCCGGAGTGGAGCCCGTTTTCTCTGTCTACTTAAAGGATTACAAGGATGTTCTGTAAAGAGAAAGAAAAAGTCAGCGAACCTTTTTTAAAATCTGAAATCTCCCTAACATCGTTAGCATTCAGAAACGATCGGTTTTTTCTTCATACAAATCCTTAAATTTCGAAGGTTACTTAAAAGTGCCGTTCCATTTCCAGCTTGTGCTGACTCTCTACCATACCAGTCAGCTGACCAGTGCGTAAAATAACAAATTCAGTTGAAACATCCCGACCCCTACTGGAGAACGTCGACACAGGACTTCCTTTGCAAACGAAAAGGTCGTGTTCCATTTTCTTTCTCCCAGAATTTTCGGAAACCTTTTGAAAATGGATAACTGACATTGTTTTCTTAAGACTGAAAACGGTAAGGCAGATCGGACAGCTATAGTGGATGAGTAATTTATTTGCCCAGACTTTCGACTAAACAAAACTAGCCTTCATCAGGGACTATAGCTAAGCCTTGCCTTCAATCGTAAGTATTTTTCTCTGATCTACACCCAAGATCCGCCTGACTCCTCGCTGCTGTTTGTCCGAGAGGTCCTTGCAAGAATTGTTCGCCATTGTTTGTTTTCTTAACCTCCTACGCAGACGTTCTCATATAGATGTAAGGGAGTTTTTACAGGCCAGAAGAGGCAATTCTTTGAAGCGTATTTCCGATTTTTGCTAGTTTGATACCACACACGGCGTGTTTGCCTGCAAAATCCGGTTGCTATATAGGCCCCGCGGCTAAATGCAATATAAGACATACGTAGGCTAAAAAAGAGGAATATGGTGCTATTTTCGTTCTATCAGTGTATGAATTGGCTCAGCAACTGTAGTCAAACTTATTCTCACGACACCGACTTTCTGCACTGGTAATTGTTCATAGAAACAAAAAGGCATAAAGTTTATTCGCTATGAGTCAACGTAAAAAAAAAAACAAAACAAAACGGAAAACAGAAAAACAATAAATAAATAAATTCAGACATGAATGACAAGTCCTACAAGTAACTCTGAAACGAAAAGATTTTTCCTTTCTTGAAAAAGCGAGAGCTTTTGTCTAATGAAAAGTAACTAACTTATAACACTAAATTTCTCATTAACGTTAGAGTCAGGAAAGAAAAAAGCGTCATATTAATATCCCAATAGATAAGACTGACAACAAACTGCTTACGGGCGAACTTGTAATTTTGCCACGTAACCATGACTTATCGGAATTTTCAATACGGTGGAACCGCTTTATCACAGTAAGTGCCCACTGAAACGACAGGGCTCAGCGCGTGGAGACCTCGCGTGGACGAGCCACTTAAGTATTAACAAGAGATGAGTCAGCCCGGTCGGGTTTAGCTCATGCCTTGCTCGCTCATAAAATTTACGTTTCCTTTACATGTGAGGAAAAAATGGATGATATGTCTGTTGGACAAACAGGGTTTTCAATCGTAACACCCAAGGGTAAGAAACCCTTACATTGAAGTAACTGTAACAGTCGCGCGCCATACAAGAAAAAGGATTACATAATTTGTGCCGTTTTTTTGGACGGAGACATCCGCCGTTGAAACTGCATCCTTCCCGCACTCTCATGGCACGTATGTTCCGTGTTCATGCTATGTAAACCTCGACAAACATTAGGGGCGCGTTTGAAGCGCTGTTCTATTTACGTGAGTGTTCCTAACGTCGAGGTTGGAGTGCTCCCTGCTATTGATAATGATAACCCAGCCCGCTTGCCGAAAACCCGGTTTGCTTTAAAGAGAGCCCAAGGAAATAACTGAAGAACGAACGGCATTAGTGTTAATGGTAGGCTATATTTAACCGAGCAAGAAGGAGGAGAATTGCAGTAGAAGACGGAGACGAGCGCGAAGCGCGAAAGATGAGCGATGAGGTGAAGAGGGAAAAAGCTGTCTCAAACCAGCAAATTGACCAACTAGCGTCTTTGATCGCCAGATGATCGGTTGGAAGAGGTTTGAAAATGTACTGCTTATGGGCGTTATTTTTGTTTTCTCTTCCCCTCGAAAAGAAATGTCACGTGGCACTTAAAGTGGAAATACAACTCAGCCTGTGTAGCTAGCGTTTCCGCTTTGCTTTCAACGCAGGCTATCAACAACAGGAATGCCCTTAATTTTGCTTCTTTTTGCTTTAATAATAAATATATAACTTCCTGTCCCTATACAGAACCATTAAATCTCAGAAATATGTACACGAACAGATTAAAATTGCTACAGTTCATTCTTTCAGTCCGTATAAGGTTTGTGAACTCGCATACCGGGTCCCCCCCAGCCGAAAAAAAAAAAATCCCTGGTTTTCGGAAAGGCGATTTATTCAGTGTGTAAATTTCTATAAAAGAAGATTCACTGCAGGTCGTTAAGTATTAAACTCCCAGTAAAAAAGCCTGTTTTGACGGCGATCTTCTTTCCAAGCCATCATCGTAAGACATGGCCACAGGGTTGTTTAGAGTAGCATTAAATGTGCCTCTTAGCGTGGTATGCATCTGTAGCGGACTCAGCTGAAACACAAGAAGACACAGGTTATGTTGTGTCAAAGTCAGCAGCAACAGAAACAACAGCTTTGCAGTAAACATGTTTTCAAACGAGACATGTTCCTTTTTTAACAATAATAGCAATATCTTGGTAATAAAATGTGAAAGACAAGTTCCGAAAATCGTCGGTAAGTTAATAGAAATACTCCGAAGACGAGTGGAAGGGTTAACCAGAAATTGTTTTAACAGTTTGTGGATAACTGGATAATTTCGGAAGCTCGAGACGAGCTTTAGAAATTTCTATGCAGTATTTGCTCCTTCGAAAAGTTATTTCGCACAAAAAAGTCGTCAGCCCCGGCCCCGATGCATTGTTCCGCGCAAGTGTTATAGTTGCATTCAAAACATGTCAAATTCTTGGCTCTGTTTTACTTAAGGTGATTCCCTGGTTTTGCACTGCGCATCTCTTACTGCGCATAACAAGATGGCCTCCGTAAAAAAGAGCATGTGAAGTAACATTATTAAAATGAAGTTGACCGAAGAGAAACGCTATTGCAATTTTTGCTTGCGGTTGTCTCTTGCCGAGGTGAGACTCAATGTGGTGGGAATGTGCATCACGTAAGCAGTACGCGTGTTGCTGAGTTCGACTTCCTCAAGGAGAACCTCGATAGTGGATGTTTAATTTGTGCTTATTCACTTTGATTTTCATTTAAACGCTTTCTTTATCACATCGTGTCCTAAATGTGATATCTCGATGTAAATTCTGTAAAAACGGATTTTTTAATACTTTCTTCCCCCTTTCGCATACATTCTATTTTGAAACTCGCCCCAGTCCTCTCTCAAAAATCAAGGAAAATGCATTTGGTGCCCACTTACTGCAGCTCTACCGCAAAAACAAGTACGGTGACCCCCATTTTTTACTTCATGATTTTAATAAGGACACTGCTTCCTTTCGGTGAGAAAAAAAATGGCACAAATCTATGTTCAGTTTTTTGGCAATTTTACTAAATTGTACGGATTGAGCTATCACGTGTCGAATAGCGTGTGTGCAATTTAATTCTACTTTGGAGCGTAAAGTAAAAACAAGGGCATTAAAAGGCATTTTTCTGGTACGTAAGTAGATAAACAATACATTAAAGTCAAATTCTGTGCGATACCACATGCATCATTGAAAAAAACTTTCCTTTTTGTCTAGTTTTGGGCTGCGCGCGGTTTTTGTTAAAGGGTCCAAAATAGCCGTATTTGTCAGCATTGTGACGTCAAAACGAGCACGGTGACCCCCACTTTTTATTACCTTTTTATCATCTTCTTGACTTGTTACATCAGTGTACCAAGTTTCATCTACAACCTACGTTAGGTTCTTTTACTAGGGAATCACCTTAACAAGCGTAAGCTTTCATATCCGCATTATACGGTTCGAGACGGAAAGTCGGCCGGAAATGCTGTTGTTTAACCCACCTTTGAACCAAGCAGTGAAAACCAAGGAGCTGCATGAAATTGCCAAAGCTAGATAGTAGTAGTGGTCATTATTCCGAGAAGTCAAAGAAAAGCCAACAATAAGGTTACTTTCTCAAGCTCGTCCCCAGGGCGAAAAGCGCCCTGGGGACGAGGTTGTTACTTTCTATGGTCCCCTCAGTGTCCTTATTAACGGGGTTTGACTTTAATAGGCATATACACGATTCATATAGCCTACCTCATAGCTGCCTGGCCCCGGGGTCTCACTCTTGATTGGTCTAAATCTGTCTTGGCGAGTGGTCATTAATCCTCCTCGGCCTGCCGCTTCTTTGAAGTCATATTGTCCTGGGCCTGACACAAATAAGATAATAAATAAATAATAAGTTGACAGGTAAACTTCCAAATTTTTAAGCAATGCCAGTTTCGTGCCTACCGCTTCCAGGTTTTCAATCATCTATACGCACATAAACCGAGTAGGCGAATCAACAGCGACATGTAGGACAAGCACTTACTTTTATGAGAGGGTATAAAAGTTCTAAAAACAAAGACAGGAACGAAGTGGACAAGACAAATTTAGCTGAATTTAGTTTTCAGGAGAAATGAATTTTCAAAGGTTTTGTTTAGTTTGCACACCTGCTAAAAGGCAGGTTCAATCTTGGATGAGAGGCAGTCTCAGCGCGACGGTGAACCACGCCTTGCGCGAGTCGTGCGTCGGTTACCGGTCAGCAATATTTGAAAGAGGTCCAAAGGGTGTGGTCTGACAGAAACTTCCACCTGTCCAACGATATGAACTGCCTTCTTGATGATATCATTTTTGAGCTATTTTGAAAAAATAGCTCATATGTCAGTGGTGTGAGCGTATGTATCTTTGTGGCTTTGTATCTTTGTATCTTTGTAACTTTGTATGTTCGGATGTTTGTTGCAAGAGCCAATAAAGTTGAAGGTACTATGAGTTGATGCTTACGAACCAATGAGATCTTGGCATCTACTTAAACATGACATTGCTAAAGGTCGAACAAGGGCACTTTAAGACCGCCATCTTGATTCTTCACAATTTTTTCGTCTTTTAAACGGCTACAGGTGTTTGGAAACATTATATTAAATATCTTCATGACTTAAACGCTGTGTACAGTGGTGCAGCTGTTTAAGGGTTCATATTTTAGTGTGGATGCTACTTCAAGACATTTCAGACCGAATTCGGCTATCGCGAACGGTACCACGCACGTATTTATGAGTTGTTTCACCTGCTTCAAGGTAGAGTATAAAAGATCATATATTTTCAAAGCTCTTCCAGTGAAGCAATAATTGATATTTAGATATGGACTTAAATTCGAAAGTATGCGGCCTATAAAATGTGGTTGTAGAAGTTTGAAAGGCAGCTTATTTTTTTTAAAGCTGTACGGAGTATTGTTAATTCCGTAAACAAGCTGTAGAAATATTATTCTCCCGCTTACAAAGTTCAACAGACCTTTTTCGTTCCGGCAAAACAAAAACAAAAAAGAATAATACGTGAACAACATGATACATCCTTCCTGCATACTAAGCATTATAGTTATTCAAACGTATTTTATTTAGTAAAGATGCGTAACTTAAGTAGAACCAGTACCGGTAGGGAATAAAATTGGAAGAAGCTAGTTGACACAATAATTAGATACTGTTATATTGAGTGGAGTAACATGATACAAGTAGAAATATATTTCGGCAGTTTGATAATTTTCTTGGAAGTTAATAAATGTTAGGCTATCAACCTTGACGTTGCATGAAACATAATTTAATTACAGCTGTCGTAATGAAGCCGAGGTGATTTCTTTAAATCGTTTGAGAAAATTTTGTAGTAAACAATTTGCGTTTTTTTTACGTATGAATTGTAAAAGGGCCAAAGACCAACATCTTCACGTGCAAATTGTGCATGAGTTATTTTTATAATTCTTTTTACTCGATTACTGTGTGATAACTCGAATGCCCTCACGTACGAACCACGAAAGGGGGCAAAGTCCAACACTTTCACGTGCCAGTTGTGTGACTGTATATCTCATGCAGATTGGCTTTTTACAATGATAATAGTAAGGGACTTGTCAGAAATTAGCAGGGGGGAGGGGGGTGGAAACAGAGGGAGGTTCACAACTTTTTGAGACTGCAGAAAAGGGAGGGTTCATGAAAAATGGGCCATTAAAAGGGGGAGGGTCATGCAAATATGTGTCCGTGATCATGTAGAGGTTCACCCACAGACGAAATAAGAAGTTCTTTATTTTGTAAACAAAAACTGGGAGAAATAGGAGAGTCGAGTTGCGCATGTATGTATATGGCATTGCAAAGAACAGATTAGAAATATATTTTGAGCTTTCATAATACTGACTCACCCTAGTGTATTGCAAGAACTAGATTTTATCATTTATTTAGGCCAAGGTCAAGTGGAGGGTTAGCAAATTTCACTCCCATTGCAGGGATGGGTCACCTCATTTCCGAACTCAAATTTAAAATTCCCACCCCCACTCCCCCCTGCTAATTTCTGACAAGTCCCTAACCTGAACGTATGAAGACATGTTTAACTTTGTAACAAATGCCTTAAAAAAGGCTCTTGTCTTTTAAGAAGCAATAGCTTTTAAAACATGAAGAACTAAGTGGTCGGAGTTAAAGACTGTTTCACTGAGTAGAATCGCACGTGAAAACCTCGAGAATTGTGATAATGCAACCATCTACCACAATGATAAAAATCCTGGTATTTTGTAACTACTCGAATTCGATGAGTCACATTTTGGCTTAAGAAACTCCGAGGAAACCTTAAGAGTTTTCCTTCTAATCAACGCTTGGTGAGTAGATATATATTTTACTTTAACAATTTATTTGTTTAACTTGCACCAAATGTAACAGGGAAAGACAAAGGAAAGTGAATATATAGCATGAGGATCGACGCAGCTGAGCGTTTCGCGTTTTCATTTATGTACGGCAATATTCAATTTCGCACAAAAACCCAGTCTCTCTTGGTGAGGTTACACTGAAGCATTAAAGTTACACTGAAGCATTCAAAATAGCTCATGCACGTTAAACGTGCCTATGTTTAGGTTTTGTTTGCGAAAGCTTTTACAAGACGGACTTGCTAGGTTTTCAGCACAGATTGCATAATATAGATAACTGGATATACAGGTTCATTCACTACTGCATGTGTTGTGTTCTCACTTCTAGTAATTACGACAGTTTCTCATATAAAGTATATATAATTAGATCTTTTCAAGTTGATAAAAACATAAAAATTTTCAGAATCGTGATGCCGTTTTCGCGCTTTTTTTTCTGTTTTTTTTTGCCGCGATTTGGCTTCGGAAACCTGGATTTTTAAGCGACTCATTACAAAGCAAAATTCTGCCACAAAAGTTAACAAGGCAGTGAATCTAAAAACATTACTTCATTCTTTTAACCAGACGGATTTTAGCCAAATATAGAGGCTTCCAAAATTAAGAAGAAGAGAACAGTGAGTGAAGCCTGGGACGGGGCCGGGCGCAGGAGAGGGGAGGGGAGGGGAGCCTGTTTACCCGTTAATTGAACCCGATCATTCTTCCTCCCTAGGAGATGAGTGCGGGTTCTCTTTCTCAAACAACCCAAAACACAGGGATAAAAACAACTTTAAACCCAATAACAACAAAGGTGCCGGGACATACCTGGATCACCTTCCTCTGACATAACTTGTCTTTGAGCGTGAAATCTGTTTGAAGAGGAAAGAAAGGCTCCTTTTTTCTTGGCATTCCTATTCGAGCGCTGAGCGTAGTTATACAGTACTCTTCCTGTTGAAGGAATTCACACTGCAAGGTTAATTCAAATAGCAAAACTTTCGAAACAAGCTCAGTAGCCTTATAATTTAAGGCGCCAGCAGACCGGATAAAACTTTTACAAGTGCAATTTACACGTGCAGCTATTGTTTTTACACTCTAAAACAATGGCCACACTTATAAATTACATTTGTAACAGTTGAACACGAGCCACTGCCGTTTTAATTTAATTTCGTTTAATTTTCATTCAATTTCGAGTTCGAAAATCACGATTTTTCATTTTTTTTTTACCGGAGTTGGTCATATCAGCATACCACAAACGAGTATAAGCAACGGCACCATGCAAGGGTTTACCACACGTTAAAAATAATTCTCTTCAGGGTTATTAACAATAACCTACCTTGCGTGGAGTCGTAAGAATGGACCACTTCATAAGAGCCTGGTGGAGGATTATCCTGATGAAAAAGAACAAAGTATTATTAAAAATAAAACACTTAACCATTAAGGTTCCTCTGTCATGCTGCAAGGTAATGTGCCTTGACTTCTCACGGTAACGCTTTGCGATTAGTTAAAAAATCTCACGAAACTTTCTCGACCAAAAAAGCTAGTTCTCCTGCGCCTGGCGCTTCATTTATTTTTTAACCGTATTTATTCGATTAACCGCCCTTAGACCTTGGCCCGCCCTTGGATCTTGTACCATTGGGCATACGACATCTATTGTGATTGGATAAGGGAATGGCTTTGTTGTTTCCATAAGACATAGTGAAAAACAGAGTATGTAACCAACAGAAGCAATAGTAATGACCAGAAAAACTTACTAACACCACCCCCGGTGGGGTGTGAAGTCGTCCAGTGGCAGACACAAAGGTGGACGATGGTGGAACTTCTTTGCCTTTGGATTTGTCTGCCGTCAGGTAGTGTGCAGGACCTTACAAGAGAAAGCATTACATTAGAGACGTGGTGCCACCCAAAAAGTAGAGGTGGTTTTGGGGAATCGTACCAGTCGTACCAATCGTACATTTGATCGGCGATGTCTCGTTTTTGTAAGTTCTTTCTGTCATGGAGTTTTTAGCTTTTTGCCACAGGGGTTCTGATCGCTACCACTGAAGCTGTATGATTTATATCCAAAGTTGTGTAGCAGCGTAATAAAAACTATTATTTGAAAGTTCAAGACACCGAAATAACGTCGCCTAATTCATAAATTCCCACCAACCACTGCGCAATAAACCTTTCTTAAAAATCAGAAAAAAGATAAGGGAAGAAAAAAATGTATTCTTGTACTCAGTCTGCAATCGACATTGCTGTACACCATATTAGCCCAAAGTGCAGTGAGGGGCAACGATTGCGCGGTATTTTAAATGTGTGTAAGGCCCGACCGGTTCAGACGCCGAACTTTTCACGAGCCGAACATAATACATTTAATTTAGTACATGAAAAGTTCGGCGTTGGAATCAAGGAACGCCTGTTTCAATTTGGAACGGCTTAGCCGTTCTTCCTTATTAGCCCGGCCGGGAATTTCGACTTTCGATCGATTTTGGAACGGCTTTGATTCAGACGCCGAACTTTTCATGTTCCAAGCCTAATGCATAAATTACCATAACGTATTTTGTAAGCAGTTTGACCGAAATGAGCATTTTTCTTTTCTTGAATTTGGTTTGGCTGGAGATAAGATCGGCGTCTGAATCAAATCAGCCGGTCTAAATCATTTGGGTCGACACATGATAACTTCGGCGTCTGAACCGGGTCTAATCACTATCTTTGATTCAAAAGCAGGGCAAGCTTTGGGACGGGAGGGGAGGGTAGTCGCGCACGTGGGCTGGATGAGCAGCCACTGTTCGCGCTAACAGTAGTCAAAACAAACCTGGCATTTGTTCTTCTTGCCTCCTTACCATTGGTGCAATTCTTGATGATGTTGAGCCAAAAGCACCTTTTCTGGTGCTCTGAACACTATTGCATAAACAAATATTAAAACAGGTGCAATTTCAATACTGTGAAACAATAAATCGTTATATAAATATACGCATAACACCTTATTATAGCACCTTATTTGGCACATTTATTTTGTGCTGAAGGTCGCAGTCAACGTTGCTTGTTTTGGTGTACAAGGGAATTATTTATCAGCAAAGAGCTTCAGATAAGTGCTCATGAATTGCGCGTTTTATAAAATAATCAAGTTATTTTATGTTTGTTTTATTTAGAACTGCCACGCCCTTTTGACGGACCAAAAACTCTTGCATCACTTCCTAAACTAATCGGAAAAAATATAACATATAAGAACAGCTGGACTTACTGGGCCTTTCTAATAAGCTCTGACGTCATATCCGGAACGGAATATGCTCCTGGACCTGATAACACAAATCAAACAGATTAATTTGGGGCAAGGCAAGTTGCAAATTTTAAAGGTATTTTCAAATTTTAAAAACAACAACACGAAACAAGCAGACAAAAATTCGCCACTTTCACATCGTCCCATAATACACTCGGTTTGCCCCTCAAACTTCGCATTCACCACTTTCACTGAAACCATAATGAAACTTGTGTTTACCCCCGCCCCGCCCCGCACCGCACCGCTGCAGCTGAAATTCCTTTTGCACTTACAATCGTCCCTAAATTGAATCAATGCTTATAAAAAGTTTGGGGAAGGGGGTGGAATGTATTATGGGACGAGAATGGCTCCTGGAAACTATACCATTTACTGTGATGCGCTTGATGGTGAGCTTGTTATTCTGCTGGCTCTCATGATTTACTGGCAGTCAAACAAGTTACGGCAAACTTTGTGACTCAGCACTCACCTGGTGTTCTTTTTACATGATGTTCCCCTTGGAATCGTACAGAGGTCTGACCAAAGGGACTTCGCTTTAGTCCAGTTGTCCTAAGCAATCAAAAAATGATAAAGTTAAAGTTTAATTTAGGAGGACCGCCTCATACCTGCCCAGAACGCAAACCGTCTCCCCGAGAGCATTTTTTTTCCGCGTAGCAAGATTGAAAGTGCACTGTTAAAAGGGACAGATAGAAAAGGGAAAGTTCAAAAGAATAATCAGTTTTCTTTTTGTGGAAAAAGAAAAGCCTTCAGCAAGGAAAATTGACTTCAATGACTTGGCCTTGTGTTCTTCACGACAACCACGGCTGGAGACTGAGCCTAGATCCCAAAGGGCTGATTATTTTTTTGCATTATAAGAGACATTCTCTTCAAAGCAAAGCAAAGGTGCAAGTTTTGAACAATCGATTGTTGAAGACTCACAGCATTCTCGGGACTTCTAACAGGCTTTGGAGTGAATTTCTCCTATAATGACAGCAGCCCTTTGAGATCATTAAATCCTATGTTTGGCAAAAAAGAAACAAGCGGCTACTTAGATCCACCTGAGCCAGATGTGCACTTTACAGAGATGTAAATTTTGGAATAGCTGATTAATACAACATGTAACCTCAGATTACTACAAAACGTACTAAAGAGCACTTTAAGCTTACAATAATACATTATAAAAGTCTTCTAAACGGGCTTCATAATCACAGAGTTTTGCACATTCAAGTTTTTCTTCTTTTTTTATCCAAACCCATTTAACTTTCAGAAATCGGACTAATGGGAAAGTTTGCAAGTGATGTGTTACCTTTTAAGAATTTCTAAAGAGTTGCGTGGATCATTGTAAGTGCCTGGAGCAGGAGAATCCTTTTTGTTATCCCCAAACCGCTGAAATACAAAATTTATGTATCAGCCTACTTCTAAAGATTACAATGTAATACGTTCGAGCATCAATTCACCATTTTTATATAGACTATAATACACCTTGTTTCGCCCCCAAATGTTTGCATAATTATTGTCTCCAATTTCTCCTGGGTATTATAGTTGTCCCAAGAGAAATTGAAGCCAGTGATTATGCACATTATTTATTTATTTATTTTATTATTATTATTATTTTTTTTGGGGGGGGGGGAATAAACAAGGTGCATTATGGTCTATCTGTGCAGATTGATTGAAAAGAAATGATTAAAATTACACATAAAGTCATTTATAAGCCCAAGGGTGGATTAACTGGCAGCATACACATATAACCATTACATTAGCTCTGCAATGGTGACATTATCTTTAATTACACTCCTGAAAGAAGGCTTCTCAAATGACTTTAATCTGGGTCATGTAGCAGCTGCTTGGAAGCTGAAAGCCAATTGGTTTGCTACCCAAACCAGAAAACAATGGTAAACACGGAATAACCATTGCTTAAAAGAACGAATCAGGAAAGACCTTACAAGCAGCTGCTGCATCACCACTTTAATCAAGTGGATTACAAGATTTATAATACAAAAAATGTCTACGCCATTCTGTTGCTAGCAACGCCTGTTTGAAATCAACTTGGAACCAGTCCTTCCATGGAATTAGGCTTAGTCCTCCCGTGGCTTATATGCAAATTTTAGGCAAAACAAGGAAAAATCAAATGGCAAACTCTAAAACAAGCCCATTGGATTTGATTCAAGGGCTAATGTGTAAATTCAAGGGCTACTACAGATATCACCTACAAATAATAGGCTGTTTCCAAGTTCACAAAAACTCTCACTTTTAATACAAGGCTAAAGAGCAAAACCTGTGTTGTGAAAATGAGTTTTACTGCACAAGAATAAAAATTCATTTTCATATCAATGACTTTGAACCTAGCCTCATTTGAAACAGAGGCTTCAGGCAATAGGAACTAAGTTCATTTTTGTTGTTTGTAACGTTTGATATAAAGCTTCGGAAAGGTTTTTGTTTGGCAGAAAGCAGAAATTTTGTCATTTACAGACAATTCCTTTTTTCATGAAAAATTATCAACAAAATTAACTAGACAACTGTAACATAGCCGTTTATAAACCCAATAGTGACTAGCACATATTTTCTCCTAACATTTCGTACATTATGAAGGGTATAGGTTAAGAGAATTAATTAAATCATCAATCATCACCAAAGAAGGACATGCTTTGATCTTTTATCTAAATTCTCTTAACTAATCCTCCAAGGAAATGATGGAGATCACAAGAGAGAATTTGCATGTGGATATAAGGGGCTTAAATTAAGGGTTAAAATGATTTGATTTCTTACCCTGGACTGAGTACCAAAGGGAGGATGAATAATTGGTTCATCAGGTTGACTGATAGGCTGAGGTTTGGCTGAAAACTGACTTTTGATCTCATACTTTCCTGGGCCAGGAACAGCCTGTGAATTAAAAGCAAGAATAAAAGTCACTTTTAAAGTATTTTTGTTAGAAAGTTAAATTAATTTTGTTCTGTTTTTGGTAGAGCACTGGTTTGTCAGCAGGAGCTTGTTTGTTGGCTGGACTACACTGTACCATCAAGGGTCTCTGGCAAATAAGTGCATGCTGACTGTGGTAATGAGGGGGGGGCTCCCATATCAAAGTGATGGGGATGCTTTTCCTCTTGCTTAGGGGTGACACTTGCAGATTTTGGTCTCACTTTGGGTATCCAGGAGGAAACCTCAATATTTTTACCTATCCCTTAGTATTGAGAATAAAGAAATATCTGTATAAAAATTAATGTATAATTTAACAAAAAGAGCTTATAAAAGCGCTGAGTCTTGGTCGCTTGGAGATTAGACAAGAAATGATGAGGCGCTTGATTCTACACGAAACAGGATTTCCTCCCTAAAATTTTTTTGCTTCCTACTACTTATCAACAGTCTATAAATTTCTTTAGGATATTTACTTTTTATATCGTATTTGACAATGATAAATACACACATCAAAATCAATTCTAGAGAAATGAACTATTTATTACATCAATGCCAGAGAGCAAAAACGTGATGAACATGGTGCATCATATCAGTCATCGCTAAAAATAGTATAGCAGTATTCTTTCATTTCCTTGTGAGAGTCAGATCAGATCCCAACTTGTGTATTTTTTAAACAACCAAGTTAATCTGAGTAAACTTTCAGGCGATTGCAGGTGGTAAGAATTGTTGCTTCAGACGGTAAATCTTACTGGTTATCACCTGATAAGGAGAACAAGTTGCATTCAATTTTCTTTAGAGCACAGCTTCATGTAATTTCTTTTATTTTAAGTTCGAATTAAGATCAAATAAAATTAATCCAATTTAGTTCTGACTAATACCTTCTTTTCTTCTTGCATAGCTATAGCCTCATGATATCGAGGTAACTGTGTGAGCAACAGAAACATAAATTAAGTTAAATTATTGAGGCAAGTATTTCATACACATGTACCTATGTTTATTAATACTATGTATGTCAACTCATTAAAAATAAAGACATATATTAACCATGTTACCTTAGAGTCAAAGGGCTGCTTCTGGTTCTCTTCAATAACCTGGAAAATTGGTTAAAATAGCATTTCTTTTTCTTTTAATTCTATAAATGATAAATCTATTAGACCAAACATTTTTAAATTAAGATCACTAACAAGCAGCCATTCTAATTAGAGAAAATATTTACCAGATCAATTGGTGCTCTGATGCCAGGTTCTTTGAATGGGTCATACTGACCTGGGCCTGGTCCTCCACTCCCTGAGGACATATAGGAAAAACTGTATTAATAGCATGCTGACAGCAATGCATGAAAAGGGCCAGCAGAAAGTTTGAGTTTAGATCTTAATTTTTCTAAATGAAATGACTTTTTTTAGATTAATTAGCACCGTGACATCACATGCAAACAGCAATTGGTTTACTATAACTGAGTTAACAGTCTGAGGAAGGAATAATTCCTTTCTCAGACTGTTAACTCAGTTATTACAAATCTACTAGATGAATTTTCTTTCAAGTACTGAATGGTAAAACTACAGAACTTGTATATGTACCACTTTATAGAAGCAGCTACATACATGTACCTTTAAACTGCATTCTCTTTGAGGTTCTATTGCCAAAATGAACTCCTTTGTATTTCTGAGTAGCAGCAGTATTCCTCTATAGAGAGAAAATGATCCTAGTATTATCAGAGAAGTTCCCTTCTCTTAGGATATTAAACCAGTACTCCAAATGATCCAAAAACCTGATCATGAATTAAGATCAAGATGGGCAAAGACAATGCCAATATCTCAGGTCAGATGTGGGTATCAATGAAAGACATGGTTGAGACCTAATGATTTAAGAACTTTTACAAGTTAAATATGCAAAAATATAAGAACCTGATCAGCCTGGCAAATAAAAATAGGTTCTCATACAAAAAAATCATTCCCGATTTGGTGGATTTTAATAGTGTGAGAAACTTCTGACAAAAAGTTATTGTGTACATATAATTTCTTTGATTTACATTTGTTTGGACTTTCACTAGAAATACTTTAGTAACTAAAGTATTTCTAGTAGTAGTAGTATTTCCAAAGAAATTATATGTACACAATAACTTTTTGTCAACTCAACTGTTGATACAGCTACAGTGCAATATAGATGAATAGATGATTTAATATCTAAATATCTTATAAATAAAATAAGAATTGTATTGATGTTCTTTTAATGGACCTTGATTGTTTTTTGATCTTGTTCGACCATTGTATTAGTAGTGTAAAATTTGCTTTCTGCCAATGGTTACACTACGTATTAAAGAACTTAATCAGCCTGAATTGTGAAAAACTACCTTAAAATATAAGAACCTGTTCAGCCCGACCTTGAAAATTCTAGGTTCTTATGTGGGGGTTTTACTGTATGTGAAGTGCCAATCAGAACAATAAAACCATCTGGGGCTAACAAGTATCACATTTTACAATCTAATTGAGTGTTGGGAATTAAATTTCTTAGGATTCTCAGAAAAACTCCCTAGAGTTCAGAAGTTTAGTCACTTCTTAGGCTTACATGATTGACGTTATAATAAGCAGGGCCCATGGTGCTGTCTCGATTAGGTAACTCCTGAGGCCGTAGAGAACCATCTGGTGCTTCTTCATAGCCGTAGGCTTTGCCGGGTGATGGAATGGAAGGTGGATCTGCTTTTCGCTGGAATGTTATACGACTTGTCTTGAAAACCTTCATAAAAAGGAAAATGATTATACTTTCATTTTATCGTTATGAAGCCAGGGTTCTCAATGGGAGCCTGCAGCCAGCGTATTTCGCAGGCTATTAAAATTTCATGTGAACTCGGCACCTACTTTTCTTTGGAAATTACCCTCAAAAAAGCCAAAATTTAATGATGTCTGTGTTCTGTTCAAACGCTCTAATTTGTGTTCCAGAATGCTGGAAATGCACTCTGAGAGGCCCAGATTTTAAAATTTTTCCAAGGGGCATTTCCTGGACCCACTGTAACTTTCGGCATTCGCAAGTCGCACCTGTTGCACAAGTTTTTTCCTTCTCTACCTACTCCACAGCTTTTGTCACCCACTTAAAACCTTATTAAAAACCACGTGAAGCTGTACTTGAACACCGGAGCTTGAGGGTAATTTCAATGAATTGAATTTGCACTGTTTGTATATGTAGTTTCAAAGGTAAACTTATTTAGATGTTTGGTCTTTACTGTTGTGTTCCAAATTATTTAAGCAAAACAAGCAGAGACTCGTCTCTACAAAAGTATTAACCTTAATTAAAGCGTAATAGATTAGCATCTATCATCACTGTCAAATCAAGTGTAAGCACAAGAATAAAGAAATCGATAACCAATATTATCAAAAGACATCTTAATTTTTTAAAAAAATTCTCTCTATTTTTATTACGAAAAGTACATGTCATGACTGATACAAAGAATCTTCACATTGATCTGGGGGACTGAAGGGTTTGTTTTCCCAAACTTTCTGCTGTGAATGCACCATTCGTACAGTTGGGACAAAATTGATGTGACACAGTGCTCAAATGGGGAATTTAGGAGAACAAAACAAGCTACCCCTGGAGTTTCTTTAGGTTTTAATTAGCCAGAGTTTCGGTTGTGGTTCTGGGGGACACATATGATGGCCTTTAGCCCACCATTTTTAGGGGGTCCGGGGGCATACTCCCCTGGAAAAATTTTTGAAAATCAAACACTGGAAAATGCATTTCCTGGCATATTGGGCCTTGAAACTTTGACATTAGAGGGATGAATTAAACTGCCATATTATACTGTGAAAATCATGTTACTCAAAGAAAGACAAAGCCACATTTCAATAATACAACTGTATATAAACAAAAAGTTGAATGAGATTTTTTTGCTGGAGGTAAGGAGCCTGGCAAATGTTGCCACTTGACAACTTTTAAACTTGAGTTAAGGCACATACTTGAAGGACTAGGCCAGCAAACATTTTTTTAGTTTCATGCTCCCACTAATTTTGCATTTTTCATACCTTGTTTGCATATTTCATACATTGTGTATCTTGAAATCCAATATGGGATTTGAAAATGGAATGCTGGAAAATGCATTTCCTGGCAGTTTGGGCCTTGAAACTTTGACATTAGAAGGAAGAATTAAACTGCAATCTTATACTGTCAAAATCATGTTACTCAAAGAAAGACAATTAAAAGCAACATTTCAATAAAACAAATGTATGTAAACAAAGAGTGGAAAGATATCTTTTTGCTGGAGCTAACGAGCCTGGCAAATATTGCCACTTGACAGCTTGTAAACTTGAGTTATGGCACGTACTTGAAAGACTAGACCAGCAAACATTTTTTTAGTTCTCTGCTTGCACTAATTTTGCATTCATATCTTGAAACCCAATATGGGGGACAACAAAATTAATTATATTGTATGTACTTTCCTGCCACTGCAGCAAGATTTGTTGAAACATTAAGACAGTCCCAAACATAGCGTTTCCAAACTAGCTGTTCCCAGTTGAGTCACAAATCTTTTATATGTTTTCAGAAAAGATAGGCACTGCAAATTTATATTTTTAATGAGCCTAAATTTATACCTCCTTGCCATATCTTGACTCTTAAGTAATGAAAGTAGCTGGTGAACTTCACCAGCGGCTGGCTCTTATATACATTTACAACCATGTGCACCCCTCCTCTCGAAGTAGATTTTTTTCTTTCTTTTTGGTAGCTTGAACGGCCATGCAACATTACCTTGGCGGGGATGGGAAAGAAATTCATCTTTCCTTTTGTAGTCAGCAAAATGGTAAAGTTTCTTGACTAGATTTGTCCCTGATAGTAGCTATACTCTACTTACTGATCCATCTTTCATTCCCTCCTGCATCTCTGGTGGCATTTCTTTTTGGACAAGCTTCTCCTTCAACCAATCACTGCGTTTTTGTAAGTTGTATGCCCCTGGTCCTGGTGTGTGAGGTTCTTTACCACTGAACCTGGAAGACTACAAAGTGGGAACATCTGGTAACATTAGGCATTGAACATACATAGGACAAAAGGTAGAAAAAGCAAACAATTTGTAATCAGGCATAGATCCAGGATAAAAACTGACCGATTTCCTAAATGAGCACCGAAGCACCACCTTCTAGCGAGGTCTGAGGGCAGGCTCCCCCAGGAAATTATTTTGGATCTTTACTCCTTAAGTCCCCTCCTGGGTTTCCAAGTCATTCTGACAGGACATTGGCCAGATTTCAATTGAAACTTGGAAAGTGTTTTTCTTGTATTTATAGAACATTTATACTGTATTTTTTTCACTTGACCGATTTCCATGAAACGGTGGAAACTGGTATGGATCTGCACCTGGTGATGAGTCAATGACAACTGCACATGCAGATCTAATTGACCAATGGCACTGAGTGGCAGATTTAGCACTGGAAGTTGCATTTAATCCTTTTCATGTGCATTCTACATAATTAGTAATTACCCGGTCTGCAAAACCTATCCAACTCCACAATGTTTTAAAAGAGACTTAGTGTCCGAGATGAATTCTTAGTCCAGGTCAATAAAAGTGCCAAAAAGAAAAAAAAAAGAACGAGGTCAGTATACAGCCATCTTGACTAAACAAGATTTGTAATTTATAAAGAATTTTTCCTCAGCACCAATCCAGGAAATTTGGTTCAGGCAAGATAGTCCCATCTTGTCGCTCATGTAACCAATCAAAACACAGCAATTGTTTGATCTCACTCAGTGTCAATTCAGCCATATAGTAATAAAGACCTTTAGATTCTAAGATGGGAACGACTACGAGAAAGAGATTTCCTCAATACTGAGTATTGCTCGCTCGTGAACCAGTATCATTTTGGCAGGAAAACGTGATAGCTGTCATCATTCTACTCTACAAGTTTGAGCGAGAATGTCGTAGTCAGGCGGAAATGAGTTATCAAATGTGACAAGTTTTTTCATTTTGCGATTTGCAGTGGGCTTAACCTCTTTTAGTAAAGATAACAGTGATAACTTTTCTGGTGAATCAAAAGTACAATGAACCTTTCCAGAGTATCTATTTTTTTGAGAATACGCAAAAAAATTTTAAGTAAAAATCTTGTACTTGTAGACCTCCTCGTCCTTGAATCTAAAGCTCTCTAATGACCGTTATCGCACAGCACTGTATGTGTGGTACTTTTGACTTACCTTATTGGCTAATGTGCTTCCTCCTTTCACTCTTTCACTGATGATCCCAGGGTCATATTGGCCAGGGCCTGGGGCTGCCATGACACTATCACCAACATCAAGGAATGTCTCACGTGTTGTCATGGACAAGAATGGTGCATAGCCATCTAAGTGTACAAAAATAATTAATATGAATCCATACCTCATTTAAATTTGCTAAAGAATCAAAACAAAAACAATCAAAATAGCAGTTAACCTAGATCAAATACCCGTATGTTGTCTTAGAGCTTAAAACGCTTCAAATCATGCTCCCTTTAGTAGATTATCGTTTAGGGCGAAATATCATTATGAGTTCAACCTTGATGAATATGAGGTACAGAATCAAGCCTTGGCCAAATTAATAAATCTTTGAAATACCGTAAAAAACTTAAACTTACATTCATCTGCCAACTGAGGACAAATCATCATCAACAAACCTGATCATCACCTTCAACACGCTTTCAGACAGACTTTGGCTTTTTAGTCGATTTTACTACCGTATATTTAAGTCAGAAATTGTTGTCTGTTATAATTTCAGTCATTGTTATGGTTTATTTACTGCAAAACATTTCAAAGGTCAAGAAAAATAACTGTATTGCGATCCGACTTCCGAAGTTTTTATTTTAACATTTGCAGTAAATCTTACCGTATTTTTTCGGTCCATAAGTAGGAGCTTCATATGAGCCAGGTCCAACACTTCCTCCAGTACTATCAGCCGGTTTTGTTAATGTTCTTGGAGCTCGGTCGTACATTTTCGGAAGCTTGACACTCGCGTTCTTCTCTACAAGTTACAGTCCTTCCTCCTGCTTACAAACATGGCGGCTTGTTGTTATGGAAACAACTGCCGCGGGAGACTGGTCATAAATTATTTTGTACCAACGGGAGAGGGGAGAGGATATTATAGCGAAACGAGTACCAAACTTTTTCCATTTTCCATGATTTTCCAACTCAAATTCTCAATTACTTGCAGACTTATGAAAAAAAACTTTGTAAGAGAGGTAATCACTTACGCAAGTGATGTTTTATAAACAAAAAGGCTTCTCCTTTTAGCTGGGAACGTCCCATAAAATTTGACGAATAGAGTCTGACCTTTCCCAATGTTTCCAGTTTTGCATCGCCGAAATTCTTCAGTGCGTAAATCCTGGGTCTGAATTGGTCGTAAGCCAATGCTAGAAACCACGATCGAGCTCCTTCGTTTTCCAGGTCAAAAAATATCACGACGTTTACACTGCGGATCGTTGCGTTCGAAACTTCATCCCTGCGCGGGAAACCTTAGTGAAGGCCAGGTTACCAGGCTGAACGAAGGACAGGAAGCATGTTTCGTCGGCAGGGTTTTCTTCAGGTATCGCGAATTTTCGTTTCTTTTATTCAGAACTGCTATATCATCGTAATTCTTGTCTGTTTTTATTAGCTCAGGCGGATTGCTGCAAGATGCGAAGGCGAACCTCCGAGAAGAAGTGGAAAATGTGAGCTAAGACTTTTACCCAGGAGTTAAGCTTGTTTAAGAAACCCCCAAGTCCTTAAAAAATATATTGGATAATACGAAATTTATTAATAAATGAGGAATGATCCATCTTAGTTCTGAAGCTATGGTACTGCTAGTTGCCCTAGTCACCAGTTTCTGGGCCGCCAATTGGGATGAAATTTGACCATGGGCGAGGTTTGCAAGAGGAACAGAAAAACCGCTGGGCACTTATACTTACCATTTGGACTAGTTCAAGAAAGCGCTTTATTCCTTGCTTCTGATTGGCCAACGCCCGTCATTTTCTTACATGAAGACCAACACCATATTATATCAGTCACTATATTGGTATAGCATCGGTTGAGTGTCAATCGAGAGTCCAAGCTTAAGGTATCGGCCGTTATACATCCACAGTGTCGGTGATATGGGGGTTCATACTTGGTGTAAAAACCTGTGAAGCTCATGAGTGACATAAAACAATTACAGTAAAATCCCAGTAACTCGAACTCTGAAGGGAAATGCAAAACCGTTCAGGTTAGTGGGCAATTTGAGTTATCCGAGTTTGAGTTATCTAGGTTCTACTGTAATACAAAGAATTAACTGAGAAGTGAACACAAGAGAGCCAAGGAAAATAATAGCTAGAAAACAAAGAAAAACTTCACGGGTTTTTACACAGAGGGTGACCTGTTATGTGGGTGATCTGTTGGTGATCTGCCAGCAAAGTAATGACCGACTGTTGACCCACTGTCGGCCAGTAGACTGTAGTGGCCATCTACCAGTCGAGTCTTGTTTGAGACTCAACCGATACTCGACCAACACTTGACCAAGGTAGTGACCGATATGTTGACTGACAGTAGATGGTGATGTCGGCAGATACATCAGTCAATGCCCCCTATATGACACAGGATCCTCATACATTTGTGGCCATAAAATAACAGTTTTGTCCTTTTTTGTTTCACCAGGTCTCAACAGTGTTCAGTTGATTGGTTATACTGGAAGTGATCCTCTAAGAGGCAGCACAGAATTCCAGCCAACAAAATTCAGCTTAGCTACTACAGTTTATTATAAGACAAGAAATGGTAAAAAATATAAATACACAGATTTTTAGCTTTTCTTGTACTCTATTTTTTTTTTACTTCTAATCTAATTCTTGTAACATTTTTTAAGAATAAATGAATTTATATTAATAATTAATGTGTTTATAATAAGTCAGTAGGAAAAGAAACTTAATTTAACAAATAAAGAAGCCTTCACTGTGCTCTGTTCTGTTATAAATCATGCAGGAAGCAGCTAAAGCACCAAAGAAGTGTAGAGGGAACATGAAATGTAGTCAAGCATTTCTCCCTACTTTTTGAGTGCTCTAGTCACTTCCCAAGTTCTTTACAACAGAACAGAGCAGAGTCAAGGCTACTTTACTTGTTTTATGATAAAGAATCCCTTAAGTTCCCCACACATTACTTTCTTATTTTTACAGCTTTAGCTGACATGTTTTATACTCTCATAAAGCACGCTTTTTCAACCAATCAGAGTGCGTGCTATTTCTGAACTTTATTGTAAAGTTTGGTAAGGCACATTGTGTGGATTTAACGGTTGAATCTTAAGACAAACTTCTATAATGTGACCATTCAAAAGAAACTTTGTTGACGGTGTTTTTGCATGGTACTACCAGTAATAATAATTTGCCAAAATTTTCCATGAAAGTAAACTTAAGAGTTCCTTTTTTTCTTTTGACCCAGAGCAGTGTTTTATGGCAATTTCAAGAAAATGCAATGTCCACCTGTAAGGACATATGTAAAGATTTGGCAGTAGAAAGGAGATTTTAGCTTTCAAGATTATTTATTGTTTCTCGTCTTCACCTTTCATGTTGGCTTTATTGGCAAAAATTATGGAATTGGTCTTCCCCTGGAATAACTTACGATCTCTGAATTCATTATCAGTTCATGAAAAAAACTAAACAAATTTTGTGATATTGCAAAGTTGTTTTTTGACAACATTCATGTCAGTGCCTATCCAATTTTCTCAAGTCAAGAAATTGAACATTCACCATACAAGCGAGTGGACACTCATTTGATCCATTTGAGATTACATTAGACTTAAAGTTTGCACTACAATAAGTAGTATAAATGTCAGAATAACACACAAAATGGAAATGGAATATCAATGAATATAATTATGACATTGTACGAAATTCAGATAATTTTCTATATACCAAGAGTAAGAACTGTTGCGTACGGAAAACACTGACGTAGGTTTTTCAGACCCTACTTATGGTCAAAGTTTAGCGTGAGCTATAGAAATGAGACATCTCTAAAGAGATTCGAAGGAAGTATAAGGTAAAAGGACTTGGGGGCGGGGGGGAGGGGGGGGTTAATTCATGGGGAAGCATGAAAGGGATGCTACTTATGCACGACCTATGTCAGTATAAAAATAGCTGTGAAGTATTTGTAAAAAGATTATTTAGAAACTGTTATCTTACATAGTTGATCATTAATTTAGATTTGGATTGATCGAGCTGGATATTTAGAAGCCTGTCTCTTTTATTAATTAACAGGTAATGAATGAGGCTGAGTATCTTCCAAAGAATTATAGAGATCGAGGAAAGCCGAGGCCGATAACACCCGCCGAGATCTCCGTAATTCTTCATAAGATATGAAAGCCGAATTCAATAATTGTTTTATTATTCATTCAAAATAATTCCAAGTTTAAAAGCATAGCTAAAACAAGCTTACCTCCATCGCTGTTAAGTTCATCTTCGATAGTGCACGTTTAGGGTTGTTCAACCCCGCAAATATTCTCCAAATAGCGGATCTCGCCCTTGGAGTTGTCTTCTTGCTGTTCTTGTCATGCTGTTAGCTATTATTTCACCTAGTTTTTACTCTTGTAATGAGTGAAATGTCCACCATTTTTGTTTTCACGATCAAAACAACTCAACCTTGTCCCCAGGTCTTCTCGCTTAATGGTGCACTAACCTGCAAGAAAGCTGCACTTTTGATGTCATCGGTTCATTAATTGCAAAATTCTTCCTAATTTGGTCATCAGTAGCTGGTTATGGTGACTTATGCGTGTACTTTTAGCCAATCAGAAAAATGAAAATGAAAATGAAATATTTTGAATGAATAATAACTACTTTTAATAACATTAATGTTAACAAATTTTGAAATAATTAGTTAAGCTATAGTGATAAATCTTGATATTTTATTGATAACTAATTTTTAGGTAAAAGTGTCCCTGACTTGTGGGCCTCCTTAGGCATGCTAGAAGACTTTGACACTTAAATAAAGTTTGTATTGTATTTTATTATTGTAAATGTTTTTGTTTGAATTTAAAGAAACACTTGAAAGCAAGACCGAATGGCATAACATCTCAGTTTTCAAACCTTCACTACAGGAGAAAGTTAATGGATATGTGAGGAAGGGGTAAGCCTGTTTTGTTATTTAGCTAGGGTATTCATGTTATCCATGCTCATAAATATGGTGTCCTTAACAAGGCAATGAAGTTTTCTTGCACAATTTTTATTACCAGCTTATAGATTTTAAGTAACTATGACATGTGAATAGAATGTAACAGGATTCTTATGTGAAATTTCCTTCCAATGTCTGTGTTATAATACATTTACTAAATGAATGTAGCTACTTTTGTATAAATAGCAGTTAGAATGTTGCAAAATTATTATTTTATTGTCAGCAAGACTTCGTGTAGGTTGACTGTGAAACTCAGTAGCCTTCCAGTAAGAATGGAAACTATCTGGCAAATGAGATGTCCTGTCAGCAAGATTGCATTTTTTTGTGTTTATAAGTATATTACATAATTATAGTTATGTCTATGTTACAGGTTAGATTTGATTTCAGGTTGAATTTTTTAACCTTGGTTGATTCTCAATTTTCTTCATCTTCTGGGGCTAGGAGACAAAGGGAATCAGGAATTCCCCTAGGTTAAATCAAAATTAACATGAAATCAAATTTGACCTGTAACATATACATACATGTATGGAATAGAGGATGAATTACTTAAACTCATGGTGGAAGAGTTTTTTTAAAACAATTGCTTCATTATTTCCTGCAGAACTCGTCTATTTGTTCAAGGATCTATACAATACAACAACTACGTAGATCAGGAAGGAATCAAGCGGTATAACACAAGTATCGTTCCTAGTAAGAGCTCTATGTAGCGATCAACCCTTTAAAAAGTGTTGAGTGTATGGGATTTGTTAATTCTTACACACGTGAGGTTAAGCATGAATTTTGAGTGAAACAGTGTCTCGTCAAACATTATTTTGATTCATACAGTGCATGTAAGAATAAAAATCCTGCACACTGTTCCTCTTTGTGTAAGTTTGGGCTGCCTGTGACACTACTCCTCACACAGTCAAACCTAAGTGGCCGTTGTTGGAACTTGGTCATTATGGGAAGGGGTAAGGATGTACTGTGATACCAATTTTCCAGAACAAAAAGATTTATTATCAAAAGGAATTGGGTAAATCCTTTGTTTTTCATGGCGGTTGTCAGTGGCAGATTCAGATCTTCAAGTAAATGAGGGGACTCACTCTTTCAGACTTTAAGATAATAGTGGGGCCAGACCTCAGAAATAACTTTTCTCAGCCCATCAAGCTTCTGTTTGTCCTGAAACTAAGGCGGGGACTAGGGCCCCACCCCCAGATCTGCCAGTGTTGTGAAGACATTATTTGAGCTGTTGGGATGCACTTGAACGACCATTTCCATTGTGACCTGGTGGTCATTAATGAGAGGTGAAAATAAGATTCAATGTATGGACTGCCCGACTGGGACATATAGTAAAAGCCATAGCGGGGAGGTAACCCTTGTTAAGATGTGGTCATTATTAGAGAATGGACTGTATGTGGCACAACTTGCTGCCCTATTTTTTAGATACACTACCCAAAAACCAAGAGCAAACGAACCATTGAAAATCCCAATAAAGTAAAGCTTATAGGTCTTACCTACCAAGGACCAAATTTACATTACCCCGTGGCAGATTTAGGGGTAGTTGGTAGGTTTTGATCTTACCCCTAAGTTTAAACTATTATTATTTAAAACTGGCAGACAACAACAAAAACCGAGTAAAAATTACATTATGCAAAAATTTGCTGGCTTCCAGCAAGGAAAGGACTTTGATTTCTCCCTCAGAATGAGGAAACTACATTTCTGGGAGATTAAGCCCCACACTCCTTTAGCAGTCATTCAGCAGTCATTTTTTTAGCCCTCTTAAGATCAGTCTTACAGATGAGACCCAACATTACCTGAAGTGAATGGTGTCGAAAGAAGCCAATGAAGTTATCTGCTCTTGTAAGTTGTAAAACAAGAGGAAGGCTTAGGACACATAAAATTTGTATAACTTTGAATTTCTTTTCTTTGCAGGTGATGTTATAGTTCTTTCTCAACCAATTGCAATGGAGGAGGAACCTCATTTTTAAGTAGCCCAGCATACTATCATATGCCTAGACAATCACATATTTAAGAAAACATTTTGTGTTGATTTTTAACGGTAAGAGTTGTAGAGAGTAAAAGAATTTTGTGAGTGACAAATGAGGATGTTGAGGCTGACGTCAAAGTGACCAACTGGTGTAAGATTGTGAAAGGTTTGAACCAGCGTGCAAAGAAAGTCGTGTCCGGTAGCCTGGGGCTAGTGGATTTTGCTATCGGGCTAGTGAATTCTGTTCTTAACTTGCCCGACGAACAAGTGAAGTTTTTTTTGGAATCCAAATTACAGAAGAACTGTGAAATCAATTCTGCTCATCAAGACCCTTTAGGGGCTAGTTGAAATGTTTGGGCTAGTAAATGTTAGCTTCAGCTTGCCCGAACGGCAAGCTGTAAAAATGACTTTCTTTGCACCCTGTTTGAACCCAGGAGTCATTTCAAAAGATTGTGTAAGATTGTGCCCTAATTGTGTAATACACACATGTGATTACTTTTAAACTAACACAACCGTAGGAATACTTCTGGGCCCGGTTCCTGAATGGCCAATTAGCGCTAATCCAGGATTGAAATTTTGTTCCACGTTTTGTGTTGACCTTCATATGCATTGTTAGAGTAACATTTAGTGTTATCATTACTGTATCTCAGAGTGAAGGTTCAATAGTATTTTGTGAGCTTGAGTTACAAGTTCTTAGAAGAGAAAACCGTTCTTAAAATTTAGCTTAATCTTAGGTTAAACTTAATCATCATTCTAGGAACCGGGCCCAGCTGGAACGTTATTATGTTTAAAAAAAGCCAGATGTTTTAGGAAGCTCTGCGTGGAGCCAGGGTAGAATTGAGATAATAAAGGCTTCTAAAACCGTTTCTAAGCAGTTGTTTACGAGTTAGGCGAAGAAGGCTCACCTCCGATGTAATATAGTTTATTACTCACAGCTGTCGTAAAACAAAGAAAACAAAACATCCTTAAGAAATGAACCTAACCCTGACAATAGTCTGTAAAACAAAGAAAACAAATAAATTAAATTACACCGGGGATGGCTCGAAAAGAAGTGATTAGGATGAAGAATAGTTTGGGTAACTTGGAAAATAATGAAATTAGAACATATTCTCCAACAGTCCAGTGCTGCGAGGCTAGTTTTTTTCTGTTACTGTATAAGACATATTTCTTTTTGCCGCTCTGTGCAGCTAAAGCTATAGTATATGTAATACTCATCTCTGAAATGCAAGACGTTATGTAATTAAACTATGTGTTTCATGGGACTGAAGTAGATAATAAAGTAATTGATATGTTGTAAAGAAAACGTCGTCTTCTCTGATTGTCTTAGATTCATATTCTTCTCCTCTTAGCCAGGTGTTCTTTCCTGTGTACTGTTAGCCTAGCCTGCGGGCAAGCTCTCCATATGGCCATTTGGGGAAGTCGCGAGAAGTCACCCCAGGGCAGCACGCGAATGGAGACGCGAGTGCGAATGGCTCCTTTGCTCCGCGGCTCGCTCGCGCGTTCTCTCGCGGCTTGCCTCGCTCGCCAGCTAGCAGGCTAATGTTCTGTATCCAAACAACTTAACTAATTCACTGATCTCATTTCATCCAGTGGTTTCTATCCTCTCTTTTCTAAACTAACAAGGATCATATCACAGACGGCTACTTTGAAAAGCGATATTAATTCTCAATTAACCATCCAGACCGTGTGCTATCCGACGGTAGTATTCTTTGGTTAAATATATCTTACCAGCTAACTCTATTCCAAACTATAAGTTGTTCTCTTAAATGTAAATTAAACCCTAATTTCAACTACGCATACTGTCCAACAAACCGCCAGCCCTGTAATACTAAATTTTTCTTTTATATCTTTTCTTTACTCACTACCGACTGAGACTTCATACAGTTTATAGAACCAAAAACGAGAAGGTGAGTACAAAGACTACTGCAAAGCTGATTCATAACAACATGTATTGTTTTTTTATAACAATATTTAGGCTGGCCATACCAACCTTCTTCAGGTTTACAGATGTTATTAGTTATAAAAAACAATACACGTTGTTATGAATCAGCTTTGCAGTCGGTCTTTGTACTTCTCGTTTTTGGTTCTTTATATTTTGGCTGATTAGATCTCTTTTCTAGAGATCCAACGTTTACAACTAGCAGGATCTTCGTCCACGGTTTTTGCAGTTAATTTAATCCTTTATCATACAGTTTATACTTCGTTTATGGGCTCTTCTTGATCTAATCTCTGAAAAATTCCCTCCTATTGAAACGACAACTTTAAAAGAAAGTTTTAAAGCCAAACACCGGCTTACCATGGAGCTGCCGGACTCCTGTCATACTCACTGTAAAGAGAGACTACTGTCCTGTCCCACTAAAGAAGAAGTCGCAACACTGAATCCATAAGTTTATCCAGATGACACATTGAAATCTCTCGGTGTTCGCCATTAACCCGGGGTAAACCTTTCATAGTCTTTTAAAATAAAAATCGTTATTTCCTTTATCCGGCAGTCAAATAATGAACTTCATCCATGGAACTCAAGTAATGAACCTCGATAGCTGTTAAAAAGTCTAACGATTTGTGTTTCATCTCCAGCCACAAAAATTCCACACTCCTCTATCGACTTAAAAGTCATGTTTATGGTTTTTCCCCATTTTTTTTTTCTGTAAAAGTAAAAAATTAGAACATAGATTATTTAGAAAGTCAAATATAGTAGTTCCCATTTTCATAGTCTCGACTTTTGACTTTTAATTTACTTTCTCTCCTCCCCTCTTCATTCTCTTTTCTTACCCAGGTTTTTTTGCTGACCACTGCATTAATAGGTGTTGTCCTCAGCTCTTTGTGGATCCAATCTAATAGACGAAGTTCACGTCACTCATTTTTCGTTGTTCTACATGCTCTATGATTCGGAATAGTTTTTACAATAAAGTCAAGGCTCTGATTCCAATCTTCAATGAGCTCATTGATGAACTCATCTAATTACTTTATCGATATACAATTCATGAAATATATTTCTGTTTGCTTTGATCTTCGTGATAAATTATATCCAAACTAACTATATTCGTCACATGATGAAATTTTTGTTCTACTTCTTAATATAGCTTTTGCAATACAGTATGTACTCGTTTGGTCATGCAAATAAAGCTTCTTGTTGTTGTTGTCGTTATGATGGCTTATGAGAGATCAAGTAGTGGGCAAGGACCGTGAAGGAAGTGCTCTGGGAAGCAATCCACTCTCAGTGCCTTCCATCTTTACCACTGTGTGTACCGGCCTTCTTGAGAAGCTGTTATATTTAATTTGTTACCGTAACTTTTGCTTCTCTGTGAGCAAAGGGTTAGAAGGTTAGTAGCTACGTAGGTACTTATCAAAATGATTAAAGCCAAATTCCGAAAATTGAGTTTTTGATAGAAATCTTGGGAAATTTTGGAAATGATACTCATTTCATCTAACTTAGAATTATATTGAGTGTAATGTTCTGTGTTTATAACTTATAGCAGCTTATAGTTTCTGGGCATGCACCAATGTTTGTATCAAAACATTCCATATGAATACGTTATATATAAAAGTGAATTTAAGCAATAGACCACACCTTCTAGGGGTTTACCGGCGTGATAACCCACCCGGGATGTTGGGTAAACCCATAGAAAGTGTGGTCTATTGCTTTTATAAAACAACTTTAAGTAAGTTATGCGTTTACGGCACAATAAACCATAGGTTTTTAACCAAAAAGAACGCGCGTACTTTCTTAGTTATTTTATAAACATGTATATCATATCATTTTCACATTTTTCGTTATAAATAGCCACGTACTTTTTAAACCTCCCTCAGTATTACATTAATTAAAATCAAAAATATTTTAAAGGTATTGTTTGTCATAACGAGACTTGAATTATAAAGTGACGTAAAACTACAAGTCATATGTTTGATAAAAACAAACAAGCATCATCACTTGGTAGCGAAGAGGGTATGAAGCAAATTTTTTCCATAAAAGATTGCACTCCAAAAGAATTTCGCGCACAGGCAATCGGGCGGAAAGCTGAAAATACTTGCGAGCCAAAAATCCCAAATCCGTCCCTTCACTCCTATTTTTCTAATGGTCCGTCTTCTGATAATGATGATGCACTTTAGTTGTCATTTTATGAAATTTAGTGTTTTGTGAGGGGTTTTAGATATATCCATTGTTAGTTAGGAGAGCAGTTTTTATATGGGAATTCAGTCCCACTTATTTTTTTTTACTTCAATTACTGTTTTTCTTGTATTAATTCATTTTTTAACTGATTTACTTTTTGTCCGTCTTTATGTTATTGTACAGTGGAACAACTTTAAAAACATTAACTTAAAACATGGTACAAGAAGGATGCCATTTCTCAGTTAGTTGCTGCGTGAAATATTAACTATAACTACGTTATTGATAAAACACTGCACACGTGGAGTTCCTTATTTGAAAGTTCAAGGAAGGCTCCTTTTAATTAGTTACGTGTTAAAAATCAATGTCCTTTACTTTCTGCAGTAACTAGCTCACTCTGCGTCATCATCACCAACGTCAACTTTATTCTGCTACCATCCATTAATAACATCATGGATTGTTCCCTTTTTCATTAATTTCATCATCGTTATCATCATTTTCATCAAAATCAATCTTTCTCATTTATGAAAGTCTAACATGAAGCTCAGATTCAGCATGTGTCAGACAATTCAGACAATTTTGCCCCAACTTAATGAATAATGTTTTTGTTTTATTCATTAAGTTATCAGTTTTCCATTTTAACTACGGTTCAAACTTTATTTTCGTTTTCTTATTTGTTACTATTCCCTAAGTAAAGCAAAATAAAATTTTAACAAAGGTAAATTTTGAATCAGTGAATAAGTGTATTCTCTTTTTTTTATTATTTCTCGGTGATGCAATGCTGTGGGACCTGTAGCGGTTATTTTGGTCTTAATAATTATACCTGGTTTTTCAAAAAGCGGGCTACTAAAACATGCCGGTCTCTCTCACGATTGGTAATTTAATGCCCCTTCTTACTTAAAAAGTAAAATCTCACCTCAAAAAGGAATTCTTGAATACCTGAGCTTCCATTTGATAGAGACGTCTGTCTTGAAGGTAACAAAAGTGAAGCTTTCCTCATTAGTCTGGAAAATAAGGCATTTTTAATAAGGGACACTTTTTAATGTCAGCGTCACTGATTGCAAAGCCATTTCCCCAGTACACCCCATTTTTCATTGGAACTTGTCTCCCAAAAACAATCTAAACCAACACTGCTGAACAAACCCAAGTCCTACAACCCCCAATTTCACTGTTTGCTGACTTGGAACATTATCAACAGAGTGGGTCATTGCTTGCATGCAAACAGCACAAACAAACTGCAAAACAGTGCGAAAACACATCAAACTTTACAACAAAGCCATCCCCCTGAAATTTAACCAGGCTACCCTAAATGCATACCTGATGATAGCCCTGTGTCCGTGTAACAACATGACACCCAGCTAGAAACAAACCCCTCTGAATTTGACGGAGACACTGAGCTTTGAAAGACAGGGATAAGCCTCGGTACAAAAACTCAGCAAATCCACAGTTTAGCACAAAGCATAGTCTTTAGAACAATCCCAACCCCTATAAGGGATAAGCTCCGGGACAAAAACTCAGCAAATCCACAGTCTCGCACAAAGCATAGTCCTTAGAACAACCCCAGCCCTCTGAAATTTAACCAGCCTACCCCAAATCATACCAGATGACAGCCCCTGTGTCTGTGCAACAACATGAGACCCAGCTAGACACAAACCCCTCTCAATTTGAGGGACACACTGAGCTTTGAAAGACAAGGATAAGCCCCGGTGAAAAAACTCACCAAATCCACAGTCTAGCACAAAGTATAGTCTTTGGAACAACGCCACCCCCCTAAAATTTAAGCCGCCTAACCCAAATCATACCAGATGATAGCCCCTGTGTCTGCACAACAACATTACACCCACCTAGACACAAACCTTCCTCCATTTGAGGGACACACTGAGCTTTGAAAGACAGGGATAAGCCTCGGTACAAAAACTCAGCAAATCCACAGTCTAGCACAAAGCATAGTCTTTGGAACAACTCCACCCCTCTGAAATTTGACCAGACTACCCCAAATAGATATCAGATGATAGCCCTGTATCTGTGCAACACCATGACACCCAGCTAAGCACAAATCTCTCCTGATTTGAGGGAGACACTGAGCTTTGAAATACAGGGATAAGCTTCAGTAGAAAACCTTAGCAAATCCACAGTGTAGCACAAAGCATAGTCTTTAGAACAACGCCACACCCCCTGAAATTTAGCCAGCCTACTTCAAATCATGCCAGATGATAGCCCCTGTGCCTGTGCAACAACATGACACCCAGCTAGACACAAACCTTCCTCAATTTGAGGGACACACCGAGCTTTGAAAGAGAGGGATAAGTACCGGTAAAAAAACTCAGCAAATCCACAGTCTGGCACAAAGCATAGTTTTTAGAACAATCCCACCCCCCTAAAATTTAACCAGAATACCCCAAACGCATATCACATGATAGCCCTATGTCTGTGCAACAACGTGACACCCAGCTAGACACAAACTCTTCTCAATTTGCGGGAGACACTGAGCTTTGAAAGACAAGGATAAGCCCCGGTACAAAAACTCAGTAAATCCACAGTCTCGCACAAAGCGTAGTCCTTAGAACAACGCCACCCCCCTAAAACTTAACCAGCCTACCTCAAATTATACCAGATGATAGCCCCTGTGTCTGCGCAACAACATTACACCCACCAAGACACAAAGCTTCCTCAATTTGAGGGACACACCGAGCTTTGAAAGACAGGGATAAGCCCCGGTACAAAAACTCAGCAAATCCACAGTCTAACACAAAGCATAGTCTTTGGAACAACTCCACCCCCCTGAAATTTGACCAGGCTATCCCAAAGGCATATCAGATGATAGCCCTGTATCTGTGCAACAACATGACACCCAACTAGACCAAATCCCTCTCAATTTGAGGGAGACACCGAGCTTTGAAAGACAGGGATAAGCCCCGGTACAAAAACTCAGCATATTCACAGTCTAGCACAAAGGATAGTCTTTAGAACAACCCCACCCCCATGAAATTTAACCAGACGACCCCACATGCATATCAGATGATAGCCCTGTATCTGTGCAACAACATGAGACACTGAGCTTTGAAAGACAGGGATAAGCTTCGGTAGAAAACCTCAGCAAATCCACATTCTAGCACAAAGCATAGTCTTTAGAACAACTCCACCCCCCTGAAATTTAACTAGCCTACCCCAAATGCATATCAGATGATAGCCCTATGTCTGTGAAACAACGTGACACCCAGCTAGATACAAACTCTTCTCAATTTGAGGGAGACACTGGGCTTTGAAAGACAGGGATAAGCCTCGGTACAAAAATTCAGCAAATCCACAGTCTAAACAAAGCATAGTCTTTAGGACAACGCCACCCCCTGAAATTTAACCAGGCTACCTCAAATGCATACCAGATGATATCCCTGTGTCTGTGCAATAACCAGACTGCCAGCTTGACACAAATCCCTCTCAATTTAAGGGAGACACTGAGCTTTGAAAGACAGGGATAAACCTCGGTACAAAAACTCAGCAATTCCACAGTCTGGCATAAAGCATAGTCTTTAGAACAACCCCACCCCACCCCCTGAAATTTAACCAGGTTACCCCAAATGTACAGCAGATGATAGCCCTGTGTCTGTGCATATTGGAGCCCATGGTTAAGAGCTGAGGGTGGTTAGTCCCAAAGAGGGAGATTTTTATTTTTACACTAAAAGCATTACGGTTTTAAGCAAATTTAGGTTTTGAAAGATTGCCTGCAATGTGCTGGACTTGACTTAAGATTTCAGGCAACCCAGGTTCCAAAACTCCACGTAGAATTATGAACAGCAAAATAACTTTCATCTCCTCTTTTGGAGAAATTTGTATTTCATTCAATGTACAGCATGTTATTCTCTTCCTTCAAAGTGAACTTTCCTTCAAACAGGCTGACTAGCAATGCTCTTTCTTTTGTGCCAAACTGATTGTAAACGCCACCTCAAAATCTTATAGCACCAGTTATGAAATTAGCTTTTCGTGCTACTTTTTCTTGGCTTTTCTTTTGATTGTTTTCTCATCATTTGAGCTTGCTCTTTGCTGGTGTGTATCCAAAGTTTAAGCTTGATGATCTAAGTGGGATTGTAATAATTAACTCTAAACTGCCACATGGTCCCAGTTTGCAATTTTCCAGTAGGTCACTGGAATGATATCTCTTTACAACTTCTTTTACACCAGAGATGTTAACATTTATGTCTCTTTGCTTCTAGTCATGTAATTCTCAAGTTTAAACGTGTATCTCTGCACCACTTCATTAAATTGCTTGTATTTTACTTCTTCCTGATTAAGACAGGGCGTGTTTCTTTTGGTCAAGAGAAGGGGATTTCAAAACATTATTATGATGTTAAGGGGGATATATCAATGCCCATTACCAAAAATATCCTCTGCCTCACCCTCCCTGCAGCCTTTATATGAGAAAAAGAAACTTATCTAAGGGAGCAGTAATCACAAGTGGAAAAATACAAGAGGAGTGCATGGCAGTACAAAATGCCTTAAAAATTTAGTTTAAATAGCTAAGCAAGGGATCAATTATCCTTTGCTTTTGAAAATGTTCATTCAAATATGAAAGGTAAGTTCAGTAGCAGAAACTTCACAAATCAACGAAAAAGCTGGAAAAGGAGAAGAATAATTTAGGCCATAACATGTCACAAACTTAAGGAGACAGTCTGGCTAAAACCATTGCATGTTTTTCATTTACTAATGCCCTTTTTCTTAAACATCTAGCCAAGATTTCATTGTGGCAATCAAAAAATGACTAATTTAGTTTGGGTTTCTTTGAACAAAATATTTTTTTTAGAATTTTTGGATGACTTTTCCAATGTTTTAATGTATAAAAATGAAGGGGGCATATTGGACTTTTTGGCAAAATTGGAAAATAATGGATTTGGGCGTTGAAAAATTTAAAATATGAAGGGAATAATTACTAGACGACTACAAAAACAAGGTGCTTTTAAGCGCATTAGCGGACTAACTGGTTTATGTGTCTACCTTTTCTATCCTAATTTATTTCCTTCCCAAATCAACAGTTGACATTTTCCCCCAGGAGACAACCAGAGTACCCCCTTAACAAGTCGCATGCAATAATCAACAACTCAGAGGAGCTAAAAATGCTGAAAACTTGTTGAAATGTTTGGTGTGTAAAAGTTTAAATGTCCATGACTCCGCTGTTTTCATCGATTTAAACTGCCTCTACAGTATTGCCATTTTGTGTTTCAGCAGCTCTTTCAAATCAACTTGACTTAATTCACTCCTCTCTTCAAAAATGATTGACAAATTTCAATAGCTTTTCTCTCACTCTATTTTTATTCACAGTACACTTTAAACCTAGTAGGCTTTTGTACATCATGCTCGCCTTCTTTGAGCCTTTTAGTGACACAAAAGCATTACGCATTATTCGAGCATTTTTTGTAGAATTTTCTTGGAAAATTTGATACTTTTTTTTCTCAGATAAAATAGTTTAAACTTCTTTAAGAGAAATGATGATAATGAAGCAGTGTAAAATAAAGCAGTGTAAAAGATCATGTTTTGCTGTACTGAATTTCTTAACTTACATACATTGTTGCCGACATTCTGCTTATACATTTTCGTTAGCCTGAAACCTTCTTAAAACGTTTAGAATTGATAAAAAGACGTTATATCATGAGCATTATCCAAGCATTTTAGTGATATTTTGGGGGGTGACCGAGAATTTGAGTTGGAACTAAAATGGTGCATTAAGCCGACCATTTTAGTATGGAAACAAAAGCATAATGGCTGCCTAAAACTTACAATAGGGGGGTTATGTAACTAAGTCATTGTCTTTTTTGTCGACTGTACTTATCACCTTGATAAAGACTTTTTTGAGGGGACAATAAAAACAGGGACAAAGTCGAGAAAAACTTAAAATTTTTTCATCTTTAAAATAAAGGTAATCAAAGTATGTGACTACAAATTGGCTCTGCAGATGCAAATTCAGCCTTGATACTCACTAAGATGTATTAAACCGAAAATATTTAACAATTTTCTTGGAGATCAAAGATGTTATTCGAAACGAAATTTAAGGAAGAAAGGGGCTTTTTAAAACGTTAGAAACGAAACTTCAAAAAGATTTTAAAAAAATAAAAAATAAAAAAACTTTTCTTAATTAGGGCGCCATATGGTTGCAATTCATTGCAATCCAATTTCTTTTGGTAACTCGAGAATGTTTTAAAACAATTTATGTAAAAACTATGCATCCATTACTATGATCTTATTTAAGTTGTTGTTTGTTTTCAAAAAGGCAATACTTTTCATGGCTCAACTATAAGCTAGCTACTATACACTGAAATAGCTTGATAAGTCTTTTATTATTTCGGTGTCTTGTGAACTAAGTTTTACTTCGGCTCTGTTTATGTTGTTTGCTTACAATTCATTCTTTGCTAAAAATTTAAATAAATGCAAACAAAAGAAACATTTTTCAAGAGAGCGATCAAGCGTGACATTGAAATACTCGCCGTTGACCAAAAAATACAATATGCATTCAAAGCTTCAACGTCGCCCGCCCGTAGTCAGTAAAAACTCGTGGGCAACTGGAAGATAAACTGTGAATCAATCCATCCCGGAAACAGCTGGATTTTACACTGGAGACTGCGAAAACAGTTGGCACCGTTTCATAGAAATTCTACCGAGGGTAAATTTATTTTGAAGGTAATCCAAGATTCGCCATGCTATCTTTTAAGGAATGCTACTTAAGACCAAATATTTGCAAACTAAAACCGCACTGGCTGGGTTTGTTCAAGGTCTAAAAAGTCTTTTTAACATGAGGAAAGTTGTTGAAGATTCATCTGAAATGATGTTTTGCAGCTTTGGCATATTCGTTTTTTTGTGTGAATATTTAAGTTTAAACAGTGGAAACGAATTCAGTGTCAACTTTGTGCAAATTAACTTTAGCACTAAGATACCACCACTACTTAGAAACCCTAAAGATCGCGTCTTTTAAATTTAGCGGGGTTTCCGTTGGTTATTAAACGCTTCAATGATCGATTTTGGCAAGAAACGTTTTAAGCAAATTAAACAGTCCATTGAACTCTTTCAATTATAACGATCATTTCCCGGAGTAAACCGTTACCATCATTTGGTTCATTGCTTCTAGAAGAATCTCATACAATATGAAATTTTGAAGGATAGTTATCAGCAATATAAAGTACCTTGTAAAACGGTCTGTTTTTATTAGCAAAATGTCCGCATCAAGTCGAATCTTGTTTCTTTGATTGCCTCAACTGTAAAGTGGCGAGAAACAAGTTGCAAACCTTCTTTACAAACAATTTTATTTTCATCCATGAATCTGTAAATAATTGATACTCTTTCACAATATTTTGAATTCTTTAATAACGCGAACAAAGACTTAAAAGCGTCGGAAAAAACAACCTAAATGATAATTACGTAAGGAAAAAATGTACACCTGGTTGATGAATGACTAAAGAATCCAAAAAGTTGACTTCTTTGCCCTAGAAAATCGCTCCTAATTCATTGGGATTGTTAAGAAGAGCTAATTAAGATAACGTTTACAATATCATCATTATTAGCTGAACAATTTGTTGCAACCTAAACTTGCTAGAATGTCTATAAGCTGTCTAGGTGTCTACAGATCAGCCCTGGTCGTTTAAAGCCCTTTCATTCAAGAAAGAACGAAGTTCTAACATTTTAGTGTCTGTGGTGTGACCATTTGAATGAAACCTCTCCAGCAATACTTTCACCTGAGGTGTTTTTCTGCAGGAAGTTTAAGAAATAAAATTTTGATTTCTTTTTCTGTTTTAGACTCTCGGACCACCCCAATAAGAGTAAACGATTTTTAGAGTTTTCCAATTCCGCTATTTTCATGATCAAATTTACTAAAAAAGCAAGCAGAGGAAAAATTTTTTTAATAAATATATATGTTTCAGGCGCCAGGCAGTTGGTTTCATGCTTATTATATTGTAAATAAACCACAGATTGCTATATAATTTTCGAGAATATTCAGATCGAGACAACATTTTTTCTCTCTCTCTCAAAAAGTTGAGTGAATAAACAGCCCTTCAGTTAAGCAGGGGTAAACCGTTCAGAATTTTGGGTCGACACATTTGTTTCACAAGATAGCTGGCACAGTTGATCAACGGTCATTTTCCGTGCATGAGCAAGAGGCTGCTAGCGGTATTCAGTTAAGCCGATACAAAATCCTACTGTTTCTAATCTTAGTCAAACTTCGAGAGAGTTGTTTTTCAGCCAACAGCTGGCTAAGGATATCCGCCGGCTCTATTCGGACGAAACAACAGTCTATCTTTCTAATATTCGAAGTTTTTGGTTTACCTACTCAATGCACGAGTGGGTGGAACCTGTATAACTATCTAGGCAACTAGCTCGCTCGTGCTCGTTTCTTGTTGAATGTATAGAAACCTTTTTTGTTCAGTGCATCAGCTAAACCCTGAGTTATTTGTGATCATTTAAACGAACGCATTCGAGGCTATACACTAGTGTTTAGTCTTTGTTTGCTGTTTATTTTGACCACTTCAAGGTGGTCTAGCTTCATAGTCTGTGGGCTACAGCTGAACTGAAATTCGACCATTGAAATAAAAGCCTCCTTCGAAATTGGCGGTTACCGTTCTTTCACTAACGTTTCAAATAAGGTTTCAAGTGTGTATGCCAACCAAAACAAGTGAAAAGAAGTCCTTTTCCATGTTGTTGACTTCTCAGGTGTTGTTTACAACTCTTGAGAACGTAAACTACCTTCCTGTGTGATTTAGTTACTTTCACTACTTTCCAAACAAAGTTTCAATACATTTCTTTCAGAAGCCGGCTATGTTTTAATTTGGTGTCGTAAAAGACGTTCTAAGTTATCTGAAGACCGGGGCCTCTGCTATACAGCGAGAAGGATTTCCACGAAGGGCTTCATGTACAAAAAGTTAATTCTTTGAAGGTGTCTGGGTTTAACTGGATAAGCTACCTTAACTAATGTCTACAAAGTGAGCCGTTAGACAGCTCGGCTCCATTGCAAAATATAACCTTTTTTCTAAGCTGATTGCTAGAGAATCAGCTTCACCATATCATATTATTCAGAGGCAAAATCAAAAGTTATTAAAACATCCAAGACTCGCAAGCAACCTGTTGATCAGATTCTTCCAATGTTTTATTTTATCACTGAAAAAAACAGAGGCCTGTTTGTAAGCTTGCACTCAGTTGAGATTAATGCTTTCTGTCATCGATTATTGCTTTGCCAATTAATCAGCGGTAGACTAAAAGTTATTCAAACGTCTAAGCCTCGCAAGAAAACCGCTGTTAGTAATGGATTCTTCCAATGTTTTATTTTATCATTGAAGAAAACAGAGCCTTGTTTACAAGCTTACACTTTAGATTTACGTTTTCAGTCATCGATCATTTACATGAAAAACCTAAAACATCTTTTAACTCAAATTTATGATTCTCTGAACCTCTGGGCTCAGTAGCTAAACGACCCTTGTCACAGATGGCTCAGAGTAATTAGATTTTGCCATTTTGGACTTTCTCCGGCTTTTCGCATCAAGAGCAGCACTTCACGAGTGCCAGCTGTACCAAGCATATGTGCCGGAAAGTTTAATTGAGTTGATTTCAAAAGTGGTCCATTTAGCAAGCCAATTTTCTTATTTCCTGAAACAAAGATTCTTCTTTTGGAAAAAAGATAAAAGATTACTGACTTTTTCTTTAGCATCCGATGGATTTACTATGCGGAAACGACTCATAGCTATTTGAGGAAACTGCAACACGTAATTATTTAATAACTTAATTCAACATAAACTAGAAAATTCTTTTTCACTCAATCCCTCTCTCCCTCTCTCTTTCTAAATGTTTCCTGATATTTTGATAACTGTTGGCATCTGAGAAACATAACCTAAGAATCAAAACTTAACTACGTACTTCTTATTATCATTGTTGCTTTAATAATCAAAGTCATGAATTTGCTTGTTCATTTTAAGCAATCTCGCACGTGACAGATACAACAACAACATTCATTCCCTTCAGGGTTAAGATGTTCAAAGTATCAAGAGACACATATGGAATATAATTTCAGACCCAACTATGCAAATAGCCGCTTGTAAACCATTAATTTTTAATTATTCTGTCAGAGACTTGCCGGTTTGCTTGGTTTCTGTCATCCACTGACATGACAGGAGCAGTGTTAGTACTGACCCAGCAAGGGAATCGCCTTTTTAATCAATCCAACTGGTCCCGCAAGAACCGAATTTCAAGAGCTAGCTTCTCTTTCTCCATGGCTAACTTTTCTTTTTCTAAGGCCAATTTTTCTTTTTCCAGAATAAGTTTTTCTTTCTTGAGTTTGTCCACCTCAGCTCTCACGTTCGACAGAGATTCTTCTTGGCTGCCGTAATCCGAAAGCTTCCTCTTCTTAATCACGTGCGCAAGAGACGAAGGTAACATTCGTTTCTGCTGTGTTGACAGGGAACGAAACGTCCTCACTCCAGTCACTTGGGAACTGGTGAGGTTTGCACTGCGTATACTGCTCGGTAACTGTCTCGGTGTAGGAACTGCGCTCACAGTGGCGTTTGATTTTGTAGAAACAATAGAACTATTGCTTGGCACCGTCTCATCAGCCGCGTGAGTTGGAGTAGGATCTTCTGTGTTCGAAGCGCTAGCAGTGGTCAGAGAAAGATCTGACTTTTTGTTCATACTTTGCTCACAATCTTGATTTTGGTCCGTATTTATATCAGGCGAGACCACGACCGATGGTTTTATATCCTCTGGACGAGTAACTACTACATGAATGACCTGCTGAGGGCTGTTCTCTTGGTGATGGTTGTTTTCGCTGTCTTCTTCTTTCAGTTGTTCCAAAGCTTGCTCTCCTTGGTGATCTTCAGCAAAACAACTACCGTCGAACGAAGTCATTAAGGTCCCACAATTTGTTGCAGAAATTCTTAAAATTTCTACGATCCTTTGACTGACCGGAGAGAGTTTTCTTTGCGAAACAGACTCGCCACCGTCAGGAGAAGTCATCGTTGTTTCTAACAATTCTTTCTTTGCTGCTCTTACCATGTTTTTCCACTTCCTCTTCAGATCGTTAGCAGTTCGTAAAACTACCGGATTTTTGCTGTTGTAATCGTTGCAAATGCGCTTCCACACTTCCACCTTTTGTTTGTTGGTGGACGCATCGTTCAGTTTTGAAGTGAGAACGACAGCGTTCCGCTCAAACTGGGAGATGAGGTACAAACTCTCCCCCTCTGTGAAGTTTGGCTTTCGCTTATTAGCGACAAGGAGCAGGTCCAAAGAATCGTTGCGGCCTTCACTGGTGTAATTCTCCATTCAGTGCACTACCTGAAACTAGCAATGCAAGAGTGAAGAAAACCGCTCGGATTCACACAGCAGCGCGCGTCTGTTGTGAAAACTTGTGCGACTTGAAGCGTATCTGAACGAAGATCGTGACAAAGTCAACGTCCAGGCCGAATGTACTAAATCACGGTTTGGAGAGAGGTGACCTTTGCTGATATTGGCACTAAGTCAAAGACCCAACTTAGCCCTACCAATACTCATGCTTCAGCTGATACCGGTGTCTTAAATTTAAATAGAAATGGACACCAAGCCGTGCACAACTGCACGTATTATGTTAATCCATGACGTCAGATGGTGATTACGCATATTTCAAATCCTAAAGCCGCAGGTTCAAAGACCGGTTTGAAAAAGATCAAGGCCCGATTTGTTTTGTCGCCTGTCGAAAAACCGACTTCTTTGTTTTGATCCCAGAGGAACAGTTAACTTGAATACTAAGCAAGATCAAGTTTGAACCAGACCTTGTTGGAGAAACTGAAGAAGTCGACGCTAACGTGCCTGAATATTCATTACCAGAAATTCGATTCTCGACGACGGCCGTATTTTCCTTAAGAGTCTTAAAAATATTTTACAAATAAAGTTGAGGTGGAATCATGAGTGTAGGATATTTGTGTAATCTGGATAAATAAGCACTAATCTCATAAAATCCGGTTGCTTAATCAGGCCTGTGGGGTCCAATCAACGAGAACGCTCGAGGTTATTTGAAGATGTGCTGTAAGTCATGCCTATCAGTTTTAATCATCCACAAAACTGTTTTGAAAGACATTCCTGGATAGATTTCATGGTATTTAAACAGAGGCTACACTATACAAGAAAACACCTGGATTAATTTTCGATAAATTACATTTGATTACTCTTCGTTTTTCAAGCACATCACAGATTCGGTTTTGGCAGCCAATTTCCGATGTATTTTGTTTTCGATCTGTTTGTACAATTCCAGTAATGTTTTAGATGACACAAATCAAGAGTGCCATTTGGAACTAAGTTCAAAGTCGACAGTTGAAAAGCTAAAACCCCCGTTTCTTGTTTTCATTTCACTCAGCAAAGGGCATGCTTTGCCAATTTTGTTTTCGTCCACCTCCGACTTAGCCCGATTTCTCTTTAAACAGCTGTAAGGGGCCTTTATGTTAACATGTGATTCGTCTTAGGACGGCTTCAAAACCTGCGTCGCTATGAAATGGCAACTGTAGCGAAACTGCGATTTGGCGTTCTCTTTTTAAATTCGTGGCCAAATTAATTCTAAACGTTACATAGCAATTACTGCTACAAGTTTAAAACTGTTCGTTACAAAACTCCGCAGTACTTTGATCCTACTCGACATAAACTGCCCAATAGTGATCCTCACAACTCCCTAATATAGCCATGCAAAGAATCAAAGGTTTTTTTTTTTTTAAACAAATTAAGTGCGCTTCGGCTAGCCAGATCATCATGGGCAGATCACTGACATATCCATGGAAGTCGTCCATCACGAGCGGCACATGAGCCTCGTAGTGCTTTTTTTCCCTTTCTTCTTTGTCTTTTACAACTGAAACCCCTTGTTTATCCTCAGTCCATGTGTACAAAATTAGGATATCATTTCATATAGTTAGTCGGTCCAGAGTGTTCTATGATCGAAAACATGTTCGTGTCAGATTGTGTCACGGAACTGACTCGGATTATTGATATCTGTTTTAATAACTCCCAGAAAAACTAAGTGCGAATTTGAAACGCGTTTGTAAACAACTTGAGTTCCAGTTTGGCCGCAAATACGGCTTTAAACATCTACCCCAAAATGAAAGGGAAAGATGCTACACTTTGGGGCAGCTCTTTGTCCGCGACCAGAGTTTTGTAACTAGAGGCTATGCAAAGGGCTGATTATGTTTATTAAGATTTCTTAACTTTATACGCAGTAAATCCGATGTTTTGGTCTCTTTTTTGACGAACGTGTATTGCGGAAGTTTTGTGGACGACCTTTTATAAGTATGGATTTTGGTGCTTATTCAGGTCGCTGCATAACCTTGGCGTGTACTTAGACCGCTATGATTTATCTCCGGTTTATGGTCTACGAAAACTGACAGCTTTAATTGTCATGGCAATAGAAAGCTCAAGGCTATGGAGAGCTTTTGCGCTAATGCGCAAAACCATGCCAAATATTGCCTCTGTTGTCACACTGACAAGAGCGGTGATTTCCACGCGATTTCTGCAACAGAGCGAGCAGCGCCGGTATAGCGAACAGGGGCACCCAACGATGGTTTCCTGTAAAATATCTGTTCGGAGAAGCAAATATTGCCTAGAATTTTCTATTACTTGAGGACGGCTAAAAATTTCTAAATGATAGTTCCATTCATGTACAATTTTCGAGGCTTATTCAATAAATTCCTTACGATTTTCTGAAGTTTAATATCCACATTTCACCACCCAGGTTAGGCTATTTTTCTTACAAAAAAGGAAACCAAAAATTTTCGAATTCGAAAATGTGATGGAGAGAGGCATCAGAAAAATCCCCACTTTGGTAAAACGTTCAGTGAATTGCAGTTTCGGGAAATAATACTGAAGCCCTTGTTATTTCGAAGACTCTAGTTCCCCCTGGATGATCATGACCGAACAGATACAACTTTTATAGGGCCGCTTAGAATGCATCTCTACAGATCCAAAAGTACTCTGGATAGCCTAAAAAGTGTTTTTAATGTATTTAGGAGGAAATAGTCGTTGGGTGCCCTGTATGAACATAGCCTCAAAAAAGAAAAACCGGACGACAAAACAACAACACTCAACGAACGGAACGGCGACGACTTAGAAAATTCGCGCTGTTTGAAACTTTATCGCGCTTATTCCATCTCGATCCTTCGATTCGTTTTGGCAAGTTTTTTTGGATTTAAATTTTAAAAGACTGTATCGAAGTTCAGGTAAAAGAAAAGAAAATCGTTTTCGTTTGTTCACGTCCTCCAAAAAACGTGAAATTAGGCAGTTTGACGAAGTACGGTGCTCGTGCACTGACGGCAAATAAAATATCAGAAGAAAAAAGAAAAAAAAAGCGTGCTGCATCGGCAAAGATGCTGTTGCTTATATCTAAACCCATTCCTCTTTTGACGTTCTCGTTGCCCTCGCCTTCTTTGTTACTAAAGCTTCTTTCCGTTTTGCTTCAAACCGGCTACTTGCAATTACCCTGCCTGATTGGACTTACAATTTTTCTCATTCAACTTAGGCTGATACATTCATACGGCTCGACCGGTTAAAAATTAGGGGCATCCGACGACTGCTTTTTGTAAAATATCTGTTCGGAGAAGCAAATTTTGCCTAGAATTTTCTACCACTTGAGAGCGGCTAAATATTTCTGGATGACCGTTCCATTCAGATGTAAAACTTTCGAAGCTTATAATTATCTAATAAATTCCCTACGATTTTCTGAAGTTTAATTTTTCACATTTCACACCCCAGGTTAGGCAATTTTTCGTAGGAAAAAGGAATCCTAAAATTTTTGGATTCAAAAATGCGATGGACGGAGGAATCAAAAGAATTTTCACTTTCGTAATGCGCTAAATTGCATCTAAAATTTTCGGGAAAATATTCAGTGAAGCCCTTGTAATTTCGAAAAGGCTCAGATTCCCCTAGGGTGACCGAACAGATACAAATTTTATAGCCCCGCTAGAATGAACTTCTAGAGGTGTAAAAGTACTCTGGATAACCTAAAAAGTGTTTTCAATGCGTTTTCGAGGAAACCGTCGTTGGATGACCTCGTTGAATTTGTGCTTATAGGTGTTCAGTTCTCACGGTACGAAAACTTAGCCCCTTAGACGTCCAAAGTTCCGCGTGAACAAAGCCAACTTAAACATTGAACGGTCCCGCGCGTGTGAACGAAGTTTTCGGTCAAATTATTCAGCGGGACAGCGACAATTCGTCCAGTGCCGTATGAACTTACCCTTTGACTCCTTCCTTATTGATCACAGTTTTTAGACGAAATTTTTGTCTTAAAAGAACACTGCAATGGATCAACGCAATGGAATAACGACAGACGGATCAGTCAATCTTATGCAGCTCTAGTTTGGGTCTTCGCGTAACTTGTTATTGTGGCAGCCTCTCGTTTCCGGTTCCAAAAGAAAGAAGTGGAAACGGAGGTCTTTATAAATCATGGGGAATTTTACTGAAGTGAATCACTTGAAGTCATTTGATTCGTCTAACTTTTGAAGAAATCGTCCTCCAGGACTGCACTTTTTCTGAGTACTGTTAGAAGAAACCTTTCGTTTAGAATTTGATCATGTGTTAATTGGTATGTTTTCCTAAAATTTGTTTTCTTTTCATTTCTTTATTGTAGTCTGAATGCAGTGACCGGACCCTTTAGTGGAGCTGTCAAGTTGACTTACCTTATTTGGTTGTGAAAATGTCACTCTCATGCGTCATCCAATCGCTGCAAGTCTAAGGAGATGCCCAGAATACCGAGCGGGCATCGTCATGACAGTAATACCGAGGACTCTTTCCTAGGTCTAACAGGAGGTCTTCTCATCCTACTGGTGACATCAAGCGTACTTTTCCTGGGAGCTCTTTGTAAATATCTCCGAAAGTTATGTCGCAAGCTAAAGGGGAAGGAGCTCTGGAAGAGAGGGTCAAAGAAACGGCAGTCGAAACGTGGAGAGAAGTCTAAAAGGAGCTCAAGTATTAGACGCAGCAGTTCCAGGGCATCGAGAACCAAGGAAGGATTGATTGTATCACCGGAATTTTCCATCCCATCATCTCGCAGCACTGTGACGCAACAACCTGCACCTGATCTATCACAAGGAAGGACCGGAAGGTCCAATGAGGAAAAACGCCTATCGTAAGTAATGTTTCATTAATCTTAATTATTATATGGTTGAATCCATGAGCAGGCAAGATGAAGCGAATGCTGCGTTCTGATTGGCTACCCGAGCCGGCAAGATGGGCCTATTTTGCCGGCTCGGGATTTCCCGCGTAGGTCCCGCAAGAAAAGTTCTCTTTTTGGCCATTAATAAATCCTTTATTGACCAAGCTTGTTTGGTCAAGATGGCAGTATTGGCCTCGTTCTTTTTGGCTTTTTCATAGACCTCGCCTTTGCCTCGGTCAATAAAATCCCAAAGAGGAATTCGGCCAAAATCCAGCCATCTTGGCCTCACTTTTCGTGCATTTACCTATCTTTTAATTACCACAAATCAGTCAGCGAAACCTAGAGACCTGAAACTGGTATTTTTGACCTTCCAATCACGTTTAGTTGTCATTTTTCATATCCTGAACTTCAAATGCGCTCATAGACTGAGCGGAGCTTCCATTTTCGCGGGCATAAGTGTTCTAAAATGTATCTTAAAATAGACCGGCCGATGAAAACGCTAAGGAAAAGCCCTTGGGACGAGCTTGGAAAACGCCGTGGCGCAGAATGCCGAGTTATGGGCTCCTGCCTCCTTTTTGTATTAAGAGACGTAAATAATTGTACATCATTTTCTTGACCAAGCAGCAGGAAATCCAAAACTACTCCATTTTTGCTTTCATGCATTTTCCCGCGCTTGAAGGGGGCTAAAAGAATTTGCGTTGAGTTCTGATTGGTTCTTGATTTTCTTTGTCCGTTGTGATTGGCCAAAGAAATCACCTCCACGTTGGTGTTTTCTGCACTCAAAGTGCGCCATCGAGATTTATTTGGCTTGGCTGCAAAAACTGTTTACTTTCTTTTTTTCTAGGATAATGTCACTTTACTTAAACGAAGAAATGGGTGAACTTAATCCCGAACTTTACGATCATACGGAAAGAGAAGTGCGCATTGGTAAAGATAAAAATCTTGGACAACTGAATTTAAACATCAGATACAACGACAAGAACAGAAACCTCTCGGTCACGCTGGTCAGCGGTAAGGACTTTCCTCCCCGGGATTACTCCGGCAGTATTGACACGTGCGTGACCGTTTGCGTTCTTCCTCACCGCGAGAGGCGGAAACAGAGTGCAATTCACAGGAGGTCCATGAGCCCTCCATACAATGAGAATTTTGTTTTTAATATTCAAGTGGGTGAAGATGCGCATTCACATAGTCTTCTGTTGGTTACGTACTTTTACGATAACCTGTCTAATAGTCACGTGTTAGGTGAGAGTCAGGTACCACTGATCTACTGTGACTTCTCTGGGGCGACTAATATCTGGTGTTACTTAGAAGAATCGTCCGACTCGGTAAGTGATCAACACTGCAGGAGAAAAGGGGCTTAAAAGCCTGGGGGTGGGGAGGACTCCGCATATGAAAGGGGTGGGGATGCTCGTGGGAAATTTTGAATTAAACCAGGAGCCCATGGGCTTCTGATTAAACCTCTAATTTGACCCCTAAAAGAGACCATGTTAAAACACAGACAATATGTATATTTTTATATTTTTTGCGTGCAACCCTAAACGAGTTCACGGCTAAATATGATGGCGTTTTGCCCAGAACACCCTAAGTGAGACCAAAATCCGAAATTTACACCCCTAAGCGAGACGACGAGCATCCCCACCCCTTTCATATGGGGTTCCCCCGGGCTTAAAAGTCGTTTTTGAGCCACACATGCCAACCGGAAGTGAAGCCTTTTTCCCAAATTTGTACTGCATTTGTACTGTTAGGGGCTTTACTCCTATTAAGACGATTTTCCTGAAAATTTGGGGCAAAACCACCGTCCAAGAATGCAAAAAGTTCATTTCCGGTTTACATTCGTCGCTCAAAAACGTCGTTGCTGAGCTACCTATCGCCTTTACCACTCGCTTTTCATATGGCCTTATTTGGTATGAACCCCTTCAATTGCGCCTTTGCGAGATGATCTCGGGTGGTGGAGGTCAATTTAAGAAGTCGGGTTTTTAAGCAGTTAATACCTCGAACTCCGGATCTGGAGGTCAGGGGTTCAGGCCTCTCCAGTCGCGTTGTTTCTTTAGACAAGGAACTTTACTCCACTTTAAATGGGTACCGGTGACATTCTGCTGGGGATAACTGTGCGATGGACTAGCATTCCGTCCAGGTGGGAGTAGCAATAGTCCGAGGCGTGCTTTATGGGCTAAGAAATCTGAGATAAGCTCCGGCCGTCTGGGCCTTTGGCTCGCGTTCACCTTTACCTATACCTTTAATTGTATCTTTGTCAGATGGTCTCAGGTGGTAGAGCCGGTCAGTGCATGTAAGAAGTCGGGTTTTCAAGCGGTTCTAGGGCCTGTTACATAACACGGAACGTCAGATCATCATTTGACGGTGAAATACAGAATTTGGCTGGCGAGGCTTCACGTCAGACCTTAGCGTTAACGACGGAAGTGAAGATTTATCCCCCGGGGGTACTCCTTATAACGCGGCCTATATATACAGGGAGGTTCCGCCCGAAAGGGGCACCTTTGTTAGGTTTCAGGTATATGAAAGGGTAGGGATTTCACTATATAGTTGAAGTATATAAAAGGGTAGAGAAATCTGTTATTTCGATCTGTAAGAGGACCTAAACGGGCTAAAAGAAGTATTTTATGGCTGTGAAAAAGTCGAGAAAATTTCCTGATTCGTAAATAATTCATATTTTAAAGACAGCGCATTTACAGCAGTTAAAAGGAATGCAAATTAAGCTCTAAACTAGGTATTTGAAAGGGGTACCTTTTCTGAGTGGAAGGTACAAAAGGATTACCTTTTCTTTCAAAAATGGTATATAAAAGGGTAAGAGGTTGGACCTCGGAGCGGAGCTTCCACGTGTAAAACTTATGTTGGAGTACGTCCCCCGGGGATTAATCCAACTGGCTCTAAGTTTACAGAGTGCATGTCAAATATCAAATATACGCCACTTGCACATCTGCCATAATGCACTTTATTTGGCCTCCAAAATTTTGCATAAGCTTTGTTTTTCATTTCTCCTGGGTATTACAGCCGTCCGAAGAGAAATTGAAAACAATGCTTATGCGAAATTTTGGGCGGCAAATAAGGTGGGAGATGTGCAAGTGGCGTATGGTGACATAAACTACCGTTGAAAACTGTCAGTTGACAAATCAAGAGAGGATTTTCAATCTCTTTGGAAAAAAAAATGAAACGCGTAGGAAAGCGTAGTAAATCAGTGTAAAGGAAGTTTCACCAGCAAAAAATTTATTATTATGCTTAGATCCAACCTTAACATTGGGGAAACCTCGTTAAGAGGGTCCCGTCTCTTCCTTGCTCGACTACAGAAATAGATAGGAAGCTGGGAACGAAGCTGAACCACAGCCTGGATTTAGCTGTTTAATGACCAATCAGCATTATCCAATTTTTTAAAGGCGTTGTTCTCCTTTTTGCAGGACACTTCAATTGTAGGAGCGTTGCAGAGTTTTGCCAACGCAGAATGTGGAGAACTACTTTTATCTCTGTGTTACGTTACTAAGGATCAGACCCTCACGGTAGCCATTATGAAGGGGATGAATTTGACCGAGGGACTGCTATCTTGCGTTGGTTAGTTTGCTTTTAGGTTTTAATTTTTTTAAGGATTTATTCCTTTGCTCTCGCCTCGGCGGTGAAGGGCTTTTGATACGCAGCTTTTAGTGGTCCGACAGTTATGCCACGCTGATGAGACCTAGTAAGGGCGAGACAGCTGTCCATTGCTGCCGTCACTGCTTGCCACTGCCAGAGTGATATGGCTTTGCGCATTCGTGAGGTACTCGCTAGGTATTGAGTCGGTTGGTGTTTGTAAAGTTTGGTCATGATATAAAAATACACAATCGGCTGCTTTGGGTTGCGCATTCTTGATGCAGGCAGTAACACTAGTTGTCTTATTTTCAAACACTTATAATTTTTCTTGGTAAACTTTTAAAAAGTTTCGTAAGCTAACAGCCTGTTGGAAATATATTAAACTTTAATCAGTGGAAGTAACAACCTTAGCTTTGAAGTAGGGGAGCTCCTGACAGTTTTATTTTACTTCCCAAAGTTGTTATTGTTAACACTCGTTAATTGCTGGTTTTCTTTTCCTGTTTCCCTCGCTGGGCTCTTCTGCTGAAAATGTACTCGATTCAGACTAGATGGAAAATTATAAATTCACAACACACTAATTTTAAGACGCCATCCTTCCTTCCGCAGAAAAAGTTTACACAAAAGCGACACTACACCATGATGGCCAAAAGCTTCTGAAAAGAAAAACTGGTTTGCAGGAAGTCGGTGAAACTTACACAGTTTTCAACGAAGCTTTGTTATTCCGTGTGCCCGAGGATAAGCTGCCGTTCTGCACATTGAAAATCTCCGTAAACTACTATAACGTGGTGGGAAAGAGCGCTACCGTTGGAGAAGTCATTTTCAGCGTGGAGTCGACTGGACTCGAGGAAGCACACTGGGATACCGTGACGTCAAAACACGACAGAGCAGTTTCTATGTGGCATACATTAAGGGGCTTCAAATTTATTGAGACATTGAAGGATGATAGACAGCCGCTGTCTCCAAATTAAAGAGTGGATCATAGTAAAACAGGCCAATAGTCCCAATAGACCTCTTTAGCTTGTATGTTTTATTTTCCCAATTGCTGGTTTTCAGTGTCACGCCATTCAAAATAGATCAAAATAAAAATCAAAACCGTTCAATAGATAAAGTTCGGAATCTGGGAAATGAAAGGAGGTAAATATACCAAGTTCCTCGCCGCGATTCCTGAAGAAATGCTTTACGCAAATTTACAGAGATTTGTATGGAGACGCCATGATGGTGCCCACCTGGATGGGCACCAACATGGCGGACGGAAACCAACAAAAACATCTGTTACAGAGTTTTGCTACAAAAGCGTGAATTTATTCCTCGAAGAACTCATAAGCATTAAGTAATACTTTTTCTAATCCATGAACTGCTTAGATAGAAAAATTCCCCGAAATACGTCACTTTTTAACCCACATGACTTCCCTCTCGGCCGTCATGTGAATGCCGCGTCACGCAAAAGCTTAGAAATTCAAGCGTACTCTATCACAAAACCAAGAACCCTATTGAAGCGAAAATTTTTATGAAAATTAGCTTTCCGGCTGCTCTAATACATCATGAAAGTAAAATCCCAGTAGGATCGACAGTTTTGTTGTTTGAATTTTAGTGACGTCATGTGAAAACCAACGATAGAGGTCCCACGGGAACTTAATCTTTTGTCTTTTTATAAATTATTCGTTCATATGTACGTAAATAAGACGAAATTTGAAGGAAACAGTTCTCAACAGTATTATCACATGACTTGCATTGGGGAAAAAAAACATACAAGCAAAAGAGTTCTATTGGGATCCAACTTCCGGATGCCGATTCGAACCTACACAAACTTCCCTTCCCTTTGATTTTACTCTCAATATTTTGAACCTCCAGGTGACGTCACGGCAGCCATGTTGATGGTCAAGTTGTCAAGAACAAAAGCTTTCTCTTCGAGAAATGATTATATTGTCTAGACCACCAACATGGCCGCCTTGTCATGTGGTCAAACCAAGAATTGCCTAGAAGAATCAAAAAATCGTTATTCCACCGTATCAAAATTCCTTCTTAGCTTTGAGGCCAAAGGGCTTAAACAAAAGAAACTTCATCGAGGTACAGGGATTAATTATTTATTTTTTTTTACTATTCTTCAAAGCCTCAAAGCTGAGCATACTCCTTCGGAGATTCTCTCCCAGCAATCACGTCGCATACGCCACTTGCACATCTCCCATAATGCAGCTTATTTCCCCTTCCTCCCCCACGCCCAAAAATTTTGCATAAGCATTGTTTTCAATTTCTCTTGGGAAGGCTGTCATACCCAGGAGAAATGAAAAACATTTGTGGAAGTTTTTTTTTTTTGGGGGGGGGGGGGGTGGGGTGCAAATAAGGTGCATTATGGGAAATGTGAAAGTGGCGAATAGACTGCCTTACCCAGGTCACACAACTGTTTTCGTCCCTAGAGCGTGTCGTTTCTTTTCAGCCGAGTGGCTCTGGCAACGATGTCTGGCTGGAAAAGATGTCTGACACAGGCACGTGCAGTGCACGTGCAGTGAAGAACGCAGACTCAAAATGGAATTGCTTTGAGCTCGAGTCACGATGGCAGCGTGTAGGGAGGGAGGGAGCCCCCCAATGGATACGCTTTTATTTATTCTGTTTATTTCCAAAACTGGGTAGATTTTATAGTAAGTCTAGTTCAGACACTCAAGCACTGAGTAGTAAATTGTATTCTTTGAAAGATAAATTTGTTACAATTTTATTTTTCTCATCTCAGCTCTTCGGTCGAAAAGCAAATTTGTTCATGGTCAACTTTCAGAATAATTATACCTGTTAATTTAGTTAAGATTTGTTTTTAATGGTTGGTACTTCGAAAACCAAATAGAACGCTAGCCCACGTAAAACAGCGCGTTCATGCTGATCTTTCAATTTTTGAAGTGAGGAGCAGCTTACAAAAAAGAAGAACCGGATCCTAATAAAGGATCTAAGAGAAAACATAAAATGATCTTTCCCTTTTTATAATAAAAAGGAAAAGAAAGATTCATGTATATTAATACTGTTACCACTATCACTTCTGCTTTCTAAGGTATCCTCCAAATAAATGTTTGTATTTTCTCAGTCAGCTGATGTTTTAGTCGCCATCTTTGATTATTAGGCCCCCACGGGGGAGGGAGGGGGGCACTCCGGGGAATTAAGGGTAGAGGTGCGTCACCCAGGCCTTGAACAAACCATGATACTGTTTAAGATAAAAATTTCTCATTTCACTAACTTTTTAAGACAAAAGACCTTATCTTATGACAGCTAATTCGTTTTGTTTTCCCCACAGAATTAGAAAATTTTACAAAGTAACATCACATAATTAGATTAAAAAAAACCCGGAAGATATTGGTTCCACAAATCCAGGCCTGAAAGGACGGCTCATCGATAATCTTTACACTCATTTTTCAAGTGAATTTGTACACCTTGTTAAGACTCAAGGCCCTAAAAACCATACCCTGTCGCTGTTCAGATCAGCGGCACATACCCGTTTAGGCTAAGTGAGAGAGCCCCCATTAGTCTTCCTTCAAATCTACCCTACGTGTCTCTGCATGTCAAATAGGAAATACCCTCTTGAGGGTAGTGCGTGGGTCATGTACGAGAGTTATGATTCAGTGCACCAACACGTCACAAGTCATATGATGCGACTGATGTGCCCACGTGTCATGGTCCTGGTGCAGTATCTGAGGACAGCTCAGCATTCTAGCTCATTCTAGCTTCTTTAACAAGCTGATACGACAATCTTGAACAAACTAGACGGAAATTTCTACCCCCTTCTCCCCACATCGCGCCATTTTTCCCAGCTGTGATTTGGCATTCCCGCGGCTCTTGATTGCCGTACGTTGGCGGAAGTCATCAAACGCACTTGATCACAGTCACGTGTCACCTCTCACGGAGAAAGGAACACGCACGTAATCAAGATGGCGCTCGCGAGAGCTTCACGCGCAATTTATGACTTTTAACATTTTGTTCTTTGACAATGGAAAGTTGACACAGAAGGCCTGAGGATTCTGTCAAGGTAGTCAGGTAAAAATTATATTGTTTTTCGTTAAGAAAATATAACCGAAAATGTGTAACCTGTGGGAAATCACTGAGTACTACTGAACTACTCTTTGTTTAGCTGAATGTTTTTTACAAAAAATTTGAAAAATAAAGCTTTTTAGTGCCTGATCAGGGAATAAGATAAATTCAATTGTTGCTTGACTAAGTCCATGGTTTTAAGTAAATGTAGGCTCGAGCCTGGTAATAATTTTCTATACTTTTTTTTTCTATGTGAATGTAGGGTGATGCTTCATCAATAGCATATTTAGACTAGTGCATAGGTGTTATTTTATTAAGATAATAGTGTATTCAAAACAGCTGACAAACTTAAGAAGCTGTGCCTTTAGCGAAATGTTATTTTAAAGCATGATAATGTGACACGTTGTTAAAACAATACTATTATGCAAAATAATGCATGAAAATTATGATCTCGATCAGAGTGTAATTTACCAATTTATAGTTTTCCAGAAAGAGGCCCTGCCAGGGGGGGGTCCCATTTCACCCGTCTAAATTTTAAAACGTCTCGTGTCAGTGGTTATAAATGCTTGTCGCTTATTGTTGGCTTTGCCGTCACTGTCACAATTTGGCCGAGGGAGGTTGTCTCTTGTCGCGATTTCATTTTACGCGCTGTCGCTACTTTTTGGGCCATGTCGGTTGTCGGAATTTACCCTGGCAGGGCCTCCAGAAACATGTGGAAGAATAGCCATGGCATCCTTTGCCTGAAAGAAGCGCAAGACAGTCTGCCAAGCAAGCTGGTTCTTTACGGAGCACCGAATCCAAAACACAAAAGTATAGGCGCGTCAATTCTTAGACACTGTGCAATATCGAAACCATTACTTTCAAGTTCACAAGAGTCAGTGGTGCTCTATTGTTTTATTATGCAAATGTTAAAGTAAGTGATGTGCAAGGCAATAACAAATGCTGCGTGCACCATAATTCATTGACTTGATGATCACTGATGACAGGATAATTGTCACTTAGCCAATGGTAAATTGCTTTTTTGGAGAAATCAAGTTCCATTTTCTTCCATAGTTGATAGATGTCTAGAGACCGTCTGTTATCTCAGTTATCCACCCCCACCCTATTGTGTGCTAGCAGTCACTCGGTGATCTTGAACAAGAAAATAAGAGGTCTGTGAACAGGCTAGCTATTTCGTATTATGGAACCAATGAAGAGTATACAGCTGAAGTTTCATTTGTTTGTTTGTCCGTCTGTCTGTCTGTCCATTAGACTGCAAAACAGCCCATATTTTTGTGTTCAAGTACGCATGAAAAGCCAAACAAAAGGTCTGGAGTGAGGCTGGAAACGGAAAGCGAGACTGGGGAGAGACACTAAAACTACAGACTGGCCGTTTTCCATACGTTATATTCGTTTGAATGACCCGCTTTTTTCTCTCTCCTCACACTCCCTTTGGGCATGGGAGGCTCGCACGCTTGGCGCGCATGAGGCTCTTACGCTGCACTAAACCAATTTTGAGGTAAAAAAACAACTGTTTTGCAGTCTATCCGTTCGTCTGTCCAGTGATTCATCCATCTATCCATCCATTGTATTACTTAAGGTTTCACTGTCTTTTATTTGTTTTTAGTAATGTGGATCACTTGGTTTAAACCTCAGCTTCCTGACTCCTGCAACCTGAGTGAAAAATTTAACATGTAATATTTTTCTACTAGTATTAAGGACAAAATTGGTACTGGTGACTACAAGAGTTAATTAATGATAAATTGAACACAATTTTTGCAGTAGAATGAACAACCCAAGAAATTAAAAAAGAACCTGAAAAAAAATCAGGCTTGACCAGCAGGAATTGAGAGTTTAATTACAGTGCATAAATAGATTAATAATGTATGATATTTTGTTGATCCATGTCAAAATATCACTTCATTGCTGAAATAGCTACAGTGTGTACTAGAGGTTTTTATATCTGAAACACATCTTATATAGTTTCTGTTATCCTTTCTTTTTTCTCTAGTTTTTCCTGTTGCTGCAAATTCAACACTTGAAGGCCCAGTTGTAGGATAATGATGGGAAGAGGCTGTTGGCCTTTAACTGTGGAACCAGTTATATTTCTTACCTTTTTTTCAACAACCCTAGTTGATGTGATAACACAAAAGTATATCTACACAACACTTACACATAAGGCAAATACAAGTGAAGAAGGGTTTTGTGAGAAACTGAACTGCTACAACAGTTCAGACTTAGAACATGTTGGACGTGGGATTCTGTGCTCATCATCCACAGATTATTGGCTGCTTTTTATAAATTTGGCATCCCTTCTTCTAGCAATACCATCAACAATAATTTTTGGAACATGGAGTGAAACAGAAGGACGTAAAGTTGTGCTTGTTGCCTCTCTGTTAGGCATTGCATTACGTGTGGCTCTAGTTTTTATCATCATTCACTTTCAGGAGCCACTTTATTTTTTTGTAATTGTGAGTCTAATGACAAGTGCACTGGGCTATAGCACCAGTCTAATGTCATCTTGTATGGCTTATGTTGCTGACATTACAAGCAGAGGACAAAGAACCTTCAGAATACTTTTCCTGGACAGTGCTGCTGGTATTGGAATTGGCTTAGCCTACTTTGTTTGTGGTTTCTACTTAGAATGTAGTTGGTTTTATCATTTGCTCTGGCTTGGTATAGCTGCCTGCATCATGAATATTATATACATTGTGTTTTACTTGGAGGAAAGCCTTCTCCTTCCTGGTTTTTATGGGTCAAGTACAATATTTAGTTGTCAGGACTTTCTCGAAATTTGCAGAGTATTTACACATGAGCCTGGAAATGGACGTAGGTGGCGCTTACTTACCTATGTCGCTTCCTTTGTAGTTGCAGGAATAATTTTTACAGGAACAAACAGTCTATTAATTTTACATGCCCAAACTTCACTTTGTTTTTCAATGGTTTTGACTGGCTATTTAGCTGGAGCTCTTTGTTTACGCTATATATCAAGTTTGGTCAGTGTCAAACTGTTTCAAAGTGTTCTAAAAGCTTCAAATAATTGGATCATTGAGGCTGGACTAGTGTCCTTATTCGCTGGCTTGATTTTAGCCTCATTAAACACTTCAACTCGCTTAACTTTTAATGGTAAGTTCAAACTGCTATTAATTTTTTTTCACATTTTAACTTAACATAACAGTTTTTGGTCAACTCCTTTGTCAGGGGGTGGATCTAGGGGGAGGGTGCGGGGGGTGCACACCCCCCCCCCTGAGATGACCTGCGGTTTTCCAATACAAGTGGTATTCTGCAAAGTAGAGCAAGAGACAAGTGCACCCCCTCCTAGAAAAAATCCTGGATCCACCCCTGTTTGTATTGACCTGCAGTCAAGATGAAGAAAAATAATTTAATACGCTTATGACACATTTTGACTTTAACCCTTTAAGTCCCAATAGTGCTCAAAATCAATTTTCTCCTAACGATATCCATAGACTATCATGAGCAAAGTCTATGAGAATTAACAAAATGATCACAAAGAGAAAAATATTGATATTTTACCATTAATTCTCTGACTACTAATTCTTCAAGGAAATGTATGGAGATCAGTTTGGAGAATTTGTATGTGGATATTGGGACTTAAAGGGTTAAATTCAATGTGAGGGTCATAAGACCTAAGGAGTGCACCCACCCCACCCCTTGCTAAAAAATAGGTTCATGACGACATACTGGACTCTTAGAGCATTCTGGGGGAAGAAATTAAAGCTCTTTTTGTGAAAAAAAGTTTTTAAGGCTTGTTTTGGAACATAAAAGCATTGCCAGCACTAATTGTCACAATTGGGAACAAATACATCAAAGTTAGGACTAATGGTTCTGTAGCCCTTGATTAAACTACATAAGTAAAGGGACGTACGAGACACTTTGTTGTAAGGTTAATTCTCAATCTGAACACTCAACTGTGAGGGTAACAAAAAAGTGGAAATCCAAACAAGAAGGTGTGAGAAGACTGTAGTTGGAAGGATAAGGGAACTTGGTGATGAAAAAAAATAATAATGAAAGAATTGCCATTATAAAATTTATTTTATATTCTTCTGTTTTTCCTTTATTCTCAGTGCCTGCCCTTCAGTTATTGGGTGTCTTGCCTCAATCAGTTATGAAAGCCACTTTATCTAAGCTAGTTGAACCTCAGGAACAAGGTAATAACCAACTCAAAATAAAGTAAGATGCTCTTACATAATCAATTAATGTACTAGTAGGCTTACCCTATTTACTTGAATAGGCCCCGTCATTGATAAGGTGCCTAGGTCCCGATGCAATCAAAATCAAAAGACATTTCTGTTAGTTACTGAAAATAATATAATAGTGATATGTTAACAGTTATTCTTTGTCGCATCCAACTTTCAAATAAATGCTGCCCTCAAATAAGTGCTGCCGTTGAATAAGCACCACATTAGATGCATGAAAAATTTAATAAGTGCTGCAGCACTTATTTGAGGAAATATGGTATACCCAGGGGGAGGCTTACAAAATAACACAATATAATAAAAAGCAATTTTAAACCAATAGCAAAAGCTACCTCATTTTATCTACTGTGAAAAATTCAAAGTATTAACTGCAACTGGAGCATACTAAGCAAGATATGTACAGATAAGGTGCCTTTAATCAAGAGGGCTATATTTGTGAGCAGGGGCCTCTGGGTTTTACGTTAGTTTAGCTTTTTTATATATTTTTTTCCATGGCAATTCATTGATATTTTTTCCTTACATTTTCATGAAAATGACTTACACGTGGTGCATTAAAACTTGTAACTAACATGCCAATTTTACCTAATTTTCCAGGTATCCTGTTTGCAATTTTAGCTTGTTTGGAGAGTGCATCAAATGTCTTTGGAGTGTTTCTTTTCAGGCGCATATATGATATCATGCCACTTTCTCGTTTGTCTTTTGTTATTGGGGCTCTTTTACTGATTGTTCCTGTTGTACTTGTTGGGTAAGTGTAAGGTTATGATGTAAAGACCATGTTGTCAAGCTGCATTCCCCCACATATAAACTTTGCCTCAGTTGCTCAAAGGCTGGATAGCACTATCCATTCAATAAATAACAAGAATGCTCTTAGTATTGGAGTTAAGTCTCACTTGCTTGGAGATTAGATGAGAAATGAGGAGGCGATGTTAGCGTCAACCAGAGATACTTGTAACTGCTTTTGCACGCTATAAGCGTGTATAATTACACTAAAATTCAAGGGCCTCGATTGGAGTTCGTGATGAGAACATGGCACATCATTTCACTCATCGCCGAAAATAAACCGCATGCTCATCACAAGACTCATTTGCATATAATAAAAGTTTACAACACCCGTCCAGTCAGCCTTTGCTAATGAAGATTAAAGTTATCAACTCTTTCAAGCGTTAGAATTCATGGACCAACCTGTTCCGGAAAAGCTCTAAATTGCATTTATTAATCTTTACTAAGCTTTATACAACACATGCGTGGCTTTGGTCTTGCAATGATTCTTATTCCCAGTTTCCACGGTCTCCGCTAGGAACGCCTGGGACCCCAACCACCCTTTTGTGTCCTGAATACGAAGAAAAACGGCTTGCAGATTATGAGTCTCACAGCTTACTCAAGTGAGACTAAATGTTACTACCCAGAGGATAAATCTTAGGGAACACACATGCCCCATCTGTTGGATAGAGATCAGATTTATCTGGTGGATAGTGTTATCCACCTTTTGAACGGCTAGACCCTTTAATGTAAGGATATCCCAGTTTGGTTTGAAAATGGTGTAACAGTATATATGTACATAGCAGTGATTTTGTTACAAATAGTTGTGGTGAGTCCTGGGATCGACTCATCTTGTGAAAAATCATGAGTCCCAGTCCAGAACCAATGAGTCTCAGTTAAAAAAAAAAAATGAGTTCCTGGGTCTTTTGTAACCACACATTTACTCTGAGGACAGACTCCAAAACTCTTTATTACAGTTTACTGAAATAAAAATATACTGCTTCTATTGCAAAGCACAACCAAGACTAAAAGAAATAGGCGTTGTTCAACGACAGCCACAGACAACACACTAACAGGATATTCTACAAAAACATCTTCAGATCAATCAATCGATCTTTGCATCCTGTGGGATGCATACCATAAATTATTTTGTGTCTTTGGGATTTTTATTCATTAGGGACGCAAGATGTAGAGGTAACAAAATCACTGCAGTAGTCTCCGCATCCAATGTATAAACTGTATAATAATATTTATTGTTTTTTACCGTTTGCTCTTTCAGGTTTGTTCAGAAAAATGAGAGTCCCACTACAGAAATTCTTCTTTTTTCTAACGAGAGGTCTTCAGAGTCTGATTTTGGGCGGCAGTGCACCATAAGCAGCAGAGCTAATCACTTTCCTGTGTTGAACTCAGTAGATCTTAATGGTTATGATTATATTCCTAGTGGTGAAATGTAAATTGACAAGAGTTATGCCGCCTAGGCAGTTTTAGTTAGGGGTGAAGTGGGGAGGGGGCTGGGGGTGTGTTGAGGCCTGTAGAGTTCATTCAGATTGCAGTGCATAGGTTACAGATGGCATTTAAGGGTCAGATTTGGGGAACAGGTGAGAAATTCTTCAAATTTTTCCCTTTCAAAATCAAGGATGGCAGCTGCATAAATGCTGAGTGTTCACAAATATACATACAGCACAGGCTGAGTACAGGGCTCAAACACACACCTTTCTATGCCCATTTGGTTAACTGTGGCATCTTTGGCTGTTACTTTGTTTAGTTTTTTAAGCAAACAAAAATAACTGTTATTTTAATGATGACCGGGCAGAGCTAGCACTGATTAAAGAAAAATAATATTTATTTTTTACTTTTTTAAGGGAAATGCTTTAGGAAATTGTGTATGCTGTTTATTAGCTAAAATAATAAGATTTTTATCATTTGAGTTTCTACCAAGTTGCATGTCTATGAAGCTCTTAATGCTTCAGCAAAAAACGAATTTTATTTATTTGAAGGTTTTAGCTACTAGAGGGAGTAAGACATTTTCGTACAAGCATCACCCAAAAACAAAGGAAAACAAAGGAAAAAAATTTGAACCAAAAATAAAAATGGACCAAGTGTTTTCCCCTTGTTCCATGCTTGGCAACTACAAATGTAAGTGGTCACCTTGGGAAAAGTGACAGCTTAAAACAAGTTTATTGTTGGATACAGGCTTAGCCTGCAAGCAAGCTCTCCTATTTGGGCAAGCAAAGCAAGCCTCACGAGAACGCGCGAGCGATGCCCCTCGCGGCTTGGCCGCTCGCTCGCCCGTTCTCACGAGACTCGCTTCTCTCACCCAAATAGGAAAGCTTGCTCGCAGGCTAATACAGGCTCAAACAGACTAAAAGTTCATCTTTGAAATATTAATAAACTCTTTCACTCTTAGACCGATTTATTGTAACGTGATTTGCCATTAAATTAGCTTTTAAATCTTTGGATGAAATCCTATGATGTCTCCATTCAATAAACTTCTCTGGCAGATCTCTTACATAATACTATTTATTCTTATTTATACCTTTTTTTGGAAATTTTTACTTTGGTGACCTTTAGGAGTGAAAAGTTTAGGATGGCAACAAGGAGTGGTATTTCAGTTGAGATGAGATAGATTAATATTCAAGGGTTTTCTATTTTTCTTTTGCCAAAGGGAAATCAAAGACATAACTGATCTTGACAGGCCAAAAAATTGTAGTCAGAGCACTGGTCAACCTCGTTCCCAGGGTTCTCTCCTACCTGTCCCTACTGAGCGAGAGAGAGATGGGTAGGAGAGAGAACCTGGGAACAAGGTTCAGCAGTGGTATGGTTACCTCATAACAAAGTGACCAATAATTAATAGCTATAGGAGACGATAATTATTATCATAAAATAACGTGATATCCCTTATGCCTTGTCTGTTTCAGATATGAAGCTCTAAGAACATTGTTTCCTTTGTACACGTATCTCCTTCATGAACTGTTTAAAAAATGGGGATTACTTTTATTTCCTTCGTATTCATGTTTAAACGAACTTGTTATTGGATGCGCACAGATGTGGTGCAAATTTTCTTCCCTTTGTTTTTGGGTATGGTAATGTATGATTATTGTGAAACAGGAAGATAAAATAACAACCATGGATAAAATTAAACCACATCATACGCCAATGAAGATGTTACAACTTCTTATTAGACATTCCATTATGTATTGCTAGTTTCCCGACGTTTTCTTTAATAAAAAGATCTAGTCCGCTAGGTGTGGTACGGGGATACAGTAACGTCTAAGGGCCTGTTTACATGGAGGTGGGGGACCCTAGGTAGGTGAGGTAACCCTCTTAGGTGGGGTAACCCGCCTGTCCATATAATCTCTCATTTCAATTTGATCACGTTTACATGATAGGTGGGGTTACCCGCCACATGTTACCTCATCTACCTGGGGTCCCCTACCTCCATGTAAAAAGGCCCTTAGTCACTCCAAGTCGCCACTGTGCTTAATTAAGTATAAAAGTTGGTGACGGTGTGAAAATGAAACATGGAAGCAAGGCAGAAAATAATATGTAATAATATAATAGTTAAAAAATAAATGAATAGGAAATTGGAAATAAAGGATGATGCATGAGATAAAAACAATAACCATTTACTTCTACAATAGTTTTTACAATGGATATTGTTTGTGTCACGTCCGTTGTGTGAATTTTCTCTTGCTTTTTTTTTTTTTTTTTTTTTTTTTGTACGAACGAATCTTCTATCTCCAGGAAACTATTTAAAGAATAGTAAACTCAAAAAGAAAACATCAGAACGAGTTGCTCAGAATTGCCTCTTTATGCGCGTGCACGTGTTGCGTGCCTATTTCTGATAGACATACTAAGTGTAAATGTACGGTTAAATAGGCAACCAAAAACGTGCAACTTGTTTTGCAACATTGTTGCAAAACGAGTTGAATAGCGATGTTGCTCGTTTTACCACCCACGAAAAAAACCTTGCAAGCTTATTGTTGTGAGACAGGTTCGAACGTCGGCGGTAAAACGCTCAACATCGCTTATAGACTTATACAGCTCGTTTTGCAGCAATGTTGCAAAACAAGTAGCACGCTTTTTGTTGCACGCGTTACTGTAGCTTAAGGCTTTTTCTGATTGTCCATATTTCGTGGCGAATCTGTTCGTGTATTGCCTGCTGTATATGTATATACAGGCATGTGCATGCTATCAGAAAGAGAAATCGCTTATAAAATGTGTGCGAGTGTTTCCCGTATTAAAAGTTCGATAGCTGATCATAGCTGATCAGGGGCACCCAACGACAATTTTCGGAAAAATATCTGTTCGGAAGACGATTTGAGATCTAGAATTTTCGGAACATTTGTTGTAAAATTTATTGCTTGCCTGCCTCTCCTAGGATTTTCGGACATCTAAAAAATGGTATAATTGCTTATTTTTGACGGATTTTTACCCTAAAAAGGTCACCTAGAATTTTCGGGAGCCTTTTTTCTGGCTGAAATTTTCGAAAAGTTAAGTTTTGATCCCTATAATTTTCGGATCACTAGACTTTCAGCTAAGAAATCCGAACAGATGAAAAATTTTTAGGGGATAAAAATATGCCTATATCTACCGTTTAAATACTAAAATACGTTCAACAATTCTATGTTTAAGTGGTTTTGAACTATATTCTCGTTGGGTGCCCCTGGCTGATACAAAGTCGTCGGATGAATCTCACCGATGGCATTTATCAACGTGTTTTTCTGAGTGACCTTTCTTTTGAGGCTCCGTTTGTGGCCTTTCGAAAGGCTGAGGGCGAAGCTTTGGAAAATAAGAAAAAGTGAACGATCTACTAACGGAATTTGCAAGGACAACCGCGTTATAGCTTTCCCATAGCATTCGATTTTTCTCTCTTCTTATCTTTGCGTCTTCGATTCTTTTTTTCCTTTCGAAATCCTCTTTCTCTTTCCTCTCCTCCTCTTTTCTCCTGATCTCTTCTAAGCGTTTTCTCTTCATTTCCTCCTTCAGGTGACATGCTTCAATACTTTTCTTCTTTTTAATATCCTCCCTCTTTGCATCGAGTTGATCATCGTACTCTTTCTCCTTTTTGTCCTTAAAGGCCAACGCACTCTTTACATTTGCAGCTTGTTCGTGTAAATTTAAGCCCTTCAATTCCATTATCAATAACTCTGCTCTCCTCCTGTCGAGTTCAATAGCATCTTGCTTTTTACGTTGTTTAATGAATTTTTTACTTCTTGGGTTAACGTACGGCCTGGTTACCACCCACTTTACGGGATTCCCAAAACTTCCTTCTTTGTTTGAATCAGCCTTTACTGTTAATCTGGGTTCTCGTACTTGAGGAGATTTACTCGTAGCTCGTTTGCTTCTTAATTTCATCTCATGCGCACCCAAATTCCCGCGAGCTTCTCGCACGGACTTCCTTGCTTCTTTAAGAATTGAACTGAAATTTTTTCTCAGAAATCTTTTTTTTTCAATGATATCTCGTTCTGCCAATTCCGACTCCTGTAAAGTTGTTTCCGGAGTATTTAACTTGTCCTCCGAGCCAACTTCATTGAAATGACTGCCATCAACTGACTTACAAGGATGAAGCGCTTTTAATTCATGAGCATTCATTGTTTTCTGATTTTTATGAAGGGAGTTTCTCGCCTGTGCCCCATTCTCGAAATCCATGGCCTGGAATTTCGTTAAGATATCTTCATGCTTACAGTCTTGTTAACTTGCGTTAGACTGGTACAGCTCTTGACTGAAATCATCTGCATTAACACTAAATATCAAATTTGACGCCTCATTGGGTATCGGTTTAGCACTATACAAAGAAGGAGCTGAGTAATGTGCTGTATTGATTCTAGAATCGCTAGCACCATCAGTTTCCCATTTACACCTTTTGTTGCCCTCAGTGGCAAAGGCTGACTCAGCACGTCTGTCTCCCACAGTCCTTTGTACTCGACAAAAATCATTGTCGGTATAAATTACAGCGCTCGTGTCAGAACTCGATATTTCAGTATCATATTCGGATTCAAATAATGACGACGATTCTTCGGCTAAAGTAGCAGAGCTTGATCCCCCAGTTGAAATAATTGGAAACGCGGGGGAAGGCCATGACTCGCTGTAGTAAACGGAATGAACGCTGCAGTTTTCTATTTCTGAATCAGTTAAGGCCAAGCTTTCTATATCTCCCTCATAACTTGATCCTGTACGTGTTAAAAGCCCACTACTTGGGGCTTGTGTTGAAGACATCGATGACCTGGACATGCTGCTGGTGTCGTTTCAGTGGCGTTTTTTTAAAATCACGGTGATTTCTTTGCTGACAAGCACTCGTTTCGGACGTAAAGTTATTACAAGTGCACGTTTCCTTTTAACCACAGACACTTTAAGTAAACAACGACAACAATAAGTTTTTGTCTAGAGTAGCAATTAGCGAGTAAGGAGAAAATTATGTTTCGTTTCTCAGCTAATGTGGCGTGGTAAATTAATTCCCAACAGAGTTGAAAATTATTATACCTCCTCTGCAAATTCCGCTGTTTTCACATTGTATGCTGGAGTAGAAAGATACTGTGCGTCACGTATGAGAGTTTTTCCAAATGCCTACATCATAGGCGTATGGCAACCTTCCTCATCGCAAGCAAAAAAAGATTGGTATTCAAAAATATCTTTTTTCTCGAGAGTTACAAACGTTCAATCGTGTCCAGTTACCTTTATTTGCACAAGCTATGGACAAAAAGTATTTTTTAGTGTCTGGGTCTATATCTTAATATCTTATCTCGAAATCTAAGGCGTGGTTTAGTATTTAGTCGCACATTGGCACTTATCTGCGGTGGAAAACGACGTGGAAGCTCTTTGCAGTGTATACAAACATCTGTTTTGCCGAGTATCCATGCCTATTGGTTTGTTTGCTAGCCCACAGACGTCTGTATCCAAGCGAGCAAAAATAAAAGCGGTTCGACATGTTCGATAAGAAAGACATAACTTGACAATCGAGAGCGGTCACGTTTACCGTGTTAGAATCTGTTATCAAAGGTTTATAATCATGGCTTATTATTGTGCTACCGCTATGTGAAAACAGGGCTAATTAAAAAGTTCTTTATTTAAAGTTTGTTTTGAGCTGTTTGGTTCAACAGCTTCAACAAAGTCCTCATCCATTATTTAATGTCAGCTGCAATGGACAACAACATTTTTTCACTCCCACAAACCTACGTTCGTACATGGCGTAAACAAGAAGCTATTAATACTGCATGATTTCATATCGCTTGTTGCAAATTCACTACGCCTTTTCATAGGAATTTATTGCAGAGGGAAAATCAAGTCAGGTCTAGCCTTCAGATGAATTCATACTTGAATCCATATAGTCTCCAGTTCATTCGTCTGGTTCGGTCACGTTTTTGTAGCCCTTAATTTCAAAAACAATGTAAAGGAACTTAAACGGATCCTGAAATTTTCGTGATTAAGGAAGGCCCCTTTCATCGATTTTCCTAGACTGAGAGAGACTCCCCTCTGCTAAATGTACGTAAAGCTATTCCGACAGTTTCAACATGAATCCGTGGCGGACTTGCAACATAACCTGGACACGGAAGACTATAACCGGTATGATCTTAGAACTCAGGATAATACTGCCGGCTGTCTTTGGATGAGTTCCTTTGGGTTGATCCGGATCAGGAACAGTGATCCAAAATCACTTACCTTTTGATGCACTGAAGGAACTTGACATAATCGTGACCTAAGTGTGATATTTGTTTCATGACCACCAAGATTCTTGCTTCAAATTATATTCAAAGTGGTCAAAATAAGCGCGTTCCCAGTGCTATACAGTTATAAAGGTTTTTTCTTACTTCCCCACGCTTCACGCCTCGAACGTATTTTGCCACGTTTTAAACGTATTGCGTTTTTCCGGCGCCTCATGTCGATTACGTATGTTTGCACACTATTTGGTAAAAGTTGTAATAGGTTTATTAGATAAGGTAGGTAAGTTGTGATTGAACAAAGCAGGGTCTCCTTTGGCCTAGTTTCACACGACACCAAGAAAAAAATAAAACTCAGGGTTCACTTAACAAAGTTTTACTCTTACAGGCTCCGCCCCGAGGTCCAACCCCCTTATGCTTTTGTATACCTACTATTGACAAATGGCACCTCTTGCAAATACCCAGTTCAAAACACCGCATCCCTCTCAGCTGCTGTATATGCATCGATCGTCTTTTTAATATGAATAGATCAGTGAACTGTGAAGTTTTCCTGTCTTTTTCATAACAATAAAATCCGTCTATCAGCCCTTTTAGGTTATTTCATCCTGTTTTTTTCTGAGACTGAAATGACAGATTTTCTTACCCTTTCATATACTTCAACAAGTGAATTTCCTACCCTTTCTTAGTGAATCCTGAAAAAACTACGCTTTCGAGCGAAGCCCCGTATATGCCATCATAAGGAGGAAGCCCCCCGCCTCCTGTGCCAGGGGATAAAGCCTCTCTTGACGACAATCACGCCTCCCGACCTTATGAATCGGTTTTTATTTGTGAAGAAATGCACCCAAATAACTGAAAGAAATACACAGTTGAACATAGAGACTGGAGACAAAATCCAGCCTTGTAGCACTTATGACGTCATCAGTTTGAACTTGCTAAGTTACCCGTCATGAGTCTCACTTGGTCAAACAGGCAAGATAATACACAAAAATACTGAGTAAATAGTTTAAAATTCCGAATTTTTTTCTCTCGGAAATTTGAAAAAAAAAAAAACACATCGCGAGTTGGGAATGCTGAAATTTGTCGAAATCTTATTCCAGCAGTTCTAATTCCACCGTTCCAAAATTTCTCTCACGCCCAGACTCTGCTCTGTCAGTTGTCAACGCAACTCGCAGGAGTTGATCAGTCACTGTGCATTTCGTCGGGAACATTTTTGTGATTCTTTGTACCTCTAAACCGCTTGCAACATGAATCAAATGGAACATAATTATAAGATCAAAGACTACAAACGCTATGAAGCTCCAGGGCCGTTTGTTCAAACCAGCTACAAGCTTAACTACCCACAACAAAGCTACCCTAACTCACAAGAGACGAGGCGAATGGAGGAACGCTTTCAGAAAATTCAATGGCCGCGAAACAAGACTCTTGTGGGTCTGACAGATCAAGGAGACAGAATGAGGTTTACAAGAAACCAACAGATAAGTGTTGTGACAAATCAAAGTGATCATATTGCCGATGTACAGCATCACAGGAAAGCATTGCTCGATACTGTTAAACGAAACATCCACGTTGCTAGGGACGAATTCGCCCGCGAGGTGTACGTTTCAAGACCCGGAGTTCGCGACCTTTTGCGAGGAACTCAGCCGCTTTACAAGGTTATCAACAATGGAACACTCTATGGTTAAGGACTTTGACTGCATTTGGTGCTTTAAATTTGCGGTTAATTTTTGTTCTTCAATAGGAAGAGAGATTTGTGAATGTTATGTAGCTTTATGGACGGACCATTAGAAAACTTGTGTAAGGGGTGGGGGGGGGGGGGTGGGGGGGCGAAGGACAAAAAAAATATTCGCGCAAGGGGATATGAAATGAAAAAAAATTCATGCACGCCAATTAACCCTGAAAAATATCCATGCTACAGCCTAAAAAAAATTGATGCAAGGAATTTGATAACAAAAGAAAATTCCTGTGGCTCAAAAATTCCCCACCCCACTCCCCATAACTTTTCTAATGGTCCGTCCCTTATGTCAATCAGAAAAATTATAAGGGCCAAGTCACACTAGAGGGCAATTTCAGATTTGTTCTGGACAAATCCAACTTGAAATCTCTCAGTGACAAAAAATTTGTCAGGAAAGCTGCAGTCACACTTAAGAACAAAATCTGTGAACAAAACACAACACCATGCTGTGAGCGCCTTGTGATTTTCGGCTTCCTAAAATCATGCTTTTCAGCCCACAGTTGAACTAAAAGCTTCTCCTCTTCTTCCTTACTCCATCTGTCCTGAGCCTTCTTGTTCTCGGCTGACGAGGATGCATGGCATGAAGAAGATGGGGTTGATGCTGGCATTGAGCTATCTTCGCTGAACTGGAGGGATTCTGGCAACGAGTCAGTATTCGTGGTCGAAGGAGATGGGCTGGGATTTCCTTGATCATTAAACATGTAAGGGCCTGGCAAAGGATAGATCCATCCTGGTAGATATTGTGGATATTCGTACAGGAAAAAATTGGTTGCCCACGCCGGGATTCATGTTGTTGTGAAAATGAGAATGTGACTAATTTTACAATGAAGTCTATAGCATAGACACTCTGCTACATATCACCTGTCAAATCATTCCCGAATTAACACACCCTTGCTGTTATTTTCCAAAATTTGTCTCAATTTGGCCTGTTCCAGAGGTTAAGTCGACGGCATCTTTGAAGTATGTCCGTCCGCGACCAAATTTTGTCCTTTGGTGAACAAACCCGTCGCACTAGCTTGGTTTTTCATTGTGATGACAGATTTTGACATAAATAAACAGTTTTGTCCTCTAGTGCGACTTGGCCCTAAATTCAAAATATTTTGGGCAAGCAGTTGGGGGAGGGGGGTCAGTTTATTCAACTCAAATCAGTGAATAGCAATTTTCATGAGTTTTGATAGGCTCCTGTAACTCGGAATATCCTTAGCTATTCACTGTTTTGTGACCGGAGCCAAGATGGCATCTCGTTTCATGACATTTTCGAAAGACAGAATTCGAGCGATGAATTATGAAGCAATTGTACAAAGCAATACTAGGAAAGTGACGAACTTTGACTTGTCGCTCTTTACTGGTAGGTAGAAAATTATTTTCATGCTGAATTTGCAACAAAAGTCGTTAAAATTACCTAACAAAATCCCCGAAATGTTACTTTATAAATATTGTATACAAAGTTCCTACTAAGAGACGTTTTTAATTTACAAAGAGTTATTTTCTTCATTTTTATCCAACTGATGTGGTAAGCACTAAAACAACTATCTCCATCAGGGTCGGTGAACAGCACTAAATATATACCCCGATGCTTTGCGTCTTGTTTTATCCACCACTATTCACCTCCCCTTCTGGGGATAGTTGTATAATTTTTGTGTTTTAAAATTTGTCAATATTTGCAGGTAGCACTGTCAGTATGATTTTCATTTAAAGTGTTGTTTTTTACATTATTTTATTATTATTACTTTAACTTTTAAAAGAATACTACATGTACATGTTATCAACCTTAATTTTTTATTCAGTCAAAATTTTTTTTTTTTGAATTTAACATTTCAATGTACTGTACTTTTACTATACCAACTCATCTGTCATAATATTTGAAGATATGAAGATAGTATAGTCGCAATGGTTACAGTTAAACTGAAAATCTTTACAGTGTTTCAGTTAACAGTTTACAAACTTTGAAAATTTTGCTGTGTATTGCGATGTTGCGGGTGAGAGGGAAACAGTAGAGTATGCCACCACCCAATGATGGGGTGCTATTTAAACAAATTTTACATTAGTGATTTTACTTACTAAAAAAATAGTTTTTTCAGTCTTAGAGAGGCACTATTCAAAAGTAAAAGAGGTCTGTAACCACTTTAAAGTTTTTCTGATGTAAGATTGAATTATGACACAAAGTTTGACAAAATTTTGAAATGTTCTGGGCTTGATCTGGTAACCTTAATTGTGATGATGTGCATTCAAAATAAATGTAAATTTAAGAAATTTGCAGGGTTTACAATAAGTTCCAAAGTTTACTTTGTTCTCCTTTTCGCCCTCGATTACTTGATTCCATGTCAGCTCACGCCTTTCTTGTTTTTAGATTATTATTGTTTTTTTGTGTGTGTGAATTTTGAGAAGAGGAAGGTTTTATAATGAATTTCATTCCTCTGAAAAGGATGCTGGTGGCCCCGGGGGGGGGGGGGGGGGATTTCCCATGTGAAACAGATGGGGATGCTCGCCGTCTCACTTAGAGGTGTAAAATTTTGGATTTTGGTCTCGCTTAGGGTGTTCCGGGCAAAGCGCCAATATTTTAAGCCGCCAAGGTCTCGTTTAAGGTTCCACGAAGAACTTGAGATTTATGACAATGTTTTTAAAAACTACTTTTAGATAAAAGCATTCAATGATTATGTCTTTATATCATTAAAACTCATTGCATGTCGTATTTGTGTGTTTTTAAGCGGTCTCTTTTAGGGGTCAAATTTGCTTAAGCCGCGCCCAGATTGGTCTCCTTTAGAGGTTAAATTCAAGATTTCCGACGAGCATCCCCGTCAGTTTCATATGGGAGTCACCCCGGGGCTGGTGGCAGGTACAGTTTGCACTTAGAGTAGCCCCTCCCCCACCCACTACCCAAGGAAAAGGTTAAAAAGCTAATAAGTTTTTATGTCTTTATGCTCTACCCCATATTTCAAACACTTAACCCCTAAATATACCCTACTTTGCTTGAAAGGGTACCTGAAGATCATTTGCAGTCTAATTTGGGGATCATTTGAAACATTGTACAGTACCCTAGGGGGCTTCTCAACAACACTTTGTATGGGAGGCTCTGCCCAGAGGACTAACCCCTCATTCTTTTACCATTTTTGTCAGAAAAGGTACCCCCTCCCTATGACTTCCATCAACAATAGTCAGTCTTGTCAATGTTTAGCATCAAAAAAATTGAAATGATGCAGTACAGCCATAAGGAGCATTGGCTCGAATATTTTAGTAAAAGGCCCTTTTAAATACCAACATATGCTGACGAAATCCTTACCCCCTTTGGGTGGAGTCTCCCCGAATAGGCTATCCCACTACGGCGGGGTACAGCCGTTGTAGTAACCGCGCCTTCATAGCACACTTTACAAGATGGCCGTTTCCTTGTTTCATCTGTTCACAAGATGTCGCGCATTGAAAGCAATGGAATGGAACAAATTAGTGGAAAACAGGTATGAATGATCTATTTATTATATGTAGCGTCAGCTAGAAACTTAAAAATACGGTAACGATTAATTAATGGCAACCATAAAGTCCTGGAAGCTTTAGGAAGAACTCCCCATTCATGGATTATGAATATTGAAACGAGGATACGGATCACCGCGCCAGCACCAACACAAACAGCACAAATAATTTTATTTATGCCTTTTAAATAATAGCTATGCGTGATTAGTACGTAGCTGATCGAAAATCTTCCGAACACGAGACGAATTGTAAGCTTATTATCCTGAAGATCCAGGAAAGCTTATGAAGTAATGCTTGGCCGTCGTGTTTGGACTGTCGACGCTATATTTCAAGTCGGACCAATCACAAACTGCGTAAGAAACTAGCCAATAAAAAACGCCTACATATGTCCTTGCGACTCTGTGGGATTCAAACACAATATTGTGCACTAATTCGCAGACGCTCTATACAGAAGGTTTAGAGTGTCTGCAACACAGGCTACAGTTTATCCCCATCTCAAAGATCCCAGCAGCTGTAAATCTCAAATCTTCTCAGATCTTCTCTTTTGTTGCACCCTTTCCCTCAAAAACCACCCCACCCCCTCCCCCCTCCCAAAAAACTCTCCCCACCTATACAACCTTCTCAGTCCCCAAATCGAATAGACAATGACTTAAAAGGCAACAAAAAAATTGTTTCATTTTGGCAAGCAGAAGGTGAAATTTGCAGATTGCATGTCAGAATTTGTTATGTGACAAAAGGTCACACTGGAAGTTTCTTGCTTAAATAGTACTTCCAAAAAGTACACTCCCAAAGGACAAAACAAAAAGAAGATACCTCAAGAGAGCATTACACAAAATAAGTTTCAGATCAGTTTACTACTGCAAAAAGAAACAAAAAAAGCCCAGTTGACCTAACATTTGATGAAACCCATGGTGGATCCACACTAACGATAGTTGGCATGCGAGAGGTAGGTCATTAACCACCAGAAATTTCAAGATCCGGTTTTTACCAGATTCATTATTACTTTTTGTGAAGCAACAAGGCAAAACAAAAACGTGATCACAAATTCTGATTGCACTTGAGATATTCTGAACTATATTGCAGTGTGGAGCTTATGGCCTGTCATTGAATACTTACCTCCAGTCAAAAAGGGCTGTGAAACCTTCTGTAACTCCCTCCAAATAATAATATTTTAAAAAGCCTTCTTTCTTGCCTAAAAAGGTCTGGGGCTAAAGAATCGATTTAAAGAACTGAGATCGGATATTTCTGGTTTTGCGAGACCCTGTCAAGACATATGACATCACCAAAGCATCATTGTAATGTCTTGTTTTAGGGTAGGTAGCCCAGTCAGCCATGTAAACCATGTAGGATGTTTAACTCTTTTTCGAATTCTGACCTGCAACCTGCGACCTGCAAATTACACACTCTGAGTGGCAAGTTACCCCAAAGTGCTGTCAAAAAAATCATAAGATCAATACAAATTTGGTGGTATTAGTGATATTTGGAAAAATTGGGGATTAAAATATTAGCCTTTACTGTATAACACAGAAAAGCTCAAAAGTCTGTTTTATCTGTGAGATTATGTGACCTGTACAGAAGACTGGGACTTTGTCCTTTCCACGCTAACAGGGGATAGTGGTTTGCATACAGGTGTCCTTATTGTCTTAGAGACAGTGGTGAGGCAGTTAGGCAGGGGTTGGAGGGAAGGGTCATCTTTTAATGTTTCCTTCATTCAGGGTAAATTAAGCATACTTTGCTAGGTTAGAATGAATGAATGACTTTATTTAACTGTCATACTAACATAGCAGTAAAATAGTTACCACAAACTAGAAACACCATCTTCAAGTAAGAAAAATAACGACAACTTGAGACGCACTGAATAGGTCAAGGGGAGAATAACTGGACGTAATGAACAGTCCTTTGACCTGTTCTGTTCTGTCTGTTGGTTACTATATGTAAAAGGCTGCTCATTTTTCAGTATTATATATTACTGCACTGCATGCCTTGACCACTTCTCAACAGACCCTTAGCTTTTCAAAGCAATGGTAAGGCCCATTACCCTGGGGTATCTAGTGATTGGGGTGTGAAAATGTCTTGGCTGTAATATTAACTTACACTATACAGTTTACACTACAGTCTCTTACACAGCTGTTTTTTCTTTTTTTGGTCATCACACGATGATCCTCCCTAAAGACGCGCGTTGCATGGAGACATAACAAACGGCTGCAATGAATTCTACGTGTCACTAAAAAAGACCATTAAACACGATAAGTGAAGGAAGACTCTGCCATCTTGTGAGAAACACTAGTGCAATGCACTGTGGGGAGACATCACAAACACCTTCTAAGTTAAGAATTTCTTAATTATTTTTTTTACAGCCATGCACTTTATTGGAATATAGCATTACTTTAGGTTGTCTTCATAAATTTCACCTCTGAGGCTCGATCCCCACTCAAAGCATTTGACCTTGCAAAGCCATTCAGAGTTTATTGGTTTCATTGTTAATGCACACACTAAAATTTGTTACAAATTTCTTCAGAATCTGATAGAATTTTTCAAGATGATTAATTGATGAATTGGTTTGTGCAGTTTAAATACAACATTAGTGCTTTTTTGTTAAAACCACATAGTCTTCACACATTTATCTCCAGACATCTTAATTTATTAACACTACTTGCGTCTCATAGATGACACACCATTAACACAACAAATGACAACTGATTCTTTAAATAGACACAAATAATTATAGCTAACCATGAAGTACTGGTAATATTATAAGATTGGGAATTAAATGTAAAAAACACGTATCCTTTATTCAGGTAAAGATACGTTGTTTAACTTTCAGTTTGTGGTAAGTGAAGAAAATATTAACTGTTTTGGGGCACATGTATGGCCTCGCTGTAAAAGAGCAACATTGCTGTCATTGTTTATTGCCACTGAATTACTTCTGCAACTGATGTAACTTTTTATTAATGACTAAATGTACGTGGTTTAGATTGATATTTTAAATGCACTTTTTAGTGCTTTGTATTGCACCTTTTTTAGCTGTTTTCTCAATTTCTCATCACTTATCGCATGGTATAATACGGTACCATCTTGGGTAAAACTGACATGAAAAAAGCGACATATGCGTACGGTGTCATCTCTGCTATTCTTATAATTCGGATTCTTTAAAATTAATTTCTTTGTTCCCAGCACCCAACTGCGGACGAGGAAAGGGGTCTTGTTGCAGCATAAAAATACTTTACCATCAGTGTGATATTTTCGAGTACATGAAGAATTAAATGCACCACTCCCACTGTGGATGTAATTTGGTTTAACTGAATTGATCTCTTCAGAGAGAGGGGTTTTTTATAGAAATTTGTTAGACTTGTACGTGTATTACATAGAAGTATTAGTCTTACCAGGTATCTGAAAGCTATTTTCAGGGAAGCACCTTGGGTTATAATAATATATTGTTGATTGGCAGCCTTTTTTGGTGTTATTCCTAAGCCCCATAATTGACTGCTCAGTAAGTTAGCATCCATAACCTTTTACGCTTTTATGAGTAATCTTTTGTCCATTTCGGAAGCCTACTTCTTCAAAGTCGGAAAATATGAAAAACTGAACGGCCTGGAAACGCTTGTATTGAGCATGGACTGCTTAAACATCTTTCTCATCGCCAAATCCCTCGCCATCTTTTTTATCTTGGCCATTTCTCGTTCCCTTCTCTCCTTTTCTTCCCTTTCTTTTGTCTGCCTTTCTTGCTCCAACCTTTCTTGCTCTTTTCTCCTCTGTTCCTCCTCGTATTGCTTCCGTACTTTTTTGATCTCATCCTCAACAAGCAACATGGCTCTTTTCTTAGCTTTTACCTGTTCGTCATTTAGTTGCGCGCGCAATCTGTTCTCGAACTCTTCCTTTGCCCTGAGGGAGCGTGTCAGATTTTTAGCAGCCTGTGTTAACTCTAACTCGTACAGCTCGACAATTATCTTTTGCACTTCTTCAGCCCGCTCGAGTCTTCTCACTTCATACTGCAGCAAATTAGCTACCTTAGCCTTTCCGTTTACAGTCTTCAACACGGCCGCAAGACTCTGCTTCCTCCTCGCGCGTGCGCGATCCAAGTCAGCTTGAATTTTTCGAAGCAAACCTAGTTCTGTGGAATGCACGCGACTTCTGTCGTACTCGTACTCTTTCTTTCCCTCTTTTATCCTCTGCGCGCGTTCTTGCAATATCTTGGCCTGCTGTATCTCTGCTTTCTCTTCCAGTTTATCAATAGACGCTTTGTCAGCTTCGATGCGGGATGCGATGAGTTGCGACCGTGCATCATCTATCACAACTTTGAACTTTTTTCTTATTTCGTTCTTTTTCGCGGCAGCTTGCCTGCGTACTCTTCTGAGTTCTTTCGTCAACGCTGCTTTTGCTTTCTGGCGAATTTCTGTTTCACAGCTCATAAATCGTTTTTTTGCATCCACCTCTGTTCCGCCATTAAGCTGTTCACGCTGTTCATCGTATTCAGCGATTCCTTCGTCAAGATCTCCTTGAAGTGCCATTTCCTCTAGATCGCTGTCGATGTCTGGGCTGAATGGACTACTGCCGCTTGTTACAAGAGAAAACGTTTCCGATGCAGTAACGCTTTTTCTTCTGTTCATGTCTTCCTCGATTCTTGGTAAAACCAAGCGATTCACGTTGTTTGAGGAACTTGCATCACTTGTAGTAAATCTCACGTTGTTTTCTTCCATTTTCAGGACGTAAGGGGAAAAAGCCTCAAGAATGCACATTCCATGAACTGAACTGTTTCTCATTAATTGAGGTCGTTCAAGAAACTGTTTTTTTATTGTTTTAGGTGATGACGCTATTAGACACAGCATATCTTTTCTATCATCTCAAACGGTGGTAATTAATTCTTTTTTCCTTGCTTATCGCCTTATATCTCGTCCATGTAGTTTCTTTCGTCCTCCTTCCGTTATCGGTTGATCAAAGTTGATTGAATCATACTGATTACGACCAATACAGCGCTTCCCGCGCTTGGTGCAAAAATGGCAAGGCGATCGTGAGTCAGACTAAAAACAGGAAGGTACCTTAATTGATAAGGAAGTTGTTGAAACGCTTCGGGCTGGCGAAAATTTTATAGCGAAATTGTGTCGGTCAAGTTTTTTTGCTATATGTCTTCCGTGCATTAAATCAATTATTCATGATATAGAATTGTCATTTTCTCACCTTACAAACGCGTTACAAAAAACAGCGATCATTGAAGATGAAATTATGAGAGATGGAATGCGTCTGACCAAATTTAGAGAGAAATAACTCTCCTATCGCTTCTCCATACCAACAAAAGTGTATCTCACCCAATAGTAGCATAATAAACGAAGAGTATAAGACAAAAACTATTATTTAATTTGTCAAATAACTGAAGTTATACGACAAATGTGAACTCCGGATGAAGCAAGTGAATGACAAATGCACTCCTCGCATTTTCGTGAATAACTTGAGCAGATGAAGAGATTATGTAAAGTTCAGGCTTGACGAAGATTTGAACCCTAACCTTGGCGATCATTGGACAAAACACTTCATCCAAATTAGCTCCAGTGGAATTTGAGCCGTTCACCAGATGTAAAGACGAGGTCATTAAAGAGTTCTTACATACCCAATGAGGGTGAAGAATTTAATGGGAGTTTGCGAAATAAATCATAATACGACCTACCACCGATAAAGCAAGTGATTAAAAAATGTGATCCCCGCAGCTTTGTTTTTCAAACGGAGTGGTGCAAGGCAAGCCGACGGTTGAGCTGTTTCCCCATCTTTTCAATAAAACACCTTAATTATTTTCCACTGCGAGCTTCTGTACACACTCCCGCCACTTTGTTTTTACAGCTAAAATAATAACATTCTTTGCGATGATGCTATGTCAAACAGTTTATTTATCAAAATTCGTGGAACATGAACTTGAACAAGAATGTGAATTTTCAAGAGACTCAAACACAGTCTGCACACAAAATTTTTGTTTTTCGCTTATTGTTGTGCCCTCATTTTCTACTTTATCACATAATGGCTACTAATCTCACAACGTTTTTGACCTGGTTCTCTCTGGAAATCAAAGTATAATTTTCGTATTTTAATTGGACACCGAACGCTCGAGCGCACGGATCTCGAACCCGAGACCCACAGGGGCAGGTCACGTAAAGCGCCCTTAACACTCGGTCGTGTAGCCATGGTAACCTGCGATCAGTCGTCTTTTTTCTATTTCCGGGGAAGCGCGCAAAAAAGGAAGAAGGACTGTCTGATCGCAGGCTATCGGTCGTGCTACTTTTTTAATCGGAATTTCATGCTCAAATGATTGAAATTTGCTTGCATGATACGTTTACATTTGCTCTCTGAGTGCGGAGTTTGTCATTTTAATGAGGCAAAATGGGCCTTGCTGCTCGTCTGGTTTTTCTCGCTCGCGGATTTTTGCCTCGTTTAAAGAAAACTGAAAAACAGTCTATTGTCTAGGAATTTTTCAGTTATGAGGAAGAAATGACGCCTGTCTAGTTCATTAATTCTTCCATCCTTCTTGTCGATTATCCGATTTCAGTTATGCTTATTACAATTCAGTCAAAAGTCTACTGAGAAATTTGATTTTATTGAAATCCCTCCAAATACATTTTTATATAGTAGAAATGCAAGTTCACAAAATTGACTCAAACTCTAAAAATGAGATTACTAAAATAGAATCAATTATCCATAATGTCTTTACATAACTGTAACTGATAGGCAAAGAGGATATTCCTTATTCTATGTGTTTATTTATTTACCAATACTCGTAATGAGGATTATCAGCCGTTTTGTATACTTATTTTAAAAGACTCCCTAGTATATAAACAACCGTATCTTGCGATCGTTTGTCTCACTGAGTTATGTTTGAGTACTAGGGTGCAAAGAAAATCGTTTTTACAGCTTGCCATTCGGGCAAGCTGAAGCCGGCATTTACTAGCCCAGACGTCATTTCAACTAGCCTCAAAAACTTTTTGACTAACAGAATTGTTTTCACAGTTTTTCTGTTATTCGAATTCCTCAAAAAACATCACTTGCCCGTCGGGTAAGTTAAAAACAGAATTCACAAGCCCGATAGCAAAATCCACTAGCCCCGGGCTATCGGACACTACTTTCTTTGCACGCTGAGTACGTATCCACCTTTTTTAACTTTTCTATTCTATTTTCGTGATGGGGATGGAAAATAGGTGAATGAATGTGATCTGGAAATCCGTGAAGTTAACAGAGTTTGATTATACGCTCGTTTTAACTCTTGGTTATGCGCCTTTCGCGCGAGAGCGGCCATCATTCGCTGGTACCTCTCTTTCTCTTCTCTCACTTTTCTTTCTTTCTCCAGAATTGTCATCTCATAAATTCTCTCTTGCCGTAATTTTTCTACTTCCTCTTCTTTCCTTTTCAATGCCTCCGTTCTTGCCCGGCCTCTTTCCTCTCTAACCTTGTCGCGAAGTGATGTATCCGCTTGTTGTTTCGACTGTAAGTTTAGACTTAGTGCAGCTGCTTGTTCGTTTAAGCCGAGCTCGTTCAAGTCTTTTATAAGATGGTTAATTTCATCGATTCGATGTAGTCTGCGTATTTCAGTCTGCATTAGTTTGCGCAACTTTCCCTTTTTATTTAAACTCATTGAAGCTACCCCGTTCCTTCGTCGTGCCTTCGCTCTATCCAAATCGGACTGAATTTTTCTCAAGGCAGCCATTTCTTCCAAATGTTCCCTCACCCATTTCTCATCGGCACCAGAGTTATGGTCTTTGCTTTCTCTCTCGGCTTTCTCTGTCACGATTTTCCGGTTTCTTTCGAACCTCTTTTTCATAATTTCTGTCTGCTTATTTTCTGCTCTCTGTTCCAGCCGGTTTATCGCTTCTTTCTCTGCATGAATTCTTGATTCTATCAGTGTCGAGCGTGCGTGAGCGATAATTTTGGAAAACTTCTTTTTTATGCGCAATTCTTTCGCCTTGGCATCTTGCCATATCTTTTTGAAATCTTCTCTAAACTTTTCATCGACTCTGCTTTCGATATCTTGCATGTCTTTGCTACTTAGAATGTAAGCGTCTTCCTTCTTGACCTCGGTGGAAAATTTCTCTTTGTCTCGAAAATAATCGAAATCTTCCAGCGAAAGTACCGAAGGTGATTCATCATCTTGACTGGGACTATTTGAGGTAGGAGATAGACTGTCTGAATCTCCAAAGGCAGAATCAATACTTGGAAGATAAAAGCTGTCGTGTTTGCTCGAATTTTGTCGAGGTGTCCATTGGCGGCTTGAATATTCCTTAATTTCTAATTTGAAAGTATCTGTTAGTTCGTAATTTTGCCGGAAAGACATTGGGACCTTTCTTTCAGTTTAAAGAGAGAAGAAGCACACAGAGTTGGTCTTCCATTGCAGGTTGTTTCCTTAAAAACGAGTTAGAGGAAATTATGGATCAATAATAAGTGGTGTGCAATAATCGTTGTATTTGTATCGTGGTGTAAAAATAGAGTCGTTTTGAATACGACATTTGTGGTTCTTTTGTTTTTCATTTGGTTTGTACGAAGAAAAATGGTCCTATTTTGATCCCACTTACAATTAATAATACCGCAAAAATAATTTTCGTGACAATTTCCGTCTGTTCCTTTTCACAGGCAAAAAAATAATCAGCAGTAGTATATCTTTATTCTGCGCAATTTTCAAGTACGTTCGGAAACATGCCTTTAAGAAGTTTTCAATTCATTGTGATTTGTTCCATTTAAAACCGTTAAAGTACAAAACTGTCGTGTTTGCAAAGTCTTTGTCCTTCATTTCCTTCACGTTTGCTTATCTTCACAAACATTCTCATGTCTTATTTAAATTGCGGCTAATGATTCGCTTCTTTGTGAAGTGCGTTCACAGACATTGTGAGAGACAATGCTAACCAATTACTAGAGGCTGTTTGAAAAAGACAGTTACCGCAAAACAGAGATACGGTTGATAAGTGATATCAGCCAATCAGAATTCTTTACCCTCAGAGTAGCACGCAAGTGGAAGCTGGTTTAGCTGCATTGATTGAACTACAACTCAGCACTGCAACTCCATGGCAACAGGATTCCTGAATTTAAGGAATTACAATACACTGGACTGGACTTGCCATTCGGATACATAAATCTTGGTACTTAAGTGAGTTCTGGGTTCGCGTTGTAAATCATAATAATATATTTTTTTAAATTAACAAATACTTTCTAAAGAACACTGTCAAATCAGGTGTTGCTATAAAAATATTTTAAAAATGAGACCAAACACACTGTTCAGTAACATTAGAAACCACTTTTGTGAGTTTCTGGTAACATGTATATTCATGTATAATATGACAGCGCATTGGAATTTGAAAAACACAAGAGAAGTAATTACAGATATAGCTCACCTTACGTCACGCGCGTGCCTTCTCGTCATACAATGCACCTGATCTACGACACCATGAGGAGCCGGCGCGCAAGTTACGTTGCACATCACGCTTTTTTGTACGTTGCTTTGCCGTCGTTGGACGACTACGACGTGAAACTTCCTGATATTTTTCGTTTTATGGAGGACGTGATAACAAGACAACGATTTTCTTTTTTTATTTTTGTGAATTTAGATACAATCTTTAGAATTCAACTCCTGAAAAAATAGCCAACATTTGACAACTTAAAACAGCTGGAATAAGAACGATGAAGTTTGAAACAGCATGAATCGTCACTTTTTGGATGACGTTTTCGCTGCTATTGCCGTCGTCGTTGTCCTAAATAGGAAACAAGAGTGCAAACAGAATCTTTGGAACTTCATTTTTTTACAGAGTTTTTTTTAATGTTAAGCCAATTTTTAGAACACTAAGATGAGAAAGGTAGAAAAAGACTTAACAAACTTCACCACTCTTTTATATTAACAACTGTCTGTCCTTGCTTAAACTGCAAATATATTGTATATAGCAGGGGCCCTCAACCATATAGGACTGAATCTTCTAACCGTTGCAAATATGCTTATTCTAAGTTTTCTTTTTCTTCTAGAACAACAATCGCTTTTAACCAACTTCCCAGCTCATTGCAGACTTAACTGACGCGTGCATGCATTATTCTGGTGGTATTTCTAGTTAGTTTTTTTCATCTAAACGAAATTCTGTAATTTTAATTATTGCGAGCAAACTTGAAAAGTAATCTAATAACAATAACAATAATTTTATCATTTACTTATTTGCACGGTTTGTACCTCAAGCGCGATCGTTGTCCCAGACCCTAAGAGCAAAAAAAAAAACATCGGCGTTAGGCCGGGAGAAGAATGGGGATGGTCGTCAAGTTGATTTCCCCTTTCGGCTTCGCCCATGCTCTCTTTGAGCGAGGCAGATGCGCTGCCAAAAAGCACCGTTTTGCACTCTGATCCCCCCACCTAAGAAATTAGCAATATCAGACCGGCAGTAAGCGCGTCACTGATTATTTCCGAATCCTTCTGGAATGTTCACACCCTATGACTTGGCTCCGTTTCCTGTTGTGCGTAGATGACGCGCCTAGGCCTTTATTTGTTGAACTTTGGCGGGAACCACTAAAGCTGTCGCGGTTGTCTGAAGTGCTACTACCGCTGTCCTCGCTGCTTGATTGCTCGTCGTCTTCGTCATCTTCATCAGTGGAGGACCTTGAGTCGCGAATGAGTAGAGGAAAATACGAGAACTTAAATGCCCGCGATATTTTAGCGGATAAAGTGAACTTTTGTCTTTCATCCCAAAGTGCGATATTCTTTTGTCTTCGTTCACGAGCCTCTGCCCTCCTTCTTTCTCGTTCTCGCATTCTCGTTTCTCTCATTTTATCTTCCATTCTTCCAAGTTCTTCCATTCTAAGAAAGAATGCTTCTCTTCTACTCTTCTCCAAGGTCTTCGTTTCCAATCTAATCCGTTCTTCCTTTTCCTCTTGTTGCTCTTTCTTTATCGCCTTTTTCAGCTCTTTTTCTGCCATCAATTTGGACTCCAAAAGGTCGCTAAGGTTCTCTGCCTCCTTGTCTTTGTTAAGTTTGTACAGTTGTTGTATAGTTTTGTTCACAGTTTTTGTAAGTTTGTTCTGCTTTGAGGCGCTAGTTTTACCTTCTTTAAGTATACTTCGCTCTGGCGTAGGTGATGCTTTTTCACTCTGGGGGTTCCTGGCAACCTCTTCAGTCATTTCCAGCATAGAAATAACTTTCGTTTCTGTCTTTATCTCGTCCGCCTCTTGTTTGTCGTCTATCTTGTCGATGAAGGCCATATTTACTATTCCCCTATGCTCCTGGTTACTGTTGTTAACTACTCCTATTATTTTGCGACGTGGTCGGAATTTCTTTCCAGTAAAATTGCTTGAAGTGTCACCACTCGTTAGTGATTTACTTCTTATTTTTGGAAGTCTATTGCCCGGGTGACGAGGCTTCATTGCAGTCTCTTGATCTTTCTGTAAACTCAACCTGCGAGTTGACAATCCCGCACCATTAGCGCTCAATCTTCCACTTTTTCCGGACTGGAAACTTTTAATGATTCCCAAGTTACTGCTACTGAATGACACCGCTCTTTCCCTTGTGCGCTCCATTTCTGACTGCTGAATCACTTCGTTTACTTCAGTTAAGTGTTTCTGCACCTCATTTTCCAGAACTAGGATTCGATCTTGTAAAAGCTTCGAAATTTTGAACGGTCTTTTCCTTCCAGCTTTTTCGAGGTGCGACTCGGAGAATGGCACCAAAGATTTACTTTTTTGAACTTGGGGCTGCTCTAAACAGTTTTCAGTTGTTGTCTCATCCTCTGCTAGCAACAAGTTGTCGCAGAGTAGTTCTTGCTCGCTTAAATCTGGCTTCGAGACTATTTCAAGAAGATCTGTATTTTTTCGGCTTGGTTTTGTGTGTGGCGGCGTATTTTCTTCGCCGATTTCACTCTCCGAAGAGATCATACTTGCCATAGGAATTTCAATATTTTGAGTTTTTCTCATTGAAGAATGACGATTATTCTCCATGGGAGAATGGTTCGGTTCTGTTATTAGCTTCGGCACAAACCTTTAAACTTTTGATTCACCTGGCTTTTGACAAGGGTATTTTGGCCGGTCCTTTTTTAGCCGTATTTGAAGATGAATATCTCTTTAGTTTAGCAACTGCATTTCTTGCGGTAAAGCGACAAATTAAGTGCTTTGTGAGTTTCTGTTTCTTGTTACCACCTCTGTATACCATCGTCTTGTTGGGTGTTTGAGTAGCGCGTTAGCGCCCTTATTCCTTTCTAATTCACCAATTAACGCCGTTAAACAGTGCAAATTGAACCGCTTATTGACCCAGTGTTGTTTCCGCCTTTAATTGTTGCGTTTGTCTATTGATATGATTATACTCCTCCACTAAGTTCACAACAGGATTTTTAATTGAAACTTAAATTATTCACATGAATAATTAGAGTAGTTTAGGTTTACTTTTGTAGTTTTTCGTTATCGTGCACAAAATCTTCACACTTTCAGAGGCTAGGCAAGAGTTCACGTGGCGGCTGGGTTCAATTCAAGACAAAAGTACATATCACCTCTTTCCTTGCCTATACAAAGTTGTGAAGGACGCTGGATCAGAATTTGTCCTCCAAAATAGTCTTATGGTGCAATTCGACGTGAAAACTTCACTTCAAAATAGATAATCTGTTTTGCTGTGCATGAGAATTTCAAATATGGTCGGTTTCGCGTTTTGATGAAGAGGCCATGACGTCCCAGACGGTATTCAACTCATCTTTATTTCATTTTTGTCGGCTTATCATCTTGTCTTACGGCACTGTTTCAAGGCCATGTCGCTTGTTGGAATTTTATCCTAACTGGACCTCGTTAATAGCAGGCACCCCTTTTAGGGGCCAGACAATTCTAAAACGAAAACAAAGAATTTACTTTACTCAGGTATCGATTAATTTATTTGGTGCAGAACTTCTAATTTGTAGCATTATTAATTGGCTGAGAATAGTAAGCTGTATTGAAGACAGGGATGATCAACAACCGAGAACGTTAGGAGAAAATGAATTCAATCACTCTTAGGATATAAAGGACTAACTTTTTATTATGACTGAACGTATCAGTTTTCAGCCCGTTTGTTCCAGTAAGAGTAACATCTGTGTCATATATATCCTTGTAAGGTCTAAGGCATGTACGATCCTGGCCGAATTTCACTCCTTTTTTGCAACTAAATCTCCTAACGTCAGTCGCTTTATGGCTGAGTTGTTTAAAGTTAACCCCTTAAGTGCTAAGAGTGATCAGCATCAAATTTCTCCTTGTAATATCAATGCTTTGTAAAACAGAGTGGTCATGAGAATTACGGACATGATCACACAAGATGAATTTGCTTGATATTTTATCAACTTCTCCTCACTACTTCTGTAGAAAATGAATAGGGGCAACAAATGAGAATTCAAATTTTGATCTTAGGGTTTAAAGGGTTAAGAGTCCCGTTATTGAAGTCCCAGTATTTCCAGTGGCCAATTATTTGCAGTTGCATAAATTTCATTCAAAACAGTCTGTGAGAATTATTTCTTCATTCAAGACATTTGATTTGGTCGTTCTCTTCTAGGCATTTGCCGATTGTGCTAGTAAAAGTGGCATATTATACTAGTGGCAGTGCTCAAATTATGCTCGCTT
>OZ037778.1:11531495-11588995 GCA_964035525.1 Porites cylindrica | reverse complement strand
TTAACAAGGTATTCATCAGATTGCATCTAATTTACCTCGTTGTTTATTCAAGAATTCTCGCGCTCTGTGATCCGGCCTGTTAACTTGCCCCTTGCTCAGGGATGCGAAAACAAGTTTAATTCGAATAGAAATTGTTTACATGTCTTGTCGTACTTTTCAGTAGTCGAAGATGTTGTAAAGATCTTCGAAGTATGCGGAGTTCTCTGTTCCATTGAAAAAGAAAAATACGAAAGCTTTTCAAATGGCCTTTTTTTTTACAAAATGCACATCCAATTAGGTTATTTGAATTCCATTTCGTGCGAACGAATGTATCCCTGATTATTTGTCATGACAGTTTGGGGGATATATTCACCTGGAAAAATACCCAAGTTTTGACAGTTTTTTGGCTTTATTATTGCATTAAAAGAATCAAGCACCAGTTAAAATGTTGTACCAAAAAGGCGAAGAAGTACTTTTTGGGCGCCGTTCAATCACTCTGCAAGCACACAAGGTCTAAGGGCGGCTAAACAAGTGTAAGCTCATCTCACAGCGTTAATATCGCTTCTTCGATATTTCATTATTTGCAAGAAAAAAGAACCTTGATAATCCTGGTACCCCTGGGAATGACACATTTCATTATACCCCAAATCGAATGCAATCGTATTAAAGAACGAATTAAAGAGTGTTTCATGAATATATCGCACTTTTGAGGTCTCGCGAATGTCGTCGACATTCCAATACGTGCAACTACTCCCGACATTTTGAGAGTGAATACTGATTTAAATTTCATAACAAGGAAGTTGTAAAAATGGATAGCAGTTATTAAAGATGTGATTGTGGGTTTTTTTCTTCAAAAGTAAACGTCTCACCAAACATCTTGACAAAAGTACAGTACGTGCAACTCTACTCTACATATTGACGTTCGGTTTATGGTAATAATATGGAACAAGGAATTTTGTGAAAATGAGCGGCAGTTGCGACGTAATTCATGTAGTGTTTTCCTTTTGAAATGAACTTTTCACAAAACACCCTTAACTGCGGTCATCTTCAAAAGATGAGTGGATCCTTCTCGCTACATTAACCGCAGAGATTTCAGAGATTTTCTTTGTTTTGAACTTGTTCTGTCAGGTACGGTGGTTCAATATAATTAGCTTAAAATAATCCTTCGAAGCGGTTCTTTTCAATCCTGCCTGCGGTTATTTTGATTTTGTGAGCCGTATATTTGTTTTTGATGTTCTAGAATGTTAGAGTGTTAAGCTTTTTAACCGTGGCGGTCATTTGAGGATAATTCAACATTAAGGCCCTTACCCGATGCAAGCGCATGATAAGTCATAATGGAAGAGACACCTTTATTTTTAAGTGTTTCATAACGGAAGAAATAGCTTCCTTTTATAGTTATACAAACGATTTGTTTGTCCTGTGAAGTTCAATATTGGAACGTTTTGTATGGGCCCTTTGCAACTTGTCAGTCACATCGGAGTTTACAAAAACCACAAACTGAACACCTAGTTAAAGAGCAAACATGCCTGTGAAAGAAAAAAAAGAGCCTATTTACAGGCAAACATGTATTAAACGGTCACTCGCCATTAGCGGCTGCATTGGTTTTTTTTCTTCTACTTCAATCACTGACGATCGGAATTGCCGTTTCCCCTAGACACAAGGAGAGATAGGCCCTTTATGCTTAAATAAATCAGTATAGGACTAGCAACAAATAAGTACTGAAATCAATCAATCAATTTGTGTCCTATCCACAACGTGTTGTTTCAAACAACCGTTTTTCGTGGTAACAAAAAGGCATCAAAAGTTTCGCAACTACTTTGATTAGTGTTTTAGCATCGTTTTTGAATGTCCACACTAAGTAATCAAATGTAGCTATTCTCGAACGTGTTTATATACCACCAAATACTTTCGTAATACTTCCATCTGTTCCTCTAGTTCAAAGCACGATCGCCAATTCTCAGGAAATTCATTGCCAGGTGATGAAGCTTAGTGAGACGATCTGATTTAAAGTTTGCAACGCGCATGACAACGCTGAGATATCAAGTCAGTTTGAGGCAAATAAAGTGATATTTTACTTTGTTCAGTTGCTTACGTGTTATTTACCGCGTCTTGGTTTGATTATACGCGAAGCCACGTTATGTATGAGTAGGCGAAAGCGCCTTGGAGCGGCGGGCTCTTGTCACTAGTGCTTCTCTTAAATCCAGCAGCTGAGCCTCGTTGCGCAGGAACTTGAAAACGAGGTCTGTCCCGATACTCTATCATGACGCCTTGCACTTAAAGATGACGCTCATAACAGCGTCTCTGTTCTGTTGTCTCGGACGCGCTAAGTATGTTTGTGGTTGATTCATTATATTGTGATGTAAATAGTGCCTCTGCGAAATCATTTATATTAAAGGCAGGTTTTATTATTATTATTTTTTTGTCTTTTGACAATACTTATACAAAAGTTACATCATATGTTCTTTTTAAAAGTAAATGTTCGTTGCATCAACTTAATTTTAAAAAGAAGAGAACCCTTTTTTTCCTCACTGTACAGATTGCTTTGCATATCTTGCAAAAACTGAACTAAGTAGAAAGATCTGGAGATGAAGTATATTGAGGAGCATTTGCAAGCGATAAATATTTTTCGCTAAATTCTTTGTTCGCTTTATGTATTGTTCCAGAGATTAAATGCAGTTGTCGTGATCACATTATCAGAGACCGTTTTACACCTGAAAGAGCACTTGACAGAGTCGTCTATTTGCAGTTGTCATTTTTCACGCTCTGAAGGTTTTGTTAGTTAATCCAACCGTTGCTGCTCTTCTTGTTGACGGCAATTATAGGGGCTGGTTTAGGCTGCGAAGTCGCTGTCTTCGAATTTTGCACAGGAATGCGCGTCTAGAATTTCGATGGTCGCCAGATCATCGCCAGGCGAAGTCGAAGCAAATCAAGGTGGTGCAAACTTCAACTACCATGATTCGTTAAACTCTCATCTTCAAAAGCTTATAGCTGAATGTACACAAGGTAAATTGGCTAATTAATTTGTTGTACACAACTGGTTTGCAATCTTCCCGCAAATTAACAAGAGTCTGTTTTAATTCTTTCAGACAAAGTCAAGGTCAAAGTTGCGATTGGTTTTGCCATCGCTTGTGCTGTCCTTCTACTAGGGATATTTATTTTGCTGCTGTACAAAGTTCTGTGGTTCAGAGCCAAGAGCAATGAGGCCAGTAAAGCACCGCCAAAAAGCGTACCTCAGACCCGCGCGCCGGGAATATCGGAACGAGATTTCAAAACGACTCGACAACAGCGTCGACATCAGCCTCTGATGCGATCCGACAGCTCATTATCTGACATCAACTTGGATTCCGTGCTCAAAAATAACAACTTAACTTCTTCTGAGTCAGAAAGCAGCGGACCGAGCTTCAATCTTGGAAAACTCGAATTCAACATAAACTACGATACTGATACAGAGTCGCTGCGCGTCACTATAGTCGCCGCGCACGATTTGCCATCCATTCATAGCACAAACTACGTTGAGCTGTATCTCCTTCCCGAGCGAGTGGAAAAACACCAAACGAAGATTCACTATTCCGATTGCAATCCTGTTTATAACGAAGAATTTGAATTTGATATTGGATATTCCGAGCTTGCGGAGCGGACCTTGCAATGCTGTCTTTTCAGCTATGATGGTTTCTCTCGACACCAATCTATTGGGGAAGTGTTTCATTCTTTCGGTGAGGATGACCAGATGAACGAGTACACAGGAGTTTCGTTATGTAAGGATATAAAGAGAGATGTGTTTTTGTTAAAGGTGAGCAAATTTCTCTCTCAGTTGCATGATATATTTATCTATAGAGGTAAACACTGTTTTCTAAAAATATCGAAACAACCGGGAATGCTATGATTGTATTGAATCCTAACATCAGCTGGCCGTAGAAAAAGAAAAAAAAAATTCGATTAAAAGAAAGAAATCAATACATTTATACTTCGGTAAGTGGAAGCCATGGTTCTTTTTTTGTAAGTTTGAAATACAAAACTTTTTACAGGAAAGTTTTTTCTGTATCTTTGGACGGGCTTCAACGGTTGGTTGCTTTTAAGGACATTTTTAATAGTCTTGTTTTCGTACTTTAATAGCCCGTTTTAATTTATTCGTCCAGCTCTTAGCTAGACCTCTTGCTTTCAGGCCTCTGTTCCCATAATGTAACACTCTTTCTATTAGTTTTCTCGCATTACTTTCCTTGACTCTACGTTACAATTAATAAGACGCAAAGTTCACAAGAAAGCCTGAAAACTGGGATTCTTTAGAGTGGATTTTGCTTGGTTACAAGCCGTTGTTTGTGTGGCGCAGATCATGCGTATGAGTTATTTTTATCAATGAATTTGACCGCGGAACCCTAAAAGCTCGTGAAAGCGTCCTCTTTATACTTTTCTGAGCGGAAAGTCCACAATCAAACTCAAAAGATTGTGTGATATTACAGTTAAACATCCGTTAAGCGTCTATCTTCGGGGTACTGGCAAGTGGCCGCTAAATAGAGGTTCACCATAAATTAGCATAGCACGAGCATAACCTTTAGCGGAAAGATCTGCTTTATTTTGTGTGCATAACCTTAAGCGGAAACATCCGCTTTATTTTGAAACAAACTCGCGACGGAAGCGGCATTTATTTTCTGGTGCACAATCGGTCTTCACCTGAATTTTTTTTCATCATATTCTTGAATAAAGCCAAATTAAGATGATCGCGGCTTAACAGAGGTTTAATTTCCCATTGTTTTTTACCACTATTTCGGGACTTTGATTGCTGGTTGCTTAATGGAGGGTCAACTGTATTTTGATCTTGTAGGAGGAGACCTTGACACGTGTAGGCGAGATATTGGTGTCCCTGTGCTATCTTCCTACTACCAACAGGCTCACGTTTGTTGTCCTGAAAGCAAGACTTTCAAAAACCTCCTTTGCTGGTGCTCTACCGAGTAAGTCAAGTTTAACATTTTTTAGTTCTAATTGAAGGATTCTACTAGATGTTGACAGTTCTAGTATTAAAAGCACTTCATATTATGAAGCTTTTACTATATTGCACGTCATCCAATTCCTGCTGTTTTAACTATTAAAGACAAGTGAACTATAATAACAAAACAGCAAATTCGAAAGCGACTGGAGTTCTCCCGATACTTCGGATGGACAAACCGCCGTGCTAAAGTTAGCCTGTGTACAGACGACCCCACCCCCTCAGAAAAAAATCGGAAGAAGAGACGACTTCTTTTCTCCCGATTTTTTCTGAGGGAGGGGGGACGTCTGTACACAGGCAATTCTAAAGTGCGACGGCCTGTCAGTCCAAAGTATCGAAAAAAACTCCACTCACTTTTGTCCTTGCTAATTAGTTATAGTTCTTCTATTTTACTATACAATATATAATGAGAAGGAAATATAAGCTATTGAATTTATAAACAAACAAATGTTTTCCCCCAACATGCCCTGCAGAAAGATGAGACCCATTCAGCTTAAGCATTTACAGAATTCACTGACTCGAAAAAAATTTATGCGCACCGTTCTCTGCTTTTTAACTTGTAATAATTTGTGTACTGCTCCTGTAGAGTTATAGAGTTTTGGTGATTTTTGCAGACGTATTGAAACATGAAAGAGTTGGCCCAACTTTTTCAACCTTTTTCAAGTTTCAGTCGATGTGCATCCTTGCCATCCGTTCCCAGCGGCAACAGTCAATGTCTAATTATAGTCTCATAAATAACAAAACTGGACCATTATTTTTGGAATTTAATCTATGCGAAGACAAGTATTAGCTTTTTTTAAAAAAAGATAGCGAGTAGGGTGACATAGTTCCTTCAAGAAAGAAATTTTTAAGATACATGTAATTTAGTGCCATGCTGTGAAGCTCTGTGAAAAAATAAAAGAGACCTTCGTCACAGTATTCATGAGTCAAGCATTCAGCATCCTCAGGCGACAATGCGTCTGCTATACATCCTATTAATTCTTTGTAACCGTACAATCACTTAGTTTTGAATATCTGCCACGTAAAACAGCTTCTAGTGAATAGATATTAATAATAAAGACTTTTTAGGCAACCTTTTTTTACTCACTGACTACTGAGATTTGCTACTAACTAGACATCATTATAAATCGCTGCACGGGTTTTCTGTTAGAGTACAGTCAGACTCAATCGAACGGTCTTATTGTCATTTACATGTATTTAACATTTTTTGGACTTAAAAACAAAATGTGCTGAAAGTCTTGACGTCTTGAAAATATTTTCGTTTCTAGTGTATTTTTTCTTCCAATTAGCCCATTAGTATTGCGCATTTATTTAAGGCAAACATCAGTCAAGGCTGTGTTTACCCAGTGGACTTGTAGAAAGTTCGATTTGGTCTTTTCAAATTGCCTGAAGAAAATTCTCGTTTTTTTTGTATAAAGTGTATCTGAATTCATTTTTATCAGTCATTAATAGAATTTGATTTTAATACAATTATATAAGAGAATGATAGTGATCTCTAAATTTTTAAAGTGAATTTAAAATATATTTATGACATAACTCATGTTTGAATTTTAAAGTAGCACTCGTAAATGTTACATTGATGGGCACTGTTAGAACCTTTGGAAAATTACACTGTTCGTGTAATTTTTAATTTTAAAACTGAAATACGAATTTTCATTTCTTTGTTCTTCTTTTCACGTGGCTGCATCTCAAAAGCTGATTGTTTATATCTGAAAATTATCCTAAAACATCTTTTAGTTTTCTTAATTCTGCGTGCTTGTAGCGGATTGAGATTCGTCATTCGCTGGTCCTAACGTCCTTCGTACACTGTTTCGTATATATTGCAGTGCTTCAGTGCTTTGTGTCATAAATTTGTCTAATAAAGTTAAGCTTCCACGGTTGGTGGATTTTGAAGGCAAATGTGGCATGTTGTTTCGTTTTCTGTAACTCATTGTGTGTGATAAGTCTGAAGTGGAACGCGCCCTCCTTCCCGCCAGAGGTGGAGTTCGTTTCGCTGCCAAACCCGAGGCCGATTCAACTCTCAAGTCCCACTGACTCGCCGCTGTTGAAGTGGGAAACCGGTTTGATCTAAAGTGACGACCTTTTCGCGAAGTTTCGTCATTAAGTCTCAAACTACTCCTGGACAAGAGATGAAAGTCAAGTCGTGCCACTTCTGGCAGTCTTGAATACTCGGACAGCAGTTGAACATCGTCATTGTCATGCGATGGTTTTCCGTTTAACACACGTTCAGATCGTAACGCGATTAGCAGCGCTTGTTTCTGTGCTTGTGACTGTCGAAGCTGCGATTTTATGAGTCTGATTTCCGACTGCAGCTCGTCCTGTCTGTTTCTCATTTCACTAACAGTGTCCTCTAACGTTTCAATAAACGCTCTGCTCTCTTCAATACTGTCGTACGGACCGGGCGGATCGTCGAAGCAAAAAAACTCCAGCACAGGCTTCACTGATATAATATCCTGTCGTATTAAAACATTGTCGATGTACTCTTGTAGGCCTTTTCTCCTTTGTTCAATAAAATTTGCGTCAAAGTTGTCTCCAAAATATCTTTTAGGTGGAAGGACGCCGTTGAAGTCACTTAATAGTTTACGCAATTCTTCATCCATGCGGACGAAGTCGGAATACCTGCGAAATACATGCCAGTTTCGCTCGTTTCCTAGTTGGACGAAGATCTGATACACCGTGAATCGTTTCCTCGCCTCTACGACTTCGTACCCGACGATCGGGGCCTGAATTTCAACTTCATTTATTGACTGAAACGATTGAAATTGATGTTCGTTGTCACCAGGTGCCTCGCTTATGTCTGCGGCCATCAGTATTGTCAGTGCAACTTAATTTTCGCACTTTTGGCATGAAATATCTCCATCAATTACTACCCGTGCTTTTCCACGTCGAAAGTGTATTATTTTGCTCATTTTAGTTCCGGTCATGTAAATTCAAACATTCGTTGTATAAGGTGTTATTTCATTTTCAACAACAATGAGACGATTTCAATTTCCAATTCAAATTAGACTTCGAAACACTGCTGCACAATTATTGATAGTGTTCGCGCGCAGTTTCTGTCGTCTCCCACCGCTGATTTCTAATAGCGCTTTAAGATTTAAAATTCTCTTTGTAGACCTTTGTGGTCTCTGCAGTAAGAGTATAACAATTGTGATTAACTTTTAATTTTTCACCTGAAAGAAGCTATACAGAGAAGTCACAATCTGACAGAATATGAGCTGCATTAAAGTTATATTGTTAACGTTCATGGGAGTCAATTTTTATCATGCCCCATTGTGAGGACCCTGAAATAATTTGAGTTAGAATTAATGGCTACTACAGTTTAAGTTCTTGTGAAGGTAGCTTGCGCTCTGACCGAATGAAAAAAATGTTTTTTTCGTCATAGATATTAGTAACATATAATTTAAGTTATATCAATAGAGAAGTTATTTGCATAATTTTTAGTGGCTCTTAACCATTTATGACATATCTAAGTTTCATGTTCAATATTGTTACTCAAAGGTCAGCAAGACGTCAATATGTCGTTGTCTTTCGATTTATACGTTATTAAATGAATTGTTTCATGTGACGCATTTTTAATGTATTTTCTTGGGTCGTGTCAACTTTTATAGTATTTCCATTTGACTCTTTAAATCATATTTTAAACGATAAAAGGCGATTTTTGCTACTCAGCAGACAGGTTTTTTAAGTTAAAAAGCTTGACCTTTTTTTGAAGAGGCACTCCTTCAGGTTTTAAAGCATAATTATCTGACAGGGTTTTTCCTTTTTAACACGTCAGTTAATTAGGTTAGTAGTTTTCAAAATGATTCACTTCTTTATGGGAAACTACTGTTTCGAACTGTTTACTACTCCTAGATACTTGGTTTCGATTTGAGTTTAAGACATTGAAAATAAATTGTATTTAATTGCTTAATTTCCTCTAAGTAAAGCCAGTATTCACTCCTACACTCAGAGTGGAAATTGCGTTCAATGTTCAGGCTCTGTAATTTGTTGTTTAGGATCGAACGCTAACAAGAAGCACTGTCCCTGTGATAGTTATCAAAAAGTGTCCATTAAAAAATCCAAAAAAAACATATTATGGGGGTCAGCCTGTGAGCAAGCTCTCCATTTGGGGGAGTCGCGAGAAGTCACGCGAGAACCGCACGTGAAAGAGGAACACGAGTGCGAGGAGTGGGGAAAGAAAGGGAGAACCCTCCTTTTCCTCCGCAGGTCGCCTCGTTCGCCATATATGGAGAGCTTGCTCGCAAGAATAACCTTACCTTATTCCAGACTGCCAGAGTGAAACAGCTTTCTTCCCATGTTTCTCTCCTCTTCTGCTTGATTGATTGATTGATTTAATTTTTTCAGACCCTTTTGTCAAAGTATCCCTCATGTTGGCTGGTAGACAACTGAAGAAGACAAAGACCTCAGTCGCGACCAACACCTTACTTCCGGTCTACAACGAGGCGTTTGTCTTTGATGTACCGATCGACCGTTTGAGTGACGTCAGTTTGCTCGTTCGTGTTCTCGACTCAAGCGCAGGAGAAGCCAGTCGACTTGGTGCGCAAACGATTGGTAAATGCATAGTGGGTCCGGACGCTCATACCAGCATTGGTTTACATCACTGGAACTGTATGATGACAACTCCAAGAAAGCCAATTGCTCAGTGGCATCCGTTAGTGAAAACATGAAGGATATATTTATCGCCCCATGTAAGGTAATTCGGATTCCAGAATCCGGGAAAATCAAGAATCCTGGGCTTTGGAATCCGGAATTCAGCTCAAGGAATCCCGAATCCCACTAACAATCGATGCAATCCGGAATCCAAATTCCACTGGCAAGGAATCTAGAATCCAGTTCCAAATTAGGGCATCAAGGATCCAGGACTATTTCAAATTACCTTATATGGGGCGATATTTAACACGGCACTCACGAGACTACTTGTTGCAGCGACACGTTGTGGGGACAAACCTGTTCTGTGTACTGATGCTGTCTTCGCCAAGGTATTCGTCTTTTTACCTTTGCGACGGATTGCACAATCAATCCAGTGTAAATTTTTGCGCTATGTCACTGGTACGTAATTTCGTTGTAAAGAAACCTTTTTCTGATCACACGAAAATCGATAAGCCCTCTGCGATTAATCGCTTCAAACGCGCCCTTAATGTGTGTCGAGGTTTACATTGCATGAACACGGAACATACGTGTCATGAGAGTGCGGGAAGGATGCAGTTTCAACGGCGGATGTCGCCGGTTAGCCTGAGAAAACAGCCGACATTTCGACAATTGGTTTCCCCGCGAAGTGACGTCTGAGGAACGTTTTCAGAAATTCCATACTGATGACGTGTCACAATGCAGTTCTGGGTAGTGCTTCTGATTGGTTAAAGCAGATTTCCCACGTGGTACAACAAGTCAGAAGCACTACCAACATCTGCGTAGTGACACGTCATCAGTACGGAATTTTTGCAGTCGTTCCTCAGACGCCATTTCGCAGGAAAACCAGTAGTGGCGTAGCGAAATGTCGGTTGTTTACGGGTGTTCGTATACTGTAAGATAAAACCTCATTTTCTTGGAGCACAGTATGTAACTTAATGAATCAGATGTTGATCTGACTGTTATCAGGGGAATTCGCCAAGGGTAATAAAGCATAACCAATTTTAAGCAATGTTTCTCAAAAAAAAAAATTCTTAAACTTTGAAACCAAAAGTAAGGCAATTTTTATTTAGCAGAACGAAAAACTTAGCACAAGAGAAGAAGACGTAAGTATCTAAAATTTCCAGCCGTAATATATTAAATGTAAGAACTTGTTTCTATTTGCTCAGACTTAGTCGATTTGTATATGTTTTGGTACTTACTTGTAAATTTTAAATGGATCATTTTTTGTCTTTATATTGGAGTCTCGTAAGAAAAGTGAGTTTTTCTTTGTTCGCTAAAATTTTTCAAAATAGGTCTTCTTTTGTTTAGCTGCCTGTTAAAGGTTATTTAACGCAACCGTGGTAGAATTTTTATCTATGTTTAGACAATTTATTTTTCGTATTTCAGCCTGTAATTTACTGTTTTCGGGTAAGTTGCGGTTTACATAAATTTTTTTCATATTCAAAGTACATAAGCCCACGGTCATTTTGACTTTAAAGTACCTTTTTTTCACAAACAGATGATAATTTTTTTGTTTTCCAATGAGTTGTTGAACAAGTCTTCAAGACGTGGTCACACGATGTTTTTTAAATCTTTGGAGATTGTTTGAAACTTTAAATAATAATTATACGTATGTTAAAAAGCTGAAGCCCCTTTTTGGGGTTCTGCAAAGCATATAGTTTCTAATAATGATTTACGTATAGTTTGGTTTTGTCAGTTATACCGTCAGTTCTCTTAAGTCCCCCGAGTGACCAACATCAATCTTCTCCAAACTTTATCCATACATTATTAAGAAAAGTAGTAATAAGAATTAATAAAATGATTGCCAAAGAGAAAGTGCTTAGATCTTTTATCAAATTCTCTCACCTAATGCTCTAAGGAAATGTATGGAGATAAGTGTGGAGAATTTGCATGTGGATATTGGGGCTTTGCCTGAATAATGATAAGGAAGAGGAAGGTGTCCTTTGAAATAAAGTGGACCGAGAGGAGTCTTGAGTTGACTGAAGTTATTTGATCTGAAGCCTTTCCCCCACCGCGTATTCCATCCCTGTGGGCAGACGTACTGAGCTTACCGTTTGTATGGAAAACCCGGAAATTCTGGGGAGAAGTCAAATAGAACGGTTCATCCCGGTGGAAATTTTCCGGGAAAAAAAGTAATACCTTTCGAGGTATTACCTTTTCCCGTTTTTGCTGAAACGACCGAAATTTTCTGTACCATTTGTCTGGATTACTACTGACAGGCTTCATGTCGAGAGAAAGCGAAAAATTTACCGGTATTTTATAGATGCTACAACTCAATCCTGTTCCTGTTTTCGGAGCCAAAAAAATACCAGTACCATTTGACGGAAATTTTTCACCGAAATTTCCGTCAAATGGTAAGCGCACGTAATCTAACCCTGGGATAACCTGGTGAAGGAAAAGTCCTGGGCACGAGTTTGACCCTTGTGTGTGTGTTGGGGGGGGGGGGGGGGGGGGAGGGGGGAGTAACGATTTTCCAAGACGTTCTTTGTCAGTCCGAACCTTTTGAAATAGATTCAACCGAGAGTGAATCCAGAATAGGTGTGGACAGGCAAATTTGATTTGAATACGCTACGTGTGGACATGATAATTTTTGAATCCGCAAAGAAAAATTTGCGGATTCAAAAATATTCGGATACGTGTGGAGTGGGCCTTAGCAACAACGACAACGACGGCAACGGCAACAAGAACGTCAAAAAAACAAAAAGAAATAGGTTTTAATTAGCCAAAGCACACTTTTGTTCATTTCTTTGCCGCTACAACGTGAAATTCGCTCACGGGTCGATTTATGGAGGACGTAAACACACCTCGACAAATTTTTCTTTCGTACTTGTAAAGTTAGGTTCGGTCTCCAAGAATTCCATTTCAGGGAAATTTACTTGCATTTGACATTTTAAGGGGGTTGAAATAATCGCGAAAAACTTTGAGAAACGCTAAACTTTTTGATATTTACGTTTCCGCTGCCGTCGCCGTCGTCGTAGCAGCGTCTTTGCTGATATCGGCATGTCCTCTAACAGAGGATACGTTTTCTTTTATATTCTACTTCTAATCTTGAAAACAGAGAGTCTTCTTGTCCATTTGTAAGGCAAGCCATATGCTATTCTGTCCCATTATTCTTCGGTTGATTTCTTGGAGAGCGCTTGGAAATCTTAGCAACAGTTCAACGGGTACCACGTTTACACGTCTGTTTTCTTGTTGTCTTTTCAATGTTAAGGATACCCCTGTATGCTTTCGTTTTGCTCTTCTTTTTGATTTCTTTTTCTTGGACGGTTTTTTATCCGTAGAACTTCTCTTTTTTACTGGTGTTGTTCTGCCCGGACGTTCAGCAGGCATTGATGATCCCGTCATATTTGAGTCCTGGAGAAATAAACAAATAATAAAGACGTGCTGTGTATAGAATACTCCGAGAGGTTTCTTTTACCTTATGGTCCCGTTTTGTCTCGAAAGCGTGAACAACGTCACGACCAGGTACCACAAACAATTCTGAAAAAATTTCTTTACTGAAAATATAGTTCAAACCTAGATGGTTAAAAATTAAGGGGATTTCTTGCGTTACCCCGGTTATCAATGGATTCTTTTTTACCTCCCTTCCAAAGAGAATATTTTGATAAAACTCAACTCTCTCGAACAAGTGACAAGGTGTTTTCTACAGCCAGAAGCATATAACACTTTCAGGGTTATATGCATCTGCTACAGCTTAGTATTCTCATTCGATTCCGGACAGGAGTCGGCGAAACTGAAAAATCAAGACCGACTAAGGCCTGTTTACATGGAGGAGGGGGACCCCAGATAGTTCAGTTAACATGTGGCGGGTCACCCCACCTATCACTGTAAACGTGTTCAAATTAAAATGAGAGATTATATGGACAGGCGGGTTACCCCAACTAAGAGGGTCACATGACCAACCTGGGGTCCCTTAGCTCCATGTAACCAGACCTTAAGAAAATTCTTGCATAGAGTTTTACCAATTAAACCACACCATTACGCCATTTTTGATTTGCATTCTTCTTTACCAAAACGAGGCCACGTGCAAATAGCTCCTGCATGGCCTCGACTTAGATCAGAGATAAGCCACGCAGGCAGCGTTATCGCGCGCGGGAAGATCCCGGAGCGTGCATCCTTTCACGTGGCTGATCAACGAACTAAGTGGTCATTTTTGACCAGTTCTTGGTACCACACTTGATAAGCAAAACTGAAATAAAAATTTAAAAGAATAAAAATGCCAAGACTCTCCTCTGTCAAGTAAAATTTTCTAGTTCCTCTTTTCTTTTTTGTATCACGTGTCCAGAAAGGATAATTAAGTGTAAAAAAATAGCATGTACCTTTAAGTTTTCGGGGTATGTAAGTGACTGTTTCGCGTTTTCACTTGATTCCATTTTTCTCTTTCTTGTTTCCAGACGAGAATACAATTCCGCTCGATATTCTACGATAGAAACATCGTATTATATTGTGTTTTTTCGCACGAACTATTTTTTGTTCTTATCGAAAGATAAGTCAATGAGAAACGTGCGACAAATAATTTGAATATTATAATGCCCTCTCATGCAATATGACAGAACCTGCTGACATAACCTCTCACACTTGGATGGCAGACAAAGCAATTAAAATGGCAACTATAGATCTCAAAAACTTTCTTTCAAACAAACCATAGTTGACAAACCAAGGATAGAAGGATTTGAAAGTCGGGCCTAGCAGTTATGAATTTCATAGTTGACAATCAACTTCTCAGCACCACTGTTTAAACAACCCGTTCTCTACAGTTACAAAGCCTCAAATTTCTCCAGAGTTCTCCGTTTGCGTTTTTTTGTTTAAGCTTTTGTTTGTTTTTACCTGAGAATCGTTTTCCATCGATGTTGCGGCTGACATCTTCGAGCACGTGGCCGCATACACATGTCCGCGTTGAATCAGTGATCTGCAAATAACATAGGCTGCACTGGTCACTGGCAATATCGTCCGTGCTCGTTTCAGATGGTCGTGGGATGATGCTGGAGCAGCCCAGTTTAGTTGGTGTGGAAGTGAATTTTAGGTGACCTTATAGATGATACTAAGGACACGAGGGCTGAAGTTTAAAGATGGACGCTCAAATTTTCCACTACATGTATCTAAACGGCACTCATTTTATACATTCTTCACAAGGTTAAACTCTTTAATGCATTCGAGACGGCTTAAGCTCATAAATCCTGTATTGTCAGTTAAGTAGGGAATGACATTTGCTTACTGAATTCTTTATTATGCTGCTCCAGCGTTTGGATGTGATTTAATTGTTTTTGATCGATTGATCTGTAAGCAGCTTATTGCTTGCAGGCACAAAACATTTTCAGTGTTTTCCTTCTCCTCAGTTAAAACGACAAGAGCTAAATAAAAAGGACATGACGCGCGACTTGAATTATTTAATTTAGCTTGCTAAAGTCGGCTTTCGATAGAATATTTGGCTATAGTGTCTACAAACAAAAACGGTAACAATATTAAAATTAAATCTTTTTAAACTGAGGAGGAAGCCGAAGACAGAGCAATCGATGTAGGCCTTACGTATTTAGGATCAGTTGTGAACCAGTTTTTGGCTTTTTTATGGGCGTATTTTTTTCTTCCTTATTCGGCGGATAATTCAAGGAAAAACATGGAATATTTAAGCTTATTTAACTCCCTCATTATGGAGGCATGTAGTCTATTATTTCGTGTCCGTGGAATAAGTCCTTATGTTATCCTGACCGAAGAATTCCCCAATTTAAATTTACAAAAATAAAAGCACCAGAATAGTGCCGTGCAAATAACAGATCTTTGGACATGGACTTTCTTCTCCAGCAGTCGCCGCACAAAAATCCCCCCTCATATTAATAAATAAAATCTTGCCGTTCACCTGTATTTCCTTTGAAGAAAATCCGGCCCCAAATCAAATGAAGAAAATCTTAGATACCAGCAGTTGTAATAACAGTGTTAATAGCATGAACGAAAAACGAAAAACGATTGTGAGTTCAGTTCCGTCACGCGGAAATATCAAGAGAAGCTACATATTTACAAATGATTGAACTTTGCCTAACCTACACATTCTCTCACTCTTTGGCAAAAAAATGATGAAAAAGCTTGGCAGTCACACCGAGCGCAAAACAACACGGAAATGAAAATTATTTGATCTGTTCAAGTGTATTTCGTCACACACATCAGCACTTACCAAGATATTACAATTACATGCAACACATTGTTGCAACACCATAACGACTCAGCGCAGTATATGACTGAAGCCTATAACGTCTGTTATTTCTGACAAGTCTATTTGTCAATCCTTCTTCAGCTGGCAACGTTAAACTGCTGACTGGTTTGATTTGCTGTGCTTTTATAACTGATATATACGTGTGATATTGCAGGAGCGGTAAATTGTGTGACGTCATTTTAAAATAAACAACTTATTACATTTAATGCGTACATACATTAAGAGAGAGATTACGAAAAACATGAAAAGCATGCATTGTTTCAGGCCGCAGAAACGTCTAGAAGTTTGTTACAACGTACTTAAATTGTAACAACTGACACGCACTGCAACGGACGCACGTCTCTAGTTGTTTCTGATTCGCTTTAAGCATGTTTAAGGCCGGAAGCCCAATATAACGAAGAGTTATAAGAGACTGGGAAAACAGTTCGTTATAATAACGGGGGAACGTAATTTTGGGGTCTTGTTCGAAACATTTTATTCTATAACTGGGGCGAACGATGTCATCCGTTTTATAAAGGTTTTGTTATACAGGGGAAATTTTTTCATCAGCGGCTTCTTAAAGCCGGAAATTAAGTTGCTTGCCTGGCCCATTACTGTTAAGTACAGCAAAGAGAGGCCATGTCACTTGGATCCTATGTATCATGAAAACTAGCGGATCTTTTGTCGGAAAAAGTCAGAAAAATAATCAGGCAGCCTTAATTTATGAAAAGTTTATGAATAAACCAATTCTGCTGTTGTTGTAGTTCACAGTCTAGAAAAAGGAACTTACGATCGATCGATCGCGGTCTGACGTATGTCTTCTCTTTTTTCAACTGTTCGGTTCTGCTGGTTTTGTTTGGTAGTTTTCTCAAGGGATTAATTAAACGATATTTATAGTAACTTACATTACCCTCAGGATGTTCTAAAGGAGAGTATAGCCCTTTTACAGTTGCTGTTGCTTGGATAGCCGAAAGCACGAATCTTAAGCATTATTTTTAAGACTTTCCTACATTTTCAAGGCTTTTTCTAACTTATCTTTTGTGTATGTCTGATCAGTTCAGTAAATTTCATAATACACCCAGGACTTTTCATAAAAAGGTGACCTTTGGGTAGAATCCTCTAAAAGTTTATATTTTGTGCAGAAAACTGATTGATGGGTCACAGAGCTGTCTTGTTGCGCATGTTCACGCACACTGCTGGACAAAACAATATCAAACAAGTACAATTTTTAGCTTTTTATTTATTTATTCATTTTATTGTTATTCACTTTCAAGAGATCACTATCCGGGACTTTGCACTGTGATTTTCAGACGTACTTTGATAAGGCAATTGTAGGCACGACCTAGTGGCATTGACTAAGGCTCCGAGAACGTGACACTTCAGACTGTTATGTATTGATGTCTTAAGCACAAAAAAGCAAGCGAAAGTAAAACTTTAAGGGCCGGTGAAGTTGGAACAACACCTTCATTAAACAATAATGGCTAATGCCATTTATAAAGTGACGTTTGATGTTATCGCCTCATTTCGAAATCTCGCGATCAGCCATTTTTAACGTTCAATCCTAAAAGATTGCGCAGACTACTTCGTTAATTTCGTTAGTTTAAGCTACTTTGGGTGTAACCCCGCGAAACGAATGATGTATGATCAATACTTTTAAAACAGCTTCTCAACTGTTACAATCTGCTTAACTTTTTGCCAGTAATGCAGACTAAGTGGTGATCAGAAAACGACTTAAACGCCTTGAAATGGCTGTTGTACTTTTGCTAATATCCTTAGAGTTTTTTGGGCAAGAAGGTACTTTTTTCGGTTATGATGTACAATTTCCACTTGACAAACCCAAGAGATATGCTGCTCAGTCAAGAATGCCGAGACTTTCATTACATCTTGCTCGGTTTTTGTCTCATTCCCATAACACAAACGTATCATACCCAAAATACCCGATACTCTTTCGTCAAAGTACGAGTAACTTAACACAAGTCAATGACCAGCAAAGCCATGCACTCCCTGTTTAAGCCCTTGCTCAAACAAGTAGGGCCATAGAACGCTGGCCGCGAACTGGCAATCTTATCAACGACCTCTGACCATGAGTCACAACTAAAGAACATCGTGACTAGTTTCTCCGTGAGATTATCCACCTTGTGGGAACATGCACTTCCACTTTATGGACCCCATGATAATCTTTACCTCACTCCAATTGCAAGGCTAACCAAACCATATTCTGTGCCATTATCTTTTGGTTAATTCTTTGAAGGGCACTTGGAAATCTTGTCAAGAGTTCTTGTGGCACAGCACTAGAGTGCTGACGAGGCTGTTTTAAGACCTGAGATAATTCTTTTCTTTTTTTCGGCGTTTTGTTTGTAGCTCTTGATACTTTTGATCGCCGTTTTCTTGTGGGTTTGAAGGTAGGATGCTCTGTTAAAACAGCCGGCATTTGATTCTGTGAAAATAAAATCTGACTGAGTGATGGGAAATGACTTATTTATTAATATCTGATTTGTTGACTCCGTCATTTATTCAGTTCGTCCGGTTCAAGATGAACTGCTTAGTGATCCGTCATTAAGTCTTTATACTTAAAACGTAACAAGAGAGATTCATAGTTAAGCTGACTGAGTGTATTAATGCTAAAACGAACTACAAAGAGTATCGCCCAAGATTTTAAAAAAGTACTATCAACCAACATGGTTCTGACACGTACCTTGAGTTCTCTGAGCGGCTGCAGTTGTTTTCTCGGCCTTTCTTTTGTGTTCTCTTTCGCTTCTTTGTTTTTTATTCTCCTATTTTCCAGACGGGAGTAGAGCATGGCACGATATTCTAGTAAGTTCAAAGAACAACAAAATGCGGTTTTCAGGTCACAGATAAACAAGTGCGGTTACATTTCTCGTCCACGAGAGGAATATAGTCGGCGCTACCAGTTGCTGCGGTCAGTTATGGAAATAAGAGGTAAAGTTTAAGCACCCAAATCTTCTCCGAAAGTGTATATTGAGATTTCTTTTAAATCATACCTAGTATGTAACTCAAGCATTAGTGGCCAGGGATACTTTTCCAATGTACTGATTTATACTTTTAAAGTTTAGTTACGCTGTTACTAGTTTGTTACCGTTTTGCAACAGCTCCTTTTTTATTCATTCATGTGCACCTTAGACGCCGACCATGAATCAGGGCGGATCCAGAATATTCTGAAAGAGGGGCGAGGCTGTTTTTTGTACCAGTTATATTATTTGGAAAAGAGACTTTTAGAGCTCAGAATTATTTAGGAATTATGCAGAATTTCAGACACAAAGAATCGAAGAAGGGGGAGCGCCCCTCGGTTCACCCACCCCGCTAAATCCACCAACAGTAATTGTCTATTAAGTTTCAGTACGTACAAAAGCCTCGAGAAAACACGAAGATTTTTGAACTTCCCAGATAAATTTTCCATATGTAACATATACTGACTGAGATGTCAAGAAGTACTTTCGGAGAGGTGATCCAAGGAGTTTTCCCCAATATATTTTTTTTCTGATAGAATTCATTACTGACTGACTTTCTTTAAAGAATCGACAGAAACTGAACCCTCGAGCTCAGGCATGAACTCAAGCTTAACTTTTAATTTCTAAGCTGGAGTTCCGCTTTTACACTATAAAAAACTGCTGTTTGGCTGTTACCTGAAAATCGTTTTCCTTCAATAAAACGGGTGGCATCTTCGAGCACATGACCACAAACACAAGATCTTGATGACCCGGTGATCTGTAATGAAATCATGATATTGTTTAATGTGTTGAAAAGAGGGAAGGCAAGAATTCTTTAAAGTATTGTCGAATAAACTACATTAGAATCCATCCCAGAAGAGTACGTGCGCTCGCTAATGCACAAATCAGCTGCCAGTGAACCGGACATCACCACAAAGACTTAATTCTTTCTCGAGGTAGGCATGAGAACGTCCTTCCGCGAGTTTTTGTTGACTTTCAGTCCACTACCTTCAAAGACGTCTTTTATTCATACGTACACGTCCTGTAACAGTAGTTTCACCCACAAAAACTTACTTTTAGTAACATCAGTAAAATTCGTCTAAAATATATAACACTTCTGTGGGATGTTCACGCCCGGTACTAAATCTTCGTGAAACTTACCCTTTTAATCAAAAAAGAACATTTTCATGCTTTAAAATTGTACTTTCATGGGAATTAACTATACTATTCTCGTGACACACCGTGGGGAGAATAATTAAGACTTATATGTCGAAAATATTCAGTTTTTTTACGTGAAGTTTCGCCACCCCTCTGTTAATGTCATAACTTTAGCCGAATATAAACTTACGTTTATGAACAGGCTCTAAAAAGTATTACTTCAGTCTACCACAAATTGAAATCGAACCCAACATTTTGTTTCTAGGCGCTCGGTCAGTTCTGTGGTTTCGGGTATAATTATGTTTGTGAAGTCTTCCTTCTGATCACCCCTATGTGCATCCGCAGTGACATAGTTTGGGGTACTCACTTTAAGTCATCGACTTCCAATTTCCTTTAAGAAACTGATATTCTACTTTATAAGGTCCGTCACCCAGGAGAAATGTATCTAGTTTACATGGATGCTTAAAATTCCGAGAAATACAACTGACAAATTATTATGGTTGAAAGTAAACAAGTTTTCTTGAGGTTTTTAGTCGTTTTTAGCATGTTTGAAGCCACAAAATTTGAAAAGACTAGGCTAAGCGAGCGAGACTATCGGCAAATGTTTTAAATATGTCCTCATTTAGAACATGATGTTTTGGCTCAGATAACCTCGGCTGGTAAGCTAGGCCTTCACTTGATCGACTTCCGTACTTTACTCAAGAACGAAAATTAAATTATTTACCATGACATTTATGTTCAGGCAATGAAACTTACCAAAGCATTACAGGCAAGACACTGTTGAAGCATTCTGAGGTTCACAAGCTTAGCGTTTTACTCAATAGTCGCTCATCTACTGCTGACTACACGTCATTACCTCTGCATTATAAAACATCACGGAATACGTAATTAGGCATGCTTGACGTCACCTCTAAAATAAGCGTTTATTGCACCATAATAGTTACAGGGCATATTGTGACGCACTAATCTTCTAAAAATAGCGTTTGAAAAAAATATCACCTGTTAAACCGCTGATAGCGAACAAATGTATCAGTTTATATGGGATTGTCGAAGATTTACCTGTGGGGAACTTTTTGAACTTCGGTAATAATAGAACATAAAAGAAAGCAAACGGAAGCGAAACTTTGTTAGTACCGTTCAAACCAAGGAAGGTTTTGACGCGGAAGAGAGTAGCGCTGACAGGGAAATCTGTCACAAATTGTTACGAGAGATTTTTCAGCTAGAAGGTATAATTTACTGAAGATATAAAAAATGTCGTTAAGCTTTGCGATCGTAAAGCGAATCAACTAGGTGTTTCCACCTGTTGTTGAAACAAGAACTTAAGAGACAATGAAATGAGCTTTAGGTTGTAAAGGTGCGAAGATCATCGTATTTGGAAGTTCCTCTGTTTGATAATCTTACGCAAAGGAAAGCGAGTTGTCCAAATGCTATTGGCTGTAACTCGTATATGACAGTAAGCCTTTCAATAAAAGCTCAGAGTTCTGTCTCAGAACTGAATGAGTCAAAACCAACAATAAAACGACATGTTCCTGAACGAAGTAAGCAAAGTGAGGCAGAGCACCTCTCGCGCAACCACGAAGCTTAATTCCCCAATAAAAGTCTCTGCTACAAAATAAAATGACTATAAAATTCAAGGTAGCCTTGGCGTGGCAGTCGAAATTCAGCAATTTTCGCGAGTCGTATTCCTATTTTTTTTATTAGTCTTGCGACGCCACCAAACTTATGAGTGAATTAGATATCAAATTGAACAAAGCAGAGCAAAATTGGACAATCATATCTAGTTTCAATTAAAGATTTCTTCAAAGCGTGTGCGCTCGGCTCCTATCTACATGTACGGCAACCAATACGGGCATCACTGATTACGTCACGCTGATGTCTACACTCAGGAGGGTAATAGGAAAATAAGGGAGAAAAAGGTTCATTACGGCTTAATCTTCTTCGAAATAACTCAGCCAAATACAGGAGAAAAGTCAAGTCAATTCTGACTAACAGTACCTTAAGAACTTCAAAAACACTGTCGTCAAATAAGGTATATTTTGGAAACTATTTGTACCCCCTACCCCTCCCCCTCATCCAAAGTTTGGTTTTTTGGTGTTTCCTATAGCGGCACAAGATCGTTCAGTGGAGGTGGCCTTTGGGGACGAGAGAGCTTGTTTTCCCCCTTTGGAAGTGTTAAATAGTGTTGAGAAAGTGTCTAAACTACTTCAACTAATTTTGTCGTCGATTTTTTTTGGTTGTAGTTTCAGCAATACTAAAATAAACAGACTCAGTGTAATATTTAGACCTTCAGTTTATCTTCAATCAGTCGGCATTGTCCCGGAAGTGGAATTTATATTGTACTTGCAGCACGGGTTGGGGACCGCGGGATGAGCTGAAACTATAACAACAGCAACAACAAGACTTTATTTAGACAGGGTGAAAACCAGAATTACACAAAGTAATAAACGGTCTTCAAAAATAAAAAAAAGACATCCAGTTTTTACGGGCTGTTAATGCAATGCTTTTCACTGATTTTCACGTCTCTCTTAGTGACCGAAAGTGATTGCAGCTGAGCCACAATTCGTCGTTTTATTCATTCTATAAGTACATGAACAATGTTCAAGTATATTGCTCTCTCATACCTGACCTAAAGCTGGTAGTTCGATTAAATGCATTAGTGAGCGTTCATTCTATTGACTCAACGATGTTACTAAAAAAAAACCATTACTTAGTGAATTGATTGACATGGGGGCCTTTTTTTGCGTCATGGCCACTTCATTTCTAGCTTTGGTTTCCATTACATAGTCTCGACTCTGTCAGTGTGTCAAGACCTTATCCCTTTTACTGGACTGAAACGCGAAGTCAAAAAGGATGAAAGCCATCGAGTTTAAATTAGTTGAGATTTTTCTGCATTCGGCATAAGATAAACCAACTAGGTTTCTCTCAAGAGCTTTTACTTATTTCTATGTACATCAGATTGGTTATAAAACCTGACGGTCTACCTATTGTAGCCTCCTGACTCTCAAAATACAATGCATTGTAGTGTAAAATAATAATTCTTCAAAAGAAAGGAAACGATTTTTCTCTCTATTTATCCTCTGTTGATTATTTCAAATTCATGTGTCCAATTATACACTGTCTTCATTTAAAGATTGTAAATTTACTGGGGGAAAAAGGACTTGACCGCGTCTGGAACTGTCGATTTCTTCTCGCTTTCATTTTTCTCTCGCCGTGAGATTCACCTCTGCTAGCAAAGAACATTGAGCCTGTTCCTCTCTGCCACAGAGAAGACAGAGTCGAGCTCAGATCATTAGCGCTCAAACGACTAACGATCTACTAAACACTAGTAAGATCATTAGTTGAATTAGGAGCGGATGCGGAAGAACAAAACCAGTCAGAGTGCTTTGATATTCAATGCTTTGAAGGTTCTGGGTAATTTTTCTACACTATGTAATGAGTATAATGAATTTTAAAAAGACTTTAGAAGTAGGAATGATTAGAAGAATATTGATTATAGAATAGTCCATATAATCCGGATTTCAAGCAGGCTTGAGTGAAAGATTATTAAGGTTGCGTTCCTTTTGACCAATCTAAATCCGGATTTTGCGATACGAAATTTGATTTTTTGTTCCATTAAGGACTAAACCAATCTAATTTTGCCATCAGAACGATCCACCCCCACGTGGTTCGTTCAGATTGGTACCTCAATCTGGTTTCAGATTTTTGTTCCATTTAACGAAACTGCTTTCGATCGCAAGAACCGGTGATCAATCATCGATAAACACGGCTGGTCAAGGTTAGTTCGGGAAAAAGTTTTTTACACCCCTTCGTTGTTCTATGCCGCTAAAGGATTGTAGTATATTAAACCAAGTTCCACTGTAATTATAAATCCGTAAGGAAGCGAAAACGCTTGGATTTTCTCACCATAAAACTAATGTCCAATGTGTGTGTGTGTGTTTAGAGTACGCTCAGTCTCAGCACTTGAGAATTCGTAACTCTTCTAGCTTCTTTTGAATTTTCTTGAATCAAATTCCAGATAATTTTAACTTGACGAGTCCCAGTATGAGGAACCACCACTAGTTAAAGAGCCACTTTTCTTTCAATTTCTCCACGAGAGGACGCTTAATTTAGTGGAAAGAAATAAAAACACTATGTGTTGAAATTGAGGAGAAGATGAGCAGCAGGCAGCCACTGTATGGGTCAGTCTTATTTCACGGGATTTTGTTCCTGCTAGCACGAAAATACAAACAATCTGGATTGTCTAAATCCGAAAAAAGTTTGGCTAAAAGGAACGGCAACCTAAATCTCTCTCAGGCTGGAAGTTACGCGTGTCGTCACGGTCTTCCTCGTCCACGTTTTTCTCTTGGCTCTAATGATGCCATTGATTTGTAGTTTGACAATGCAGCGAAACCTTGTTGTTTTATCGGTTGTCTTACGCTCTGCTCAGCGACTCTGGCGTCGACAGTTATAATTATGGTGAAAACGTTTAGACCTCAGTGATATTAAATTAATTTGTATTGCGAGAGTAAAAATGGCAACTGACAGCAACGTTTCAGCATTGGCCAAATCTAAAAATACAAAGCAACTTAAGACCACGTGACCTCACCGCAAGCGGCCTATACCTTTTGTCTAAGGAATTTAGCAGTTATTTTACAGAAACCGCAAAAGCTGACGCAGGTAGACTGCGACAGAAATTAAACGTTTGTTGGAAATGCACATCATATATTTCCCATAAACCAAAGATCTGTGACCTCTGTGAAAGACAATAAAAAATGGTAGATGACGTTACCATAAATTTAAAATTTGCTGTAAATGTCAGTTGTGCTTTTTAAAACAAAAATGAGTCAATAAAATAAGACTCTAAAACAACTAGAAAAGCTAAAAATATTTATTTAAAAAACTAACCGTTAACTGGGGTCGGGTAAACTAAAGTAGATGTGTAACTCGAAGGATCTAATCATAAAGTTTGATGACGTAGCTGAATCATAGCCACTTTTCCCCGGGAAATGGTTTTTCTTTTATCAATTACTGAAAATCCTTTGAATTAATTCATTTTACTGACTCGGAAGAAGTTCTTGGTGGGTAGTTTCTTTCAGGCAAAGGCAAAGTTTATCATGGCGCACAATGTAATTTTACTTGGAATTTTTGAGCCATTGCGGAACATTAGGGCCATTTATACGAGGAAAAATAAGACGCGTCTTACATAAGACTTGTCTTAAATAAGACGCGAACTGTACCATTTATACGAGCATGTCTTATCTAATAAGACGCGTCTTAGCTAAGCCGCGTCTTATTTTGGACGAAATGTGCCGTTTATACGGAAAGTTCGTGTCTTATTTAAGACGCGTCTTATTTTTCCTCGTATAAATGGCCATATTAAGTAATACAAGTATGACCACTATTTTAGGCTCGTGCCGTTTACAATGGGAATTACCATTAATAGCTTCAATCATTATTAGCCATTATAAGTTTTTTACTAAAAACGTTTGATTGCTGTTTGGGAGAAATGTGACTTTTCTACAGCGGAACTTCAAGGGACTGGAAAAATGTGTTCGCTATAATGAGGTTTTGTTATATCGAGGTTCATTTTCATACTATTTTATTATCAGTGGGGCGTAAAGGCAATCGGTAGTGATATGGAGGACTTCGTTACATAGAGGTTGGTTATGGAATGATTTTACTTGACCCGTGAAAAAAATACTAATAACTACTATACTGTAAAATAGCTACTAGTAAATAAAAGAAGACAATGGAATTAGTGCGTAATGGTGCGTAGTATTCTACTACCTACTTTAATCAGTCACGGGTTAAGTAAAATTACTCTATCGAGGTTCCACTGTCAATGAATAAAGAGTCATTCCTTTACAGCTGAGTGGTTTGAGGTGTATTAGCAGCGTCCAAATAATGGGCTGCTTAACCGGATTAAATTAGTAAGCAATACCTTCTTGTGTGGGAGCTTGTTATCACTTCATTGTGTTGCACGGGTTGCGGGTGCTAACTCGATCTGGGATGGAAGAAATCCTGTGTCAAGGACTTGGACTCGGAAAAGAGTGACTTAAACTAGTCGCCCTGTGGTCAAGTCGATCGTCGTAAGTCTATCTTTCAGTGCAATGTCATTGTACACGGTGGTTCTAACTTGACTCTTGCCGGCTTATAGTCGACTCAGTTCACAGTACGAGTGGAAAGAGCGATATAATGAACGGCCAAGGAACTGGCAAAATCTGTTCAATATAACGAGGTCTCCATATATTCAAGGTTCTTTTCATATGTTTTACTATTACTAAATCGCTCGTTATATAAGGCTCGTTACATCAAGGTTGTGAACTTTTTCTGTTCATCGTGTTTCTCATTCTCGAGGAAATCGTGGATGATAAGGATTATGATATTTTTCCGCTTCGCGGATGTCGTCTATCTTGGCTAGGAAACTTCCACTTTTTTAGGAATAAGGGCTTAACCCTCACGTGTGAGTAAACTTAAAGTTTACACTGAATACTTTAACTGACCAACTATGGCATGCAAACAATTATAAACAATTCTTGAAACGAACTGATGGAGGTAAAATTCCAAGCATAACACTCACAGGAATTCCCGGCTTTATGGCAAGCTACGATGAACTTTGCGGGAGAATGACGGCGAAAATATTGAATGGACTACTGAGCATGGAGACAAAAATTGAATTTCATCGGTTTGCCTCACAGTTCGCATGCCATGCTGATATTCTAAGTAACGATTTCCTCGGCAAGCAAAATTCAATTCTTCCTCGTAAAAGATGCACAACATAATGTAAAACTGATAAAAAATTCAGCGTCAGTCAGTTTTCACAAATCTGTTTGACAGTTCGAGAGAAGGTGGTCACGTACTGCTTCCTTTGTTTGATTTATTTTCTCCTTTTCACTTATATCATAAACTTTTTGAGCAACTAGAAGCTCTTGAATCACAGTCCGCGTGATGCTAAGCTTGTAAGGCTGCACTGATATTCATTCGTGTAAAACTCCTCGGCCGGGGAGCGCCAAGCTTAAACTGACCTCCTGCATTTTAAGGGAATCATCGTCGAAATATATACTTATTCTCTGTTTTCTTCTTTAGATGCTGGGAGTTATTTGTTACTTTTGCGGGTTACGACTATCTACATTGAAATTTCCATTAACAAGTTTTCACGAGAGATTTTGTGTTAAATCCATGCGTTGTTTCGTCAGTTGTTTTTAATTTGGTGACGTCATAGTTGTGTTACTACCCGTTTGGCACAGAAGGCAGGTTTGATTAGGGTCAAAACAAGGCCAGCTTGTACGCCTGAAACCACGTTTTACTGTGCTCCGCTACACCGCCACGTTAGTTGGTTGCTTCAGTTGAATTCAAACGAGTTTAACACGTTTAAATCATGTCTGTTCAACAGTGCTTAGCTTGTAATGCCGTGGTGAGTAGACCATGTCTGAATCATGTTATTATTGGCTGGTGAATTTCTCTATGTCGCTTGTGTTTAATACATGTGCTTTAGTTGTTGTCTGGTATAAAGGAGCGAAATTAATTCACATCGCGTCGAAATGATGTTTTCTTAAACTCGGTAGTCTTGAATCTGAGAGTCTTCCGCTTCACTGAATCTCTGGAGCTTAACCACAAAATGTACGCTTCTCAAATATACGTACTCGACAGAGCGACAAATTTTCGCAGGCTAGAGATATTGATTCTACCAGAATACAGACTAATGAACATTGGGTAAGAGTAATTTATGCATCTTCGAGACGCCCCGAAACTTTAGAACCGATAAGAAAACGCATGGTCTGGCAAAGCAAACAGCTGTCGTGCGTAAACAACATAGACTTGGTACAATTCCGGTATTTTTAACCAAAGACTGTTTCTTGAATTGAACAGGAAAGAGGCCCATTTTAAAAATCACGAATCGCTCTTGTCCTCTTGGCCAAGAATCAGCGATTGCCGAGGATTGCAGTCACGTCCGGAGACCGTAAATGATAAGTGGTAATCTGTATGAATACGAAACTTTTATCAGCAGAGGCCGAAACTTTTGTCTAATATGAGCTTAATCCCCTTAAAGGTAAAGTCCAGAGTCGAAAATAACCTATCTGTGTTTTAGCTAGTATTTCAAAGAGCCTTAGCGGCAATCATTCTGGCCCTGACTCAACATAAAGCTTCAAGATTCTAGAAACTTGTTCGTGTCACTTGGTGCTGTACGGATGCTGGCCCGATTGCTGAAAACGAGCTCCAAATTTTTATTTTGCAACCAAACAAGGCGAATTAACAAGAATGCGGTTAACTTGTGGATGCGTTATAGGATTAATTTAATATAGAGATCCAGGCAGAAAGTGAAGGTTATCAAGATTTCACCCAAACTGGTTGGAATCACAGTACGCCCTGGCCGGATAAACTCAGAGCGTAACTTTTCTTTTAAGAGCAAAAGGTTCTAAAAGGTAATTACTCTACGATAACTATTCGCCTTAGCCACATACCTTCGGTTTTGGCGCTGAAGAAAGGACTTCATGCACATTTTAACTTTATTCAAGTCCACTATGCTTTAAAAAAAACCGTAGCCTTTTAATACAGCTGAACAGAACCTTGATATTCCTTGCGAGTACCTGTGGGCGAATCGGAGCATGCAATGTGTCCATAGAAAGCCTACTAGCAAGCCCTCCGGGGCGCTCTCCTTAAACTGGAAGTTAACTAAATTAAAGAGCGAACTACAGCCCTCCCCAGCTGTCATAAGGGCCCCTGAAGAGTTTCAATTCAGAGAGATCATTGTTCACTTCACTTATTTCGTTCTTTATGCACCGAAGAATGCTGATAACTGGATAACGCGACAGACAGTGAGGAAAGGGCCTTATCGGCGACTGACGGAAAAAAATAGAACAAGAGTAACAGAGAAGTTTTGTCTCCTGAATAAGTGAATAACGCCCTTTTTGGGAGAATAGTGGAATAACGATTTCCTTTGTCCGGAATAACAAGATTTTATAACATGGAACAAGAGAGAATTCTCTTGCATGGAATAACTAAAATTTCCGAGCAGGAATGATAGAATTATGAACATCCTATTATTCTTCTTTTCTTATCGAAACCTTTTCCAGCCCCGACTTGTTAACGAGACTTGGTTATTTTTGTCTACTGCGCTGACTGCCAATGTTAAGAAACCGTCACTGATGTGAAAACGTAATTCTCGAATTTAGGCTCACGGTAGTTACCGTATTTATTCGATTAACCGCCCTGGGCGCTTATTAAAGGTGGACTCTTGAGAGAGGGCGCTTATTCGAGGTGGGCGCTTATTCGAGGCTGGGCGCTTAGTAAATTTTTACCATTTTCAGCAAGTGAAGTATGTTTATTTTGCAACAAAACAATAAATGCTAATAACAAAACGCGAAGAGGTAACAAAGCAAGTTTTCTGTAAAATACTCTGAAGAAAACTTTGTCCTCGCGGAAGTCTCTTATTAGAATTTATTCACTCAAGCGGGTGAGGTGGGGGTGAGCGCTTATTTGAGTTTGATTGAAAGGAGGAGGGGTGGGCGCTTATTCGAGACCGTGCGCTTATTAACTTTTTCTGCCTTTAGGATGGGCGCTTATTCGAGGTGGGCGCTAATTCGAGTTGGATGCCTATTCGAATAAATACGGTATTTTGATCTTTTAATGCCTGAAAGGCTTGCCAACGGCTTCTATAAGCTTCCTTTCAACACTCCAAGGCTGCAAAGACAAACGCCAGCACCCTAAATTGTTTGTGTAGAAGAGCACGTTTAACGACAAAAAGAAAGAGAAAAAAAATGAGTTAATTAGCACAGCTGCCTTTGCGGAACTGTGGCAATGCCAAAACGTAAGTAAAAACGTTAAAGCTAGCACTGAATAAACTGCAAAACAATAGGCGATGCCTACGATGTGATCTTGCCGTCATATTTTCCCAACTTCCCAACTTTTAACAAGAGACATGGATAATGTCGACAACTATCGATCCGTTGGGGAAGATTGTTTCGAATTTTTAACGACTCTGCGTCACTTAAGGTGGCTCGACAGCGTTTTTAAGTATCAATGCCTCCCAAGTTTGAGCATAAACTTCGACGCCATTAACAAAGGTTTGAAAAAATTACCATCGCAGCTGTATTAGATAAAGATGAAAATTTCTTATGATCAGGCCGGCTTGCAATGACATCGGAGTTCTCATAGCAACGTAATGACGCCATTCCCTATTTTACTTGCAGCCGTAGTTCTCGGCAATGGGAACCCAGTGTTCTTCTAAACTCGTTGAAGGGAAATTTTTTCTCCAATAGCTGCCTCGATTTTCGTGACGTTTAAGCGAAATCTATAACAGCTTTATCGAGATATTTAGGGGTGAAGTTTTTATGGTTAGAAATACTGCGGTAAAAACTGGACAGTCTTGATGTTCGGCCGTTATCTGTAGGAAACGAAGCGCTTTTGAAATGCAATCTCACCTCATAGTAGATTCAATCCTTTTTAAAACGTATGAGAAAGATCATGGAGATAGCTCTAGCCTATTGCTAGAAGGAAGGATTTGATTAGTATGTATCGAGGCGCACTTGTTAGCGGTTTCGTACACATTTTAGTCTACTTTAACAAACGAGCAAATTATTTTTAAACCGCTCGATAGATTTATTCAAGATTTGTGATTCTCGAGGTCGCAAACCGTCGTTTTATGATCATTATAAGGCATTAAAATATGGACAACAAGTGGGTAATTTTTTGTCAGAAATTTCGTGTTAACAAGTGAGAGCCTCTCATTATTCAGGGGTATTGTCTCTAAGTTTCATTTTCACGTGAACAACGGTAGCTAACAATCCATTTGAAATGTGTATGGAAATGGTAGCTATTGTTATCCACGAAAATATGAAACTTGGAGACAATATCCCTTAATAATGATAGGCTCTCACTTGTAAACACGAAATTTCTGACAAAAAGTAGCGAATTGTAACCTTTATTTTACTCTCTTACAATGAACAAATAATCTTGAAACTCAAAGGTCATATAAAACAACGGTTAATCTCGAGAATGTCAAATTTTTAAAAATATCGATCGAGCGGTTTAAAATTCTTCGCTTATTTGTTAAAGTAGACCAAAATGTTACCAAGCCGCTAACAAGAGCACCTCGATACATACTACTCAAATCCCTCTCTCTAGCGACTCCAAACTAGCCACAAGCTTCGGGGGGCTTTTCTTCATTTTCCAAAAAACCTGCCTTAATCTAAAAGTATGCCATATACTTCCTTAATGAATATTGTCTGTTGTTTATTTCTTTAAATCATCGTTTCATTACTTAAGGTTGAGTAATGTAAAATTTCAGTACGGCCGGTATTTTCAATGTGTCTACTTGTTTGTAACATGGCCAGTCTCGAAAGCACTGCCAGCGAACAAGGTAAAGCTTTGAGGTAAGTTCAGGTAGACTGGTTGCCCGCATTGAAAATATACTTCTGGTCATATCATCAATCTTTTTTATGATCAAGCTTATTTGAATATTGGCCTCTTTCTCATGTGACTGTATTCATTTCTGACGTCTCTTTATCATCTTCCCGTTATTAGGTTCCTAAGTCAAGCAAAACGTGCGAATGTGGTCACGTGTTTGAGGATGTGAAGCAAATAGCAGGAAAAAGATTTTCAGGTCAGACTCGATATCACAGGGTACGGAGCGTTTTCACTCACGTGACCAGCACTATGCTAATTTCTGAGAAGAGAAAAAAAGCGTTTAAATCAGAAATGAGTTTAACGCCCATAGGATTGTCTTGGTAAACTAACATGGCCGCCGTTTCATTGTTTTGGAACACCAATATGGCCGCCGTGACGTCATGTGAAAACGCTCTTGAGACATTTCTCTTGTGCTTCAACTTTAAATATATTTTGCACCACTTGTTTTAAGTCAGTTTTACGATTTTTTTGGTTTCTAGAATATCGAGCAGAGTTGTACTGGAGATTAGAAAACAAACGCATGGAGAAGTTGTCAAAAGAAAATACGCCATGTAATGGAGATCAAACAGTAGACCAAAACAACAATGCCGACAATTATAAAAGCCAGGAAGTGGGCGAAAAGGTCAGTAAACTAAAAAAAATGACAGGGAGGTCGAACAAGCTAAAGTATCTGCTAGGGAAAAATGATATCTAACCCAGATATCTAACGAGCCTCCCCGTATAAAACTTTGTTGAGTAGCCCCCACCCCCCCCCCCCCCACCCCCCACCCTCTCGGATTGATCGATGAATGGGCGGAGTGATATCTGACTAACCCACGAACTGACAAATGACGCAAGGATGGCCTGATGCATGCTTTCATATCATAGCAGCCCGCCAAGATAGCCTCCCACTGAGAGGTTCTCTTAGCTCGGTGACGCAAGGATCGTTGATGGGACATGTACCTCTGCGTAGGAGGGCTAGGAGGCTATCCGGTGGACTGATAGACTTAATCAGCTTTGGACTAAGAAAATGGCACACATACGAACTGATTGACTGCAATGCCAATGAGTGGGAGACCTATCTGCAACTGGAGCTGGCTGATCGTCAAATTCAATATAGTATTCATATTTTTGTGCTTTTAGAAAATATTTATGAATGCTTTGTCTTAGAAAATATAGCATAAAGCAAATTGCACTTGTTAAATTCCTGAAACAACAAGCAAGTAAGTAATTTTAACCTTTTGGCTGGCAGATGTTGCAGTGATTGATTGTGCCTGAGTTCTAAAGTTTGTTTAATTCACTTTTTTTCTAACTTCTTGCTATGTGATTGTCTTACTTACTTAATGGTTAAAAATCATGGTCTGACCGACTGAATGCTTCCACTAATTAAGTTGATTTTCGAATTATAAAAAGGTCGTCGACAAGCCAGCTGCTTCCATACCAGCGCCAGCCAAGGTGTCAAAGAAAAGCCGACTGTTTCAGCGGCGGGTGGAGGGGCTGTATCCAACAAAAAAGAAACCTACCAAGACACCATACATGAAGTACTCAAGCTTGGAAGACAGGAGAACGGTCTCAACTGAAGAAATGCGCAGGTTTTCCAAAGCTCTTGAGGAAATTAACAAAAAGATTCACTTCCAGAATCTAGTGTGGAAATTAAGCAGTTAAGCTAAGTACATCCGGCCGCCAACACCAGACTGGAACAGGAGTGAGAACTGCGTACATTTGCAGGAATTACTAGTTATATTCTGCTGTACTTACTGACAATAACTATTAATTAATTCTATTTAATTACATCTGTTCCCTGCGTTCAAGAACCGTTACAGTCACGGCATCGTCATTATCAGTCACCATGTTTCTCAACAGCATACTTTTGACAATCACAGTGATGGAGTACCGTGAAGGTGTTTCAGTACTTATTACAGTGCTATGGAGGTGTTTCAGTACTTAATTTACATTTTTTATCAGTTTCAGGCTACTTTCGCACGGCACAGGACGAATGTTGGACCGGCTAAAAAAAATTGACCACGTATTATGCCTTTGTCGTACAAAAATCAGCTAGACCTTTATGGTATTCACAAAAGTTTTGTCCTAAATTTTTGAGCTCGATTTTCCCGTTTAAATTTTTGAACGGTTAGGCGTCTAAATGTTTGGCGGAACTGTTAGAGTGGTTACGTGTGAACGAACAGACGAATTTTCTACCGATCAAATATTTGACCAGTACCGTGCGAATCTGGCCTTAAAGTTGTGCTCCATGTCAGACTCAAGCCGTAGATGTTTCGATGCGCCTGCGATTCTCCCCACCTCCGAGTTGAGACGTAAGTTAAATTGGCCAATCAAAGGGAACCCGTAGAAATTTGCAGGGTATAAATTAAAGGAAATCACAGTAAACAAGGTTAAAAATTGTTGTAGATATTCAAAGGATACCAAAGATGGCGTACAAAAAGTATGAAAATGCTTTCTCTTTGCCCGTTTAACGTAAAGATGCCACGGACATGCACATAACCCGTGAGCCCAGCCATGAAACGTGGAGAATCGCGGCGAGCCCCTCAGTAAAATAAGAAACATTTGTAGACTTAAAAAATCGCTTGAAAGTCGTAACTGACCGGTCTAACACAGCGGCACCACATTAAAAGCGCCCAAATCTGGTTTAGAGTAAATAGTCTACTATTAGGCCCTGGCATTCACAGCCATAGCTGTTGTTGCTTTTACGTGAAGCGTTTCTTCCGGATCAAGCCAGGAGTAGTCCGCGGAAAGTACGAATGTGTTGTAGCTTTGAGCTAAATCCCCATTGGCGAAAAATGTCTGATTGGTCGATAGGCGACCAGGTGACATAGAGTAAATTCAACATGGCGGAGCATGCGTAGACATTTTTCGCCAGTGAACTTTTTCTAGACTGTGGTTTCCTGGTCAAGCAAAGCTTCAAGACAATGTTGAGAGCTACAAAGCTGAGTTTACGATAACTAGAAAGAGTTCATGACAATGAAGATGTAAAAAAAACACCAAAAAATAAAAATAATAAAATAATCTTTTGTATTATGTCCATTATGCGTTTGCTTGACGTTACTATCAAGTATTCATTTTGCAGGGATTGACACTCTTTGCACATTTACAAGTTATATTTCACGTTTATTTATTCACATGTATCGCCATCATTTTTCAGGTACCCTGTCAAATGCGTTCTCACATTCAATGAACTGAGTTAACTCGACGAGTTCTTCGAGATAGATGTTTCCCACATGTTACCAAACACTACTGAGAAAACGATTAGCGAGAGACATTTTCTTGAGGCGATTTGGCGCCGTTGCTCAGGGCTCTTACGCGTTTTTATTTTGAGCATGAAGGCAGAGGGTACCCTCACGTTCGATGTCGGAGAAGAACAAAAGCCCACCCCCCGCCCCCCCCCCCCCCCCCTTGGGGGGTTAAGGACGGGTTAAACGAAACTCGGCTGATGCCCTATTTAAGGCCCAAACCTGAAAAATGAGACCGTTTTAAGGCGAAAACAAAAACGACGAGTTTAACGTGGGCACACAAAACTTCCTTAAATCGCTTTCCTAATAGGAATAGCTAGAACAAATTACCTCATAGCTCATAAACACTGTCAAAAAGGACCAGTATCTATCATGAGAATTGCCACACAACTAAACAAATGAGTCCGGAGGCTGTGATACACCGGGTCAGGCAAGCCAAAGGCCAAAGTTATTTTCCCTTATTTTTGGATATTCTAGACCATACTCACACAAAGCTGAAAAGCTTTATTTACTTATATAATATCATGCACATTCCAAATAAAAGGTTAGAGAAACGGCTCTGTTACATCACAAGGCAAGGTACTTTCTAACTTGCAAATAATATACATGTAAAGGGCTTTAAAATGCGTTTTTGTTTTTTCTGCTTGTAAATGTTTCCGTGATTACAAAATAGAGAGTGTTTTGTAAGTATGAAAAAACATTGAAAAATGGCCGGTGATTTAGAACTGTCAATTGCCAGATGAGTTCATAATTATATCGGAATGACTACTCTGCAAGTTTATAATTATGCCGGAAAAGTACTGTTTTTCAATGACGATTTAATTACTCAGCAATTGACGGTTAAAGATTTAAGATTTGTTTGTTTTTTTTCTTTTTTTGACCACTCTGTAACCGAAGTAAATTAAATAGTTTCCGAAAACTGTCTCCAAACATTTGGTTTAGGAATTTCCAGTGGCTGAGTGTTCGTGCGATCGTTAATAGTGAACCATAACAGATTCTGTGAGATGAGACGTTTGTTTATTTCAGCCAGAGCGCTGGGAAATCTGCGAAGAAGACTTTGTAAGACTTTAGCTTGAGCTAGCTGGGGTTTTATAGCCTGCGGTTGCGGGTTGGGTGATCTTCGGATGACTGGTTTGGATCTTCCCTCAGCGGCCTCTTTCGATCTTTGCCCGGGGCTTCTTTTGACGATGCTTTCCGTGTTCGGTATTCTTGGTAGTTGAACCTTTAAACTTCCGGGACGCTGTGGGATAATAGATAATAAATAACAAACAAGTTATGCGATGCAAGACCAACAAAATCTTGACAGACGATCCCTTTCGAAGTACCGTTGCAAAACCGTTGGAGGATATTAGCACAAGTCTACAATTATCTTTTCCTTTAGCAACGTCGTCTCACTCGACTGCTGTTTGACTTCGTTTAACAAAATTAATACCCTCTTCTATTTTCTCGGTTAAAATCTTTCATCACCTGAACCGCTTGAAAATCAGGGGACGATAGCTTATATGCTTGAGTGGCCTACCCCCGCCCCTCTAAAAAGGGAGAATTAAACAAGTCACTAAACAACACAAGTCCTAATTTTAGTTTCGTTCAAATGAGTAAAAGGTTAGTAATGCCCTTTTCAGCGATTTGTCTTAAACATAATAACACAACTTAAACTTTGAAAATTAGCCAAATTTCCAAGTTAGAATCCTTTCCCTCGTTTTTTTCATGGGTAAAGACAACTTAAAAAAATATAATCTCACGTATTAAGTAATTCTAGACAAGACAAAAACTTTTTAGCGACCGATGTTTTCATTATGCCAAATACATTGTTGGGCTTGTCCATAAGTCCCTGTTTCTGACACAGCCCCATCAAGATTAATCAAATGATTACATTACCTCAAAACTGCATTTTCCTTGGACTTCCTTGTTGACGGACGTGCTTCCCTTAAGTAAAAGTTTCTGTCTCTTGGTTTCCAAACGAGAATAAAGCTCTGCCCGGTATTCTGTGAAATAGTGCTACTACTGTAAACTTCACTGATACTATCCAGAAACTAAAAGGTTGCCACAAAAAATACCAAGCTAGCCTGAGATTATGCCTTTTCCGTATAATCTCTGTATGTCTGGGCAAGAAGAGGGCGTTTAAATGTAAATTGACTCAGAAACAATGCGTTTGATATAGTACTGTTCTGATTGGCTTCAAATTAGATTTTGAAATCTAATTTGAAGCCGATCTTTAAAAATTTCTTCACACGGGAAACGGATTTTTCCATTAAAGTATTTGAACACTAAATACCCGATTCCGGTAGTGAGTAAACTCTTCGATGTTTACTTCATATTTTTCCGTTTTTCTAGCCGATGATAATTTTGAAATAAAGATTTTCATCTAACAATAGAATTAAAGTCAACAAGACTACTGCAAAGACTGATCAAACAACGTGAAAAGGCTGAGGTATACAATATTTCGACTGGCCAATGCCAGTCGTCATCAGGTTTATTAGGAAAAACCACGAACTTACAGAATACATTCTACTGTAAAATAATAAACGGAAGTTACAAGGTATGACGTGGTAAGGTGTGGCTGCTGAGAAAATAAACCAAAAAACAGATAAAGATTTCACAGCTAATGTTACCCCAGACACTTCTCTGGACAAGACTACAAGAGCATTAAAAAGCTACTTCATGGTTAAAACAGCAATTTGGTCCTTTTTAACTTCCCTGGGGGTGAGGTTAACTGAACCTACGATTTTGGCTCCGTGAGGGCGAAATTAGAACGGTTTTTATCAAAAGATTCAGTTGCCGGCTGTTGCCCGGGAAGGAGAAACGTACTTCTCCATTTTTTCCTAACTGATTTGGTAAATGCGGAAACAGCTATCCCCATCAGGGTAGGTGCATCGAGTTATATGTATCCATATTCGCGCTAATCACCTTCCCTTCGGTGGAAAGATGCATATTACACTTACCCGAAAATCTCTTTCCACCAATCAGCTTTTTCTCTGTGAACACGTGACCACAGGAACAACATCCATCTGCCGAGTATGAATCAGGTATCTGTTGTAAACACAAGAAAAAAGAAATACTTTGTTTTAGCACTGCTAGTGATCCTCGAGGGATTAAACGGAAGACGAAATTTCATCCATCGTCAACATTCACGGGTGGGTAGAAAACGAAGACCTAAGACCTAAGACCCAAAAATGAAGACCCCTCTCAAAATTACTTATAAATAGCTAGAAACGGCTATATCGACCTGAGATTTGTAAAAAAACAACACGATCTTCAATTATCAATAAATTTGACTAGGGGCTGCGTTTTTTTATAACACCCTCCCCCACCACCCCCCAAAAAAGGAAAACGAAGAACCCCCTCAAAATCACTTGAAAACGGTTCGATACGGCTTGAAACGGCTTCTAGACACAGAGGTATGTAAGAAACAAAAAGATTTTCAATTATGAATAAATTTGACCAGGGTCTTCGTTTTCTACAAAACTTCCCCAAATGTAGAGAGCGAATTAACCCCACCTCAAAACCACTTGAAAACGGCTCGAAACGACTTCTAGCAAGACAGAATGAGGGGGTCTTCGTTTTCTTTATTTGGGGAGGTTTGTACTGAACTTACACATCTCAGGTCGATACAGCCGTTTCTACTATTTGTAAGTGATCTTGAGGGGGGTTCGCTTTTGGGTCTTAGGTCCTAGGTCTTCGTTTCCTAGCCACCCAAAATTCACCATTTGTTCATGCAGCTAATTTCTCTCAGCCGGGTAAAACCCAGCATTAGTCAAAATTCGCAATTATACGTGCTAAAGATGTTTTAATGTTTTCGTTCTTAGAGTGTATAAAACAACTAACTCTTTCCCGCCCTGCTTAAATCAGGTTTGAACTTGCTTAGGGAAAGTTTAATGAGAATCAACAAGTCAACAGTTTGATCACACACAGCTTGCATCAAGTCGAAATAACTCCAATGCCCGCGTTTGCAACGTTTGCTCGTTGCTACGAGCAAAGGCCTTTTAATTTTCCTGGAAAAGTGGGGAACAGCAAGGGACACAAATGTTGGTAAAATTCTGAGTAAATTTTACTTGATCAGCAATCAAATAGTAGATCATCGATCACACTCTTTTAGAGAAGCATTTTGATAAAACAAAAGTTAACAATCTTCGAGAAAAACATTTTGGCGGGGCCCTTATTCACATCCAAATCTGATAAGATCTACGGATGAGGACGAAAACCGGTCAGCTCGTAATCTGGTTTTATTGTGACTTAAACTGAATTAAAATTAAGCCACTAGATCGAGGGAACATTTCTTCACTTGGCGTAATCAAACGCGAATGGAACTAACCAAACTTAAGCTTATTTAGTTCAATACTCTTACAGGTCATCACTTTAAAGATTTTCTCGTTACACCAATGACGTAAAAAGAACTTACTTACCGTTAGATTACAAGCGATACATTGTAGCTGTTGCATGACAGAGTTATTGATCACCGAACGTCGCCATATTTGTCTTCTTGCAAAGGAAAAGTCAAAAACAAGGCAGAGAAACGACTATTTTGAACAAGTTTGATAAACGTGTCAGCTACGCGAGAGTGTCAAGGTCATCTTACGTCAATCTGACGTCTCCTGCATATGCGTGACAGGTAAAGTCAAACAACGACGACTAGAACATCTCTATAGAAAATGAGCAGAGAAAAAAGGTTCAAAACAATTTTTATGGATAAAAAATTGCTTGAAGCTTCAAATTTATGTGTAGAAATAATAAACAGTAAGCGACAAGTAAAAGAGAAACTTGGTCACTTGGTACACGTTTATTAGCTTTAAACCTCCGCTGTCCTAGTTACCGTGAATGACCTAATAAACGCCCGGGGCGTCTATTTGATTTGGGGGTTCTAGCGGAGGCGTTTAATAGGTAGGAGGCGTTTAAAAAAGAGATGAGTTTATTCTCATACTGACTGTACAAAGCTCAACAAAAACAGGAGCCTATTAGCCTGACAAAAATAATGTGCCTTCGGCGAAAATATCAAGAGAGTTAAAAAATAGCCACTCAATCAATGACATCAATATTGATAGGCCGCCTGTCTAGAGTTCCATATCACTCTTTCAAATCCCAACATCGATGTCAGAACCCTCGCTCAGGGTTATTGTGTTCTCATCGTTAGTTTATCCTTACTTTGAACTTGGTATTAAATAACGGATGAAATACTCAAAGCCTTGTCTTGTTAATCAGGCAAGAAACTGGATGAAATGAATGACTTTACTCCTTTTTGCTAATTCCTAGTCTCATAGGGGCGTTCCCTTGAGAGGGATGTCGAATACAATTTTAACAGCGTAGAGGCCGTGTTTATTAGAAACGAGGCGCTTATTTGGAAGTGGGCGTTAATTAATCGGTCATTTACAGTATACCAATGGCCACTGTATAAGGGTACGTTTGGTTTCCAACTAGAGATCGAATAACACATGAAAGCAACAAACAAGATAGAGGAATAAAAAAAGTAGCATAAACTTTTTATATTGTGTTTTTATTTTGTCTCGTCCAAGTAATTTCAAAGCGTCGTTTCTCTGACAAACACCACTTTTTTTTAAACTCAGGTACATTTTGAAAACGACAAATCCACGGAAAACTGTAATTCGTTTCCTCTGAAAAATACAGCTGTCATCTGCGCCAGAAGCTTTAACCTGAGGGCACCCTACATATGCATGTCCTTGGATTGCAATTTCGAGAGGCATTTTGAAGCATCGTTCAACCAGCAAAAACATGTATCATTCACATATCTACAAAGAATTCAACCACACCATAGACTGTCCCATGATCCTCCTGTTTATTTCTTGAAGAGCTCGTGAAAGACGTGCGGCTTCCTCTTCAGGGGACTGGAACAGAGAAATTGTCCTTACATTGTGATCCTCCTGCGAAGATTTTATATGTGTTCTTCTTTTTCTTTTACTTCTTCGAGTTTTGGTACGTAATGATACACTAGGAGGGATCCGTTTAGGTTGAAATACGATCTGTAAGAATACACAAAATTATTTGCAACGTAGGAAAATCGCCAATGCTAAGTAAGGTAGTTTCCGAGCACAACCGTGACATAACCATGTTGCGTTACCTGCTTCTGGTGTTCATCAGCAGAATCCGAGTCACCACCTAGTACTTTCTTCTCCCTTTCATTGCACTTCATTCGTTTAGCTTCCAGCTTCGTGTACAGGTCTGCACGATATTCTAAAAATTTACAGCGAAACAGATCTCTGTAAAAAATGCTTGCGAAGAACTTCTTTTGGCCTGCACCAGATACTCCTCCCCAACTGGGTGACGGGCATAAAAAAAGAGTGGTCAGTGAACTGGTGTGCTGATATTGCCCACTTTGTTGGCGGAAATTTGGACAAAAATAGCAAGTTGGCATCAAAATCATCAAATACACTTTAGATTGTAAGCTTCCTTGCCTAACACTCAGTCACGCGAAGTCAAGACGAGGAAAGACAAAAATTGAGTTTATAGTGGTAACACAATTACTGGCCACCTGGTAGTATTTATTCTAACCCTAACCCTAACTAAAGCAAGGTTAAGAATCCCAACTGGTCGGAGGCAAACCACTTGGCTATTTACAAGCGTGACCTAAGAGTTAAACTCGGGGGACTACAGTTACGTGGACAAATCCAACTAGCGGTTACATACTGGACCTCCGGATTACAACTCCAGCCCTCCAACCGCTCGGCCACGCGCTGCGCCCTTAAAAGAAGAAGTGGTCATAGAAGAAGTGGTGGGGAGCTTGATACTTACTTGAAAATCTTCTTCCCCCTACTTGCCGAATGTCTTCAAAAACGCGGCCACATTCGCATAACGGCAAAGTTCCTAAAATCTGACAAAAGGGAAATGAAGTAAATACATTTGAATTAACTCCCTGTTGGGACCGGCACCGAGTGTCAATCTTACTGAGGGAGGCGTCAGGTGTAAAGCCAGTCATAGAAAATGTCTGAACAACAGTATGGACCAACTCTAGGTGTCCGCTATAGGGACTGGACGTCTTATAGAGGTGTCCTCGTGAGGGACCATGTTATCCCCTTCTTTGTTTGCTTGATAGAAAGACTTTTTAGAGAGGCGGCATGCTGTCTCTAAAGGAGAGACTCGGGCGAAAGAGCAAAGAGACGAAAATGCTAGCACTGTACTAGTCGCCCAGTCCGAAAGTGTCCAGAGAGGGGCTTGGGGCTCCAAAAATGTTATCACAAGACTAGCTTGGGACCAGGCAAAATAGTCGGGGTTGGCGAAAAAAAAATCCGGGAGGTAGTCTGGGGAGGGAAAAGGGGCGGCGGTTTTTTGCCTTTTTCCCCCACTGCGGAGCCTAGTCCCAGGCTATCACAAGACCAGTGTCCAGAAATCAGTTGCAATACTGTCAACCATTTCATCTTAACGGACACCTCGTAAGCAGACCACTTCGCAAAAACGCACATGTTGGGCTGGTCCCTGTCGCTCTACTCTCTTTGAAAAGGATACCCACTTTCGAAAGCGGAGGCTCTAGCAGCAGTTCAAAAAATGCCCAATGCAGAACTGGCTGAATTTTTTTCGTTTCTTCCTTAAGCCTTGCCCGAGATCAAAAAGGGTTCTCAGAGCGACTACTAGTAACGATCAGTAACTTATACCCTTCGCTACATTTTCTCAAGTAGAGCGTGTGAATCAGCTGGGGAATTTTTAGCCGCGTGACTCGCCACGTGCTGTATTTCTTTTAACAGTCCTGACTTCACGGCTGTGAAAAGCTTGCTCCTATGTGTTTTCTAGATAAAAGACATCGTTGTCAAGCCGAATTAGTACAGAATTTGGAAACGAAAAAAATTGAACATGTAACGACAATTTAAAATTGACAATCAAATTAGACTGCAGTAAATACCGAACAATTACCCTAGGGCCACTCAACCGTAACAGACTATAGTACGCAGAACGCCAAACACAACAAAGTCAGCATCTCTCAGACTTCTCGATTATTTTATACGTGGTTATATTTGTCCCAAATTTCAAAGGAATTTCTCAAACATTTATAAGAAACCGCCGACAAGATGGAGAAACTGCTGAAGAATTAGGAAACTATATTCTCCTGGTAACTATCACTCTGTGACGCAACTAATCTAACTCCTCTGTGATGGTCCTCTTACTTCTTTTCATTAGATAAATCAATAAAAAGCATTAAATTTGCGCTAGTCATATAAGAGTTTGTTGCTTCTGAAGTTATACATCAGATACATGTTTAGCTCGATTACTGACTCATGGTCAAGACATTTACGACCATTCATCGCGCGACCCCGAAAAATGCTATTATAATTCGAAAAATTATTAGTTTCAGTGAATAGTTACCGTTGAGTTGCAAGATACACACTGTCTTAGCACCATATCGAAAGTCAGGTTGTAGATCTCGTGTCCTCGCTCCAGAGTGAAAGGAAAGCTTTCATCGCATCAAACCCTTTTTGTACCTGAGGTCACGTGCTTTTGTCACACAAGAACTGTCAACAGTGTAACGCTACAAAAACAAACTCTGCGATGCGATAAAGGGCCCGAACCAGAGGCCTAAATAGCCATATTTACATGAATCCGTTGGTAAATGGGTACGAAAAGACATGTGTTTAGGCAAACTGCGAGAGATATTTACGAAAAGGACAAGTACAGTCGACTCTCAGTAACTCGAACCCTCGATAACTCGAACTCCCGCTAACTCGAACCAATTTTCGTTTCCCCTCAGGTCATTTTCTATATAATTTTACCCTCGATAACTCGAACCATGTTTTGAGCCCTTAAAAAGTCGGGAAAAAAGCCGTCTACTGGCGTCCGAAACATTGAATTTTGGATTTCCTATTGACGTGTTGTAGGAGTATAGTTTACTAGTGGAGGCTAATGTTGATTGTCACAGGCTAAAGTGAAGCAGCTTTTCTTCTCAAAACAGTAAAACGCATGCTCTATTTAGGCTACGTTTTGTTACGTTACGTTCTGATTTATAATTTAGTAAAAGTATCTTTTAATTTTCACTTGACATTTCTACAATTAGAATGTGATTAAAACAGTTCACCGTGCAGTAACAACTGTTTTTTACTTTACTCCCAACTATTTTCTTCGAACTCCAGGTAACTCGAACTCCCGATAACTCGAACCTTTTTCCGATTTCCCTAGAAGGTTCGAGATATCGGGAATCGACTGTAGCTTTTTCCAGGAGTTCAGATGAGAGGGTGAGGGTGTCGGGGTGAAGAGAGAGGGCGGAAGAACCCTCCTCTCTCCACTCTTTACAATCTGGGTGTGGCTCAGGTACCAATTTGGGAACAGCACGTACTTAAGAATCCTTATTCTTTTATATTTTTTTCTCCCTTTTATTCATCCAGAGATGATAACGACAGAATAAAAAGAACGTAATAACAGTTACTTTTTTGAGGTCTATGGCCCAGATCCCAGAAATGGATAAAACTAGCAGCAACAACTGACCTGACCACGTCAAGAAATAAATGTGCACCACACAGTTGCCGGGAGAATACAGGGTTCATTAGGGCGCGGCGGTCTTTAGCCTAGCTCTCCGTTATGAGAGAGTTGATTTTATTGCATTTTCTTAAAGAACACTGAACCAAAGTGTACCGAAAAAAAAAAAAACAATTAAGAATTAAATGAGACATGAGTAGGGGGTACAGATTTTGAGAGAGTCGAGGTACACAGGAAGTTGAGTTGAACAACGGTTTATTCCTGAGCTTCTTATAGTTCAGTCTGAGTTCCAAGATTTTCAAAGATTTACTAAGCGAAGTTAAGTTTACAAAGTGGTTGTATTTATACTAATCTATCAAGTTAAGTGGTTTCTAAGAAAGGTCAACAGTATTCTTATGCACAAAATAGCTTTTAGGAGGTGGTAGAACCAATAGAACAGAAGATACCGAATTTAGTTGAATTCAGCTGCGTGTGGAAAAAATTTACATAACTGAAAATATCTCTATAGCCAGATTTCTATACAAGAAAGTACAACGATGGTTTGAAAGAAACCAAATTTTCCTGAGATTCAGTCGAAAGAAATTTTCGTTTGAAAGAAGGAAAGTAATTGAAATTTGGCTGAAAATAGCCTAACTGAGAACAAAGAACTAAGGTGTTAGATCGCGTGGCCCCAACAAGATTTAGGAAAGTTATAACACTGGACGAAAAAATGGATTTGCTTCAAATTTGCTCTATCTACCTAACTTGTTTCTATGTTTCTTAAATAAGCTTGAAGAGGTGTTTCCTAACCTTAGTTAAACCAGTAGTTGCGAAAGACTGAAACCACACCCATGATGTTTCCTACAATCAACGGTACGTGCGTCCAACTCATTTCTATTTTCTAATTGATCCCAACACCAAATAGCTAGCCTCCCACGCAGGCGTTTTTAGGGGAGCTCCTTTTTCATCCCGAGCTCTCCTAAAGACGCCTGCGTGGGAGGCTAAACACCAAAGACGTCGGTACAAAAATATTTAGTCAAAGACTTAATTGACCAGCAAAGGTTTGCCAGTAGAATCTAAAGTTTGTACAGCTATTCTAACAGCTTGTAAACACCATCCTTTGTCCCTTAACAAAATATATTTGAGATATAGTGAAACTTTTGATTTCCAAACCGATCTAAAAACAATCTTATTTATATATTATATATCCCTGAATAAAGTTAAAATGCCCAACACCGAAATAAGTAGAATAAACTGAATATATATCCATGATTACGAAGAGAAGCGTATACAATAAAGCAGGCTGAGCAAAAATGTACCTAGCACATGGACTAACCATGGTGATCACGTTAGACTACCTCGTACGACTCAACTCTTATGATAACCTAAGTCGAACAGAAAACATTTTATCATAAAATGCCTGGCTATCTTCCATAGCTTTGACAACATCAGATGGATACTCTATTTCTGGTTTACTTGAAGAAGTGTCAGATTTGATGAAACCGCTGCTGTTTAAAGCCTCTCTTCGCCATGCTGTAACCCAACCATCTTGCCAGGCTTGGATTATTTCGCCAGGTTTCCATGTAGTCATATGCTCTTCATATTTGATACCAACTCGATCACAATACTCCTTCATGATCTGCTTCGGTGATTCGAGTAGATCATCGGCATCTACAACAACTGGATTGGCATCGAGGTTATCTTTGACAAACGAATACATTTCGAAAAGTTCCTGAAATCCAGCTTCTAGTGGGTCAAAGTAATTCCAACCGGAATCTTGGATTTCTGGATTTTCACTAGCGCGATACTGGGAAGGAATCGACTTCTTTGGATTTCGAATAAGAAAAGAATGCTTCGCGTCTTGAAAAAATTCCTTTAAAAAACCCAATCTTCCTTTCATGTAACAAGCCATATCCTTGACAAAAAGCAAATCAATGTTATCGTCATTAGCTTGATTCAGAATTTCCCTGGCAACGTTTTCGTAACTCGCTTTGGAATCAGCCTCTTTTGATTCATAGCGACAGCTTTGTCTCTGAGGTCCAAAGTAAAACGAAGCAGAAAACGGTTCTGACATCAACCGCATGCGGGGTAAAGTCAAAATCGAACGCTCAAACGCAGATGAACAGGATCTAAAAGCTGTCCACAGGAAAACATGCTTCTTTGGGATTGTGCTTGTCATAGTGGTAAACTGCGAGTTAACAGGAATCAGAAATAAATGAAGAGCAAATGCTACAAACATAAATGAGACTCGAATAAGCAGAATAACCAGCAGCAACTTCCTCCACCAATGAAATAGCAAAGTTTGTGATTGGCTCCTTGAGCCATAGTAAGTTCCATGTCTCCGCTCGTCCCAGTAGTTGGGAACAAAATTGGGTATGACGGAGTGACAGTCACCGTGATATGGGCATCCCCATCCCCAAAACCCTAGTGATATGGGCATCCCCTGTAACCCTAACACTAACCCAAATCGCTGAAGTAATATGAGAAGGGGGTGCCCATATCACTAAGGTTTTGGAATGGGGATGCCCAAAACGCGGGGATGCCCATATCACTGTAACAACGGTTGTAAAGTATCTTTGTGAGCCTTAACCTTTCATTAAAAAATAAATAAAAACGAATTAATTATCATAAATATATAATAATTTAAAATAGAAAAGATGCACTGTTTGCGTGGCAATACAAAGCCTGTTCTATCCGTTCAGATCAGGGGCACCCAACGACCGAATGTTTTCAAATACGCCAGGAAGTATCTCGGATGGTTTTCCCTATGCTTTAGAAGCCTGCTTGGTCAATTTGGAGTCGCCCTAGTTATCTGTTCGCATGCCTTGAAATGTGAATAACACACTCCGAAAATCATAGCCTTAAGCTATTAGAAAACCTCCGAATATTTTAGACGAATGGAATGGTTATGCAAAAAGTTTTAGCTTTTCTCAAGCTTTACAAATTTCAAGGCAATGTTTGCTTCTTCGAACAGTTATTTTGCAGAAAAAAGTCGCTGGGTGCCCCTGTCAGATGGTGAAAAGCGAGTTAAAGCGATATGCAGAAGCGTTATGCTTTAACATAACAACAACAACAACCACCCCTGCGCAGTTAACCATGAAGTGATGAACGCACGGAGAAGGAGTATGAACGCGTCTTTACACGACTCAAGTAAACATTAGCTTAATTACATGGCACGGATGCGGAAGATGGTGCACGTAGTTTTAACAGAAGACCTAGGGGCATACAAATACGGCTGAGCAACTACAAATTGACGATCAAAATCGAATGTAAATTAGATGGTGAGCTACTATAAGCTACTATTGATATGAATATCAAAGTTCACTGAGTAAGACATCTTTCATTCCACTGAAAAGACAACAACAAGACATAAAACGGTCTAAAACGAGTAGAACGCTTTCGTCAAAACTCACCAAACTAGAACCTAGCTTGCCCTGAAGAAAACTGACCAAACTACCAGAGGGCTTCACAATGTAGTCACGAGAAGTAAGTGTAACCTCCCAGGCAGGCGTTTTTAGGGGAGCTCGTATTTCTTACACCTGCTCAACTGAGGACGTCGGGCGTTGATATAACACGGAACGGGGAACATTCCGGAACATGCCAGAACATTCCGGAAAATCCCGGAACATCCCGGAAAAAAATAAAAATAATTTTCATGAAATAATAATAATAATAATAATAATAATAATAATAATAATCATCATCATCATAATAATCATAATAATCATAATAATAACAATAAAATTTTTTTAAAAGTTAATGATAACGTAAAATAACAAAAAAAAAACGAAAAATAAAGAAAGAAAGAAAAAGAAACTCGTATCATCTCCGAGTATGAGAAAACAATATTTTGTCGCAAATAATTTGTTGGGCGAGTGAGGGTCCATGCAAATCACAGTAATTAGTGAAGGCTTGCTTCTAAATTCAAAATATATTAAAATGAGTCGCGAGGAGGGGGGTTTCAAGCTTTCCTCACACAGCCACCTCTTGTAATTGTTTGCCATGCGGTTTAACGGTTATCCATTAACGGCTTTGCGACCGTAAGAAGAGCTTAGGGGCTCGTTGCTTTGGACTTTACTGGATACTGAGATTCACATTCACCGTGAATAGTTGCAGTGGCAGTGCTAGTGCAGCAGTAGCTTCTAACTGTTATCAATTGCCCTGAATCAAGTTAGCCGTCTCCCGAGTCGCAAGTGAAGTTTGCGACTCGAGAACATGGCTGAAATTCAAGCTAGATCACAGCCCCTATTTTCTTCCGCCAAGCTGAAGATGGCGATCGCCGCTCTCAAAGCGATTTGGGTATCCTCTGACGACAAAACTGGTGAGAGCGAAGTTGGTGCTAATTCGCGTATAAATGCTTTGCTAACGCGTTTGTTGCTTTGTAATAATTAGTAAAATGTAGATGAAAAATAGTGTTTACAAAAATAACAAGCCGCATAAGCAAACCTTCACGTGAGGCTTGGGCTCGAAATATAGGGGGGGACAGCGATCCAGCTCACAGGGGATACCCAAATTCATGATCACTGTGACAACGGCGATCGCCATCCTCAACCTGGCGGGAAAAAAGAGGGGATCGGATTCGTCTGAAATATCAGGCTGACTGTAAACAGTATAGAAACTACTACGAATGTGAGTATTGTCAGCTAAAATCCAAAGACGGGAGCTCCTAAGCTCTTCTTAAGTTCACAGAACCTAGTCTGCAAAATTTTTAAGAACTTTTTGCTATTTAATTTTTTAATTTAATTTTTTATTGGAAAACGATTTTTTTTTGCCCACGACCCACACCTACACCAACGACCCACGCTCTACCCACTACCCATGACGACCCACGACATTTAGCTACACTAAGAAAGTATAGCAGACTCTTTGTGTCGTCACGCCCGGGGGGGGGGGGGTACTCCCTAATATGGGCTATATAGGTATGTGCGGCCCCAAAGGGTAGGGTTTTTCAGCCGTTTTGGTCATAAATTGGGTATCGATTTTGGCTATTTTGCCGCCATTTTGGTCATAAATAGGGTAACGATTTTTGCACTGTAGTCTTGAATGCACTTTTTTAGAAGAAGCTACTTCCTTATCATGTCCCCCTCCTCCCATCCGCGCTTTGCCTTCCTCTCCACCGGCTGCTTTGTAGGCTAGAAAATACAAGCAACAAGCAACAAAAGCCCTTCACAAATTATGTTCCAGGTCATAAATAGGGTATCAAATTTTTGGTTACGTCACAAATAGGGTAGGGAAAATCGCAGATTTTGGTCATAAATAGGGTAAGGGTTTTGGGAAGCGGGCCGCACACCCCTACCCAATTTTTCTGCGAGTACCCCCCCGGGTCGTCACGCAACCTACAAAGAGACCAGTGAAGCATATCTCTTTTAAACTGAACACAGAATTAAGTACCTCAGTTGTAGTAAAACCCGTATTAAGCCGAGCTGCAGGCCTTTCTAAAAACGCTTGTCACTAGATAGTGCTTTCTCGTTTATATTTTGCGCTTTCCATATGCATCTGCGCTAAGTAGCTGTATTTGAGACCGCGTATTAAATCAGTATCAGAACTAAATTTGACTAACTGCAATATTTGAGCTTACTTACTTGAAATGTAAAATCATCCAGTACGACCGGCCACCATAAATAACTTAAATGTTCAATAAAAGCGAAAGGCAGCCCTTCACTTGGTGTAAACCGTATATGGTGGTTTGTTTAGAGCCGGTTCAGCAGTGCAAAATGAGGGTGAAATAAAAGCTGTCGTGTATTATGTACTCGAGGGGTTCTGACCCATTGGTAATGCCTTATATGGGTTTTAAAGCTCTATGACCCACCATCTCATATGATGTCCTTATCAGGCTTTATGTTATATTAACTCACCCCGAAAAAGGGTGACTTATAACTTTCAGAAATAGAGATCTGTCTACAACGTGAGTTAGTCAGGCTGCAATGAAAGTGATTCTCGTGGCATTGTGACGTCGAAAACTGAGCCTTTTAAATACGGACTTCGTTGCATTATTCATTTTCATGTAATCAAAACAAACGGATCTATTTCAGCCCTTTGCGTTGTTGTTAAGGGTTGGAAAATATCGGCTCAAAAATGGTACTTCAACAGTGTCTTGCGTGTAATACCTTGGTGAGTGTAATTATTGATAACAAATACGTTCTTTCTTGTTTTTTGTCTATGGCTTGAACTGAATTTTACTTCTGCACAATTTGCAAATCAACCATCGGTGTGAGTAGGAATCTGTTTTGGACCACATACACAGTATAGTACCCAGGAAAAATCATTTTTCTCTGAAGTACAAGAAAGTCTGTCTAATTTCGGAAGTTTCTTCTTTTTAATCTAGCCTTTTAAAATCACCAGGCAAGTGGCTCTGTTACAGAACTGCAGAGATAGAGTTTCGTGTTTATTTGGAAAGCCCTGAGTCATGCATGCATCGCGACCTGCGACTGTCCGGGAGACGGAATGTGTCGGCTCTGTCTTCCACTGTTTCTACGAAATAATGTTTGTAGTAAAGCGAGCTTATATTTGTGTGTCGTCAAAATAGTTTGCAAAACAGAAAATGTGCTGTCCGATTAATCATAAATTCAGTTCATTTTACTAACTCAGCAATTTTGTTTTACTTCTCCGGCTGGTTAATTAAGGTATCTACAACTCAATATAATATTTTCCGGCCCGGAGGGCAAGTTAAGTGGATTTTTCGCTACAAATTATTACTTTAGAAGACATCGCTATAATTTTTTTTTTTTAATTAATACATTTTCATCCTTACTTAAGGCTTTATTGCAATAAATCAAAACAGCTCTGTTCGATGTTAAATTAAGACATTACCCTGTTTACAATTCTTTATTTTTAGATGACTGCCTCATCAAAAGCGTGTGTCTGCGGCCACGTTTTGAAAGAAACGAGTCGTTTTATCGGTGGAAAAAGATTTTCAGGTACGAAACCAACGTTCTGATTCTGAATTTTTCGCAACTTTAACCCAGTGTGCACCAGTCCGCGCACGCGTACCTTAAAAATGTCGAAGATACGTAACAACCAAAAACAAAATAGCCACAAAGTAAAGGAACGAAAGGTAATTAAGGGATAGCTCATAAAGGGTGTAACTGCCTATTCAATTATGATTACCTCGCCATACTGATAAAGAGAAAACATTTAATCAAGTCACCCGCAAAGACAACCAATTTGGGAGACGTGGAGGGATGAGTTAGAAAACTGTGCGTTTCCCCCTTGTTCATCAGTTATATTTCTCGGGTAAAGAAAGTTTCAGTAGGGTGAAGTAAGATATCTCGCCATCATAGGTTGCTTTTAAAGTAATTTAGTTCTGTCTTTCTGTTTGCTTTTACAGAATACCGAGCCAAACTATATTCTCGTTTAGAGACAGAAAACATGGGAAAAGAAGCACGAAGGAATAAGCCACGAAGGAGAGGTCGCCCGAAGGTAAAAGACCCGTTCGGATCGTGTTCCGTTGGATTCAATCATTTTCTGTTGCTTGGGTTGGTTTGATTTGCTCGCTTTCAGTTGGAAAAAAACGGTTTGTGGTTTGTGATTGCATGATCAACTTTTTTTACCAGTTCAGAACATGGATGATCGGGGAAAAGCTAAACTGTTGGTAGGCATCGTGTTTTAGTCATTAGTTTGCGCGTGAATTGTGTGCGTGTGCGACTAGCCTGCGTGGTCACCGCCCAAATCCCCTTTCCCATATTCCCTTTCGAACGCCTGTCACGCAGGCTAGTGTGTGACGATAGGGACTGTGATTACAGCGTACTTTCAGCCACAACCATATTTCAAAGAAAAACAGATGATACTGAGAGTTTCTATTGGAACAACCTCAAACCCGTCTTTGGTTAAAACTGTTAATCCCAGGTAGTTCGCCGCTCATTGGTGCGTTCGCCATACAAAACCTTCAACTACGCAGGCTAGACTGAGTTAATACAGATTTTCCACGTCAATTATAATTGTAGATACGAAACGTTAACAGCAGTCAGCAGATGGAGTAAAACGTATAGAGGAATAAAAACTCAGACTAACAATGCTTTTCTTTTGTTTCTAGAATCGATTTGCAGTAAACCGCACCTCAGTGAAGAAGAACAGTAAGCCCACAAGAAAACGATTCTCTTGCTTACGAACAAATCCAGGGTCCTCTCCGCTGGGAAAGAGCCGTTCAAATATGGTACCGACAGAGCTATTGAGTAGATTGCCAAACGCCCTCCAGGAAATAAACCGAAAGATAGCAGCACAGAACATTATTTGGCTGGAATTGCAAATTGAGAAGAAAATCAGTCAGCTTGGAACTGACTCTCTCCGAGAAGAAATCGCAGGTTCATCTCCTCGCGACCTGTAGATATAAAAATTTTCCGCACTGGGAATGAGGGAACATAAAAATAAGATTTCTCAGTTATTATCTCTTGGTGTTCGCAGTGACGAAACATTTACTCCAAAACTTCAGACGCCGGTAGAGAAGTCAGTGTTCTTACAGCGCCAAAAGCCGAGTAAAACAGTGGGGTATCACCATCCTAGCCAGTTTAAATGAGAAAAACTGGAAATAAAATTAAAAGCAAAACTAGAACAATATTGAAATTTAAACATGATTAACGGTTATGAGATTTTGACGTGATTTAGTCACACCCCCTCTGTCTTTTCTAATCTCGCCCTCGCCAACCTCCACCCTACACGACCCTATAATGACCGAATCAAATAAACGGTAATATAAATAAGCGCTGCATTAGTGTGATGTTTATTCGCCGAAGATGCCATCTTGAAGAGGTTCGGCGATAGCGACTTGCTTGACAGGGCGTCCTTTATTGTCCTAATATCTTTATTTTAAGCCTCAGTCCAGTCGATCCAGGCTGGGTTTCATGTTTTAAGTGCAGCGAAACAAAAAAAAAAAAGGCAGAAAAAATTTGAATTTACGAATTGAATAGTGTTATTTAAAAGGTCTTTCAAAGAGGTTTCATTTGTATGAATGGTAACACCATAGAATCTCACCAACAGATTAATGCAAATAACAATGTCACCCAAAACTTGGTTTGCCATGATGCTGCTTACACACGGTACACGCTCACTTACTGTGTCTGTGTTTTTCCCGGGTAAAGGTCGATACGCCACCGGAAAGTGTTAACCAGGAGAATGCAAGGCAAACCGTCAAACGCTGAATGCCTACAGAAATGGTACAGTCCCATATTTTTTACGACAATAAATAAACTCGAATTTCAGTATGGTTTTATTAGCATGGGCGACTGTTTTTCTCGTTTGCCATGACAAACAGGCAAAGGAAACATTCCTTACTGGTCGCACCTTTTTCCGCTATGACATATGACCGATAGGTCTTTCTTGTAGATAATATTTAGTCGGGCGTGGTTTTAATTTTACAATTCTTATGTACGTACGTATTTAGACTGCAACAATGCCGCTATTTATGTCCATCTCCGTGGAGTTTTCTCGAACCTTTCGAGCATGTCAAAATAAATGCGGTTGCCTAAAGAGTGACTTTTTGTCTTCTCACGTCAGAAACGGGTAGTAAACCAGACTTTTTCCTTCAAGACTTCTGTTACCCATGGATAAAATCAATCAATGTTTTACGTTATCATTAGCAACTTCAAGTATATTTTTCTCTCCCGGTTATGTAATATCAGGCTTAAGTACCCGAGACGCCTGCATGGTTTGGGAGAAGAACAACAGAAGGGTAAGAGATAAAAAATGCACCGCCTTATCACATATCCTACTTCCTCGACCAATTGCAATACTGAAAAAAATAAATAAGATAACGAGAAGCGCTATGGTTGCACATTCCCTTAAAGATAATACAACTTCTGTAACCCTATCGATAGAGCATCAACCGAGTTCCGCAGTTGTAGTCGTCATCAATTCTTGCGTTTACTGGAATTTACTGACATGTTACTGAGCGCCTATAATTCAGTCGAAATTATGTAACGTAGTACCTGCCTTGTTTGCCCCGACCTCCCAGTGACAACATGCGTTTAAGATAGCGATCAGAGCGCGCCGTGGCCCTAGGTTCCTAGTCGTTTACTTGTCCGAAAAAAAACTGGAGAAAAATTGGAAATTTCACTTTGAAACAACGGTTTATTCCTGAGCTTCTTAGTTCTTCTGAGTTCCAAGATTTACTAAGATTTACTAAGCGAAGTTAAGTTTACAAAGTGGTTGTATTTATACTAATCTATTAAGTTAAGTGCTTTCTAAGAAAGGTCAACAGTATTCTTATGCACAAAATAACTTTTAGGAGGTAGTAGAACCGATAGAACAGAAGATACCGAATTTAGTTGAATTCAGCTGCGTGTGGAAAAAATTTACATAACTGAAAATATCTCTATAGCCAAATTCCTATACAAGAAAGTACAGCGATGGTTTGAAAGAAACCAAATTCAGATTCAGTCGAAAGAAATTTTCGTTTGAAAGAAGGAAAGTAATTGAATTTTGGCTGAAAATAGCCTAACTGAGAACAAAGAACTAAGGTGTTAGATCGCGTGACCCCAACAAGATTTAGGGAAGTTATAACACTGGACGAAAAAATGGATTTGCTTCAAATTTGCTCTATCTACCTAACTTGTCTTTATGTTTCTTAAACAAGCTTGAAGAGGTGTTTCCTAACCTTAGTTAAACCAGTAGTTGCGAAAGACTGAAACCACACCCATGATGTTTCCTACAATTAACGGTGCGTCCAACTCTGATTTCTATTTTCTAATTGATCCCAACACCAAATAGCCTCCCACGCAGGCGTTTTTAGGGGAGCTCCTTTTTCATCCCGAGCTCCCCTAAAGACGCCTGCGTGGGAGGCTGAACACCAAAGACGTCGGTGCAAAAATCTTTAGTCAAAGACTTAATTGACCAGTAAAAGTTTGCCAGTAGAATCTAAAGTTTGTATAGCTATTCTAACAGCTTGTAAACACCATCCTTTGTCCCTTAACAAAATATATTTGAGATATAGTGAAACTTTTGATTTCCGAACCGATCTAGAAACAAACTTATTTATATATTATATATCCCTGAATAAAGTTAAAATGCCCTGCACCGAAATAAGTAGAATAAACTGAATAAATATCCATGATTACGAAGAGAAGCGTATACAATAAAGCAGGCTGAGCAAAAATGTACCCTAGCACATGGACTAACCATGGTGATCACGTTAGACTGCCTCGTACGACTCAACTCTTATGATAACCTAAGTCGAACAGAAAACATTTTATCATAAAATGCCTGGCTATCTTCCATAGCTTTGACAACATCAGATGGATACTCTATTTCTGGTTTACTTGAGGAAGTGTCAGATTTGATGAAACCGCTGCTGTTTAAAGCCCCTCTTCGCCATGCTACCCAAACATCTTGCCAGGCTTGGATTATTTCGCCAGGTTTCCATGTAGTCATATGCTCTTCATATTTGATACCCACTTGATCACAATACTCCTTCATGATCTGCTTCGGCGATTCGAGTAGGTCATCGGCATCTACAACAACTGGATTGGCATCGAGGTTATCTTTGACAAACGAATACATTTCGAAAAGTTCCTGAAATCCAGCTTCTTGTGGGTCAAAGTAATTCCATCCGCAATCTTGGATTTCTGGATTTTCACTAGCGCGATACTGGGAAGGAATCGACTTCTTTGGATTTCGAATAAGAAAAGAATGCTTCGCGTCTTGAAAAAATTCCTTTAAAAAACCCAATCTTCCTTTCATGTAACAAGCCATATCCTTGACAAAAAGCAAATCAATGTTATCGTCATTAGCTTGATTCAGAATTTCCCTGGCAACGTTTTCGTAACTCGCTTTGGAATCAGCCTCTTTTGATTCATAGCGACAGCTTTGTCTCTGAGGTCCAAAGTAAAACGAAGCAGAAAACGGTTCTGACATCAACTGCATGCGGGGTAACGTCAACATCGAACGCTCAAACGCAGATGAACAGGATCTAAAAGCTGTCCACAGGAAAACATGCTTCTTTGGGATTGTGCTTGTCATAGTGGTAAACTGCGAGTTAACAGGAATCAGAAATAAATGAAGAGCAAATGCTACAAACATAAATGAGACTAGAGTAAGCAGAGTAACCAGCAGCAACTTCCTCCACGAACGAAATAGCAAAGTTTGTGATTGGCTCCTTGAGCCATAGTAATTTCCATGCCCCCTCTCGTCCCAGTAGTTTGGAACAAAATTGGGCATGACGGAGTCACAGTCACCGTGATATAAGCATCCCCATCCCCAAAACCCTAGTGATATGGGCATCCCCTGTAACCCTAACACTAACCCAAATCGCTGAAGAAATATGACAAGGGGGTGCCCATATCACTAAGGTTTTGGAATGGGGATGCCCAAAACGCGGGGATGCCCATATCACTGTAACAACGGTTGTAAAGTATCTTTGTGAGCCTTAAACTTTCATAAAAAAAATAAATAAAAACGAATTAATTATCATAAATATAAAATAATTTTAGAAAAGATGCACTGTTTGCGTGGCAATACAAAGCCTGTTCTATCCGTTCAGATCAGGGGCACCCAACGACAGAATGTTTTCAAATACGCCAGGAAGTATCTCGGATGGTTTTCCCTATGCTTTAGAAGCCTGCTTGGTTAATTTGGAGTCGCCCTAGTTATCTGTTCGGATGCCTTGAAATGTGAATAACACACTCCGAAAATCATAGCCTTAAGCTATTAGAAAACCTCCGAATATTTTAGACGAATGGAATGGTTATCCAGAAATTTTTAGCTTTTCTCAAGCTTTACAAATTTCAAGGCAATGTTTGCTTCTTCGAACAGTTATTTTGCAGAAAAAAGTCGCTGGGTGCCCCTGTCAGATGGTGAAAAGCGAGTTAAAGCGATATGCAGAAGCGTTATTCTTTAACATAACAACAACAACAACCACCCCTGCGCAGTTAACCATGAAGTGATGAACGCACAGAGAAGGAGTATGAACGCGTCTTTACACGACTCAAGTAAACATTAGCTTAATTACATGACACGGATGCGGAAGATGGTGCACGTAGTTTTAAGACCTAGGGGCATACAAATACGGCTGAGCAACTACAAATTGACGATCAAAATCGAATGTAAATTAGATGGTGAGCTACTATAAGCTACTATTGATATGAATATCAAAGTTCACTGAGTAAGACATCTTTCATTCCACTGAAAAGACAACAACAAGACATAAAACGGTCTAAAACGAGTAAAACGCTTTAGTCAAAACTCACCAAACTAGAACCTAGCTTGCCCTGAAGAAAACTGACCAAACTACCAGAGGGCTTCACAATGTAGTCACGCGAAGTAAGTGTAGCCTCCCACGCAGGCGTTTTTAGGGGAGCTCGTATTTCTTACACCTGCTCAACCGAGGACGTCGGGCGTCGATATAACCCGGAACGGGGAACATTCCGGAACATGCCAGAACATTCCGGAAAATCCCGGAACATCCCGGAAAAAAATAAAAATAATTTTCATGAAATAATAATAATAATAATAATAATAATAATAATAATAATTTTTTAAAAGTTAATAATAACGTAAAATAACAAAAAAAAAACGAAAAATAAATAAAGAAAGAAAAAGAAACTCGTATCATCTCTGAGTATGAGAAAACAGTATTTTGTCGCAAATAATTTGTTGGGCGAGTGAGGGTCCATGCAAATCACAGTAATTAGTGA
>OZ037778.1:11366495-11526495 GCA_964035525.1 Porites cylindrica | reverse complement strand
CCACAGGAAAACATGCTTCTTTGCGATTGTGCTTGTCATAGTGGTAAACTGCGAGTTAACAGGAATCAAAAATAAATGAAGAGCAAATGCTACAAACATAAATAGACTCGAGTAAGCAGAATAACCAGCAGCAACTTCCTCCACCAATGAAATAGCAAAGTTTGTGATTGGCTCCTTGAGCCATAGTAAGTTCCATGTCTCCGCTCGTCCCAGTAGTTGGGAACAAAATTGGGTATGACGGAGTCACAGTCATCGTGATATAAGCATCCCCATCCCCAAAACCCTAGTGATATGGGCATCCCCTGTAACCCTAACACTAACCCAAATCGCTGAAGAAATATGAGAAGGGGGTGCCCATATCACTAAGGTTTTGGAATGGGGATGCCCAAAACGCGGGGATGCCCATATCACTGTAACAACGGTTGTAAAGTATCTTTGTGAGCCTTAAACTTCCATAAAAAAATCAATAAAAACGAATTAATTATCATAAATATAACATAATTTAAAAATAGAAAAGATGCACTGTTTGCGTGGCAATACAAAGCCTGTTCTATCCGTTCAGATCAGGGGCACCCAACGACCGAATGTTTCCAAATACGCCAGGAAATATCTCGGATGGTTTTCCCTATGCTTTAGAAGCCTGCTTGGTTAATTTGGAGTCGCCCTAGTTATCTGTTCGGATGCCTTGAAATGTGAATAACACACACCGAAAATCATAGCCTTAAGCTATTAGAAAACCTCCGAATATTTTAGACGAATTGAATGGTTATCCACAAATTTTTAGCTTTTCTCAAGCTTTACAAATTTCAAGGCAATGTTTGCTTCTTCGAACAGTTATTTCACAGAAAAAAGTCGCTGTGTGCCCCTGTCAGATGGTGAAAAGCGAGTTAAAGCGATATGCAGAAGAGTTATGCTTTAACATAACAATCAACAACCACTCCTGCGCAGTTAACCATGAAATGATGAACGCACAGAGAAGGAGTATGAACGCGTCTTTACACGACTCAAGTAAACGTTAGCTTAATTACATGACACGGATGCGGAAGATGGTGCACGTAGTTTTAACAAGAAGACTTAGGGGCATACAAATACGGCTGAGCAACTACAAATTGACGATCAAAATCGAATGTAAATTTGCTAATCGTCATTAGATGGTGAGCTACTATAAGCTACTATTGATATGAATATCAAAGTTCACTGAGTAAGACATCTTTCACTCCGCTGAAAACACAACAATAAGACATAAAACGAGTAAAACGCTTTAGTCAAAACTCACCAAACTAGAACCTAGCTTGCCCTGAAGATAAGAAAACTGACCAAACTACCAGAGGGCTTCACAATGTAGTCACGCGAAGTAAGTGTAGCCTCCCACGCAGGCGTTTTTAGGGGAGCTCGTATTTCTTACACCTGCTCAACCGAGGATGTCGGGCGTCGATAAAACCCCTGAACGGGGAACATTCCGGAAAATCCCGGAACATCCCGGAAAAAAAAAATTTTTTTCATGAAATAATAATGATAATAATAATAATAATAATAATAATAATAATAATAATAATAATAATAATAATAACAATAAAATTTTTTTGAAAGTTAATGATAACGTAAAATAACAAAAAAAAAAAAGAAAAATAAAGAAAGAAAGAAAAAGAAACTTGTATCATCTCCGAGTACGAGAAAACAATATTTTGTCGCAAATAATTTGTTGGGCGAGTGAGGGTCCATGCAAATCACAGTAATTAGTGAAGGCTTGCTTCTAAATTCAAAATATATTAAAATGGGTCGCGAGGAGGAGGTTTTCAATCTTTCCTCACACAGCCACCTCTTGTAATTGTTTGCCATGCGGTTTAACGGTTATCCATTAACGGCTTTGCGACCGTAAGAAGAGCTTAGGGGCTCGTCGCTTTGGACTTTATTGGATACTGAGATTCATGCACATTCGCCGCGAATAGTTGCAGTGGCAGTGGTAGTGCAGCAGTAGCTTCTAACTGTTATCAATTGCCCTGAATCAAGTTAGCCGTCTCCCGAGTTGCAAGTGAAGTTTGCGACTCGAGAACATGGCTGAAATTCAAGCTAGATCACAGCCCCTATTTTCTTCCGCCAAGCTGAAGATGGCGATCGCCGCTCTCAAAGCGATTTGGGTATCCTCTGACGACAAAACTGGTGAGAGCGAAGTTGGTGGTAATTCGCGTATAAATGCTTTGCTAACGCGTTTGTTGCTTTGTAATAATCAGTAAAATGTAGATGAAAAATAGTGTTTACAAAAATAACAAGCCGCATAAGCAAACCTTCACGTGAGGCTTGGGCTCGAAATATAGGGGGGAACAGCGATCCAGCTCACAGGGAATGCCCAAATTCATGATCACTGTGACAACGGCGATCGCCATCCTCAACCAGGCGGGAAAAAATAGGGGATCGGACTCGTCTGAAATATCAGGCTGACTGTAAACAGTATAGAAACTACTACGAATGTGAGTATTGTCAGCTAAAATCCAAAGACGGGAGCTCCTAAGCTCTTCTTAAGTCCACAGAGCCTAGTCTGCAAAATTTTTAAGAACTTTTTGCTATTTAATTTTTTAATTTAATTTTTTATTGGAAAACGATTTTTTTGCCCACGACCCACACCTACACCAACGACCCACGCTCTACCCACTACCCATGACGACCCACGACATTTAGCTACACTAAGAAAGTATAGCAGACTCTTTGTGTCGTCACGCAACCTACAAAGAGACCAGTGAAGCATACCTCTTTTAAACTGAACACAGAATAAAGTACCTCAGTTGTAGTAAAACCCGTATTAAGCCAAGTTGTAGGCCTTTCTAAAAACGCTTGTCACTAGATAGTGCTTTCTCGTTTATATTTTGCGCTTTCCATATGCATCTGCGCTCAGTAGCTGTATTTGTGACCGCGTATTAAATCAATATCAGAACTAAAGTTGACTAACTGCAGTTATTTGAGCTTACTTACTTGAAATGTAAAATCATCTAGTACGACCGGCCACCATAAATAACTTAAATGTTCATTAAAAGCGAAAGGCAGCCCTTCACTTGGTGTAAACCGTATATGGTGGTTTGTTTAGAGCCGGTTCAGCCCTGCAAAATGAAGGTGAAATAAAAGCTGTCGTGTATTACATACTCGAGGGGTTCTGACCCATTGGTAATGCCTTATATGGGTTTTAAAGCTCTATGACCCACCATCTCATATGATGTCCTTATCAGGCTTTATGTTATATTAACTCACCCCGAAAAAGGGTGACTTATAACTTTCAGAAATAGAGATCTGTCTACAACGTGAGTTAGTCAGGCTGCAATGAAAGTGATTCTCGTGGCATTGTGACGTCGAAAACTGAGCCTTTTAAATACGGACTTCGTTGTATTATTCATTTTCATGTAATCAAAACAAACGGATCTATTTCAGCCCTTTGCGTTGTTGTTAAGGTTTGGAAAATAATAGATGAACGCCTCAAAAATGGTACTTCAACAGTGTCTTGCGTGTAATACCTTGGTGAGTGTAATTATTGATAACAAATACGTTCTTTCTCGTTTTTTGTCTATGGCTTGAACTGAATTTTACTTCTGCACAATTTGCAAATCAACTATCGGTGTGAGTAGGAATCTGTTTTGGACCACATACACAGTATAGCACCCGGGAAAAATCATTTTCCTCTGAAGTACAAGAACGTCTGTCTAATTTCGGAAGTTTCTTCTTTTTAATCTAGCCTTTTAAAATCACCAGGCAAGTGGCTCTGTTACAGAACTGCAGAGATAGAGTTTCGTGTTTATTTGGAAAGCCCTGAGTCATGCATGCATCGCGACCTGCGACTGTCCGGGAGACGGAATGTGTCGGCTCTGTCTTCCACTGTTTCTAAGAAACAATGGTTGTAGTAAAGCGAGCTTATATTTGTGTGTCGTCAAAATAGTTTGCAAAACAGAAAATGTGCTGTCCGATTAATCATAAATTCAGTTCATTTTACTAACTCAGCAATTTTGTTTTACTTCTCCGGCTGGTTAATTAAGGTATCGCCAACTCAATATAATATTTTCCGGCCCGGAGGGCAAGTTAAGTGAATTTTTCGCTACAAATTATTACTTTGGAAGACTGGGTTATCACTATAAATTTACGCTAGCTATCCATGACTCATGATTTTTTTTTTAATTAATACATTTTCATCCTTACTTAAGGCTTTATTGCAATAAATCAAAACAGCTCTGTTCGATGTCCCTTCTTTATATTGAGACATTACCCTGTTTACAATTCTTTATTTTTAGATGACTGCCTCATCAAAAGCGTGTGTCTGTGGCCACGTTTTGAAAGAAGCGAGTCGTTTTATCGGTGGAAAAAGATTTTCAGGTACGAAACCAACGTTCTGATTCTGAATTTTTCGCAACTTTAACCCAGTGTGCACCAGTCCGCACACGCGTACCTAAAAAATGTCGAAGATACGTAACAACCAAAAACAAAATAGCCACAAAGTAAAGGAACGAAAGGTAATTAAGGGATAGCTCATAAAGGGTGTAAACGCCTATTCAATTATGATTACCTCGCCATACTGATAAAGAAGAAAAAAATTAATCAAGTCACCCGCAAAGACAACCAATTTGGGAGACGTGGAGGGATGAGTTAGAAAACTGTGCTTTTCCCCCTTGTTCATCAGTTATATTTCTCGGGTAACTTGAGAAAGTTTCAGTAGAGTGAAGTAAGATATCTCGCCATCATAGGTTGCTTTTAAAGTAATTTAGTTCTGTCTTTCTGTTTGCTTTTACAGAATACCGAGCCAAATTATATTGGCGTTTAGAGACAGAAAACATGGGAAAAGAAGCACGAAGGAATAAGCCACGAAGGAGAGGTCGCCCGAAGGTAAAAGACCCGTTCGGATCGTGTTCCGTTGGATTCAATCATTTTCTGTTGCTTGGGTTGGTTTGATTTGCTCGCTTTCAGTTGGAAAAAACGGTTTGTGGTTTGTGATTGCATGATCAACTTTTTTTACCAGTTCAGAACATGGATGATCGGGGAAAAGCTAAACTGTTAGTAGGCATCGTGTTTTAGTCGTCATTAGTTTGCGCGTGAATTGTGTGCGTGTGCGACTAGCCTGCGTGGTCACCGCCCAAATCCCCTTTCCCATATTCCCTTTCGAACCCCTTTTCACGCAGGCTAGTGTGTGACGATAGGGACTGTGATTACAGCGTACTTTCAGTCACAACCATATTTCAAAGAAAAACAGATGATACTGAGAGTTTCTATTGGAACAACCTCAAACCCGTCTTTGGTTAAAACTGTTAATCCCAGGTAGTTCGCCGCTCATTGGTGCGTTCGCCATACAAAACCGTCAACTACGCAGGCTAGACTGAGTTAATACAGATTTTCCACGTCAATTATAATTGTAGATACGAAACGTTAACAGCAGTCAGCAGATGGAGTAAAACGTATGGAGGAATAAAAACTCAGACTAACAATGCTTTTCTTTTGTTTCTAGAATCGATTTGCAGTAAACCACACCTCAGTGAAGAAGAACAGTAAGCCCACAAGAAAACGATTCTCTTGCTTACGAACAAATCCAGGGTCCTCTCCGCTGGGAAAGAGCCGTTCAAATATGGTACCGACAGAGCTATTGAGTAGATTGCCAAACGCCCTCCAGGAAATAAACCGAAAGATAGCAGCACAGAACATCATTTGGCTGGAATTGCAAATTGAGAAGAAAATCAGTTAGCTTGGAACTGACTCTCTCCGAGAAGAAATCGCAGGTTCATCTCCTCGCGACCTGTAGATATAAAAATTTTCCGCACTGGGAATGAGGGAGCATAAAAATAAGATTTCTCAGTTATTATCTCTTGGTGTTCGCAGTGACGAAACATTTACTCCAAAACTTCAGACGCCGGTAGAGAAGTCAGTGTTCTTACAGCGCCAAAAGCCGAGTAAAACAGTGGGGTATCACCATCCTAGCCAGTTTAAATGAGAAAAACTGGAAATAAAATTAACAATATTGAAATTTAAACATGATTAATGGTTATGAGATTTTGACGTGATTTAGTCACACCCCCTCTGTCTTTTATAATCTCGCCCCCGCCAACCTCCACCCTACACGACCCTATAATGACCGAATCAAATAAACGGTAATATAAATAAGCGCTGCAGTACTAAGTGTGATGTTTATTCGAGGAAGATGCCATCTTGAAGAGGTTCGGCGATAGCGACTTGCTTGACAGGGCGTCCTTTATTGTCCTAATATCTTTATTTTAAGCCTCTGTCCAGTCGATCCAGGCTGGGTTTCATGTTTTAAGTGCAGCGAAACAAAAAAAAAAGGCAGAAAAAATTTGAATTTTTTTTAGTAAAACTCTACGAATTGAATAGTGTTATTTAAAAGGTCTTTCAAAGTGGTTTCATTTGTATGAATGGTAACACCATAGAATCTCACCAACAGATTAATGCAAATAACAATGTCACCCAAAACTTGGTTTGCCATGATGCTGCTTACACACGGTACACGCTCACTTACTGTGTCTGTGTTTTGCCCGGGTAAAGGTCGATACGCCACCGGAAAGTGTTAACCAGGAGAATGCAAGGCAAACCGTCAAACGCTGAATGCCTACAGAAATGGTACAGTCCCATATTTTTTACGACAATAAATAAACTCGAATTTCAGTATGGTTTTATTAGCGTTGGCGACTGTTTTTCTCGTTTGCCATGACAAACAGGCAAAGGAAACATTCCTTACTGGTCGCACCTTTTTCCGCTATGACATATGACCGATAGGTCTTTCTTGTAGATAATATTTAGTCGGGCGTGGTTTTAATTTTACAATTCTTATGTACGTACGTATTTAGACTGCAACAATGCCGCTATTTATGTCCATCTCCGTGGAGTTTTCTCGAACTTTTCGAGCATGTCAAAATAAATGCGGTTGCCTAATGAGTGACTTTTTATCTTCTCACGTCAGAAACGGGTAGTGAAACCAGACTTTTTCCTTCAAGACTTCTGTTACCCATGGATAAAATCAATCAATGTTTTACGTTATCATTAGCAACTTCAAGTATATTTTTCTCTCCCGGTTATGTAATATCAGGCTTAAGTACCCGAGACGCCTGCATGGTTTGGGAGAAGAACAACAAAAGGGTAAGAGATTAAAAATGCACCGCCTTATCACATATCCTACTTCCTCGACCAATTGCAATACTGAAAAAAATAAATAAGATAACGAGAAGCGCTATGGTTGCACATTCCCTTAAAGATAATACAACTTCTGTAACCCTATCGATAGAGCATCAACCGAGTTCCGCAGTTGTAGTCGTCATCAATTCTTGCATTTACTGGAATTTACTGACATGTTACTGAGCGCCTATAATTCAGTGGAAATTATGTAACGTAGTACCTGCCTTGTTTGTCAGAAAAGCCATGAACTGTGACGTCACTGGCTACAAAGCTTGTGGCTCATTGATACTCAAGCAAACCAGTCGTCAAAACCACGAAGTAGTTCATCGATTTAGATCAGAACTGCGCCATGGTTCTTCAACAGTGTTTGGCCTGCAATACAGTGGTAAGAAACTAAACAAAAATCTTCGCTAGTTTAGTTCGAAATCTTTCGATCAGTTACAGCTGCTCCTGTCTAAGTAATATTCAAATTTGTCGAGGAAGTTCTAATTTTCATAAATTTTGTTCAGCGACTCGTCCAATGGCTTTTCGCGATCTTCGCTTTTACACCACACTGTTTGCTTGTATTCTTCCCGTTTCTAGGCCATTTTTAAAGCAATAACCATGCCGCTTAAATACAAAGATTGATTCTTGTTCCAGACTAGTAGGTAGATCCAATTTATTTGCGGCTCTAATTTAGTCGCCCCGGCCTCTCGGTGACAACATGCGTTTTAAGATAGCGATCAGCCCGCGCCGTGGCTCTAGGTTCCTACTCGTTTACTCGTCCGAAAAAAAAACTGGAGAAAAATTAGGAATTTCACTTTGAATATTACTTGAAAAAAATAGCCCCATGCAAAAAACACTTCTGAGAAAGCTTAAGGAGAATTCACGTGAAGGTCACACAATAGAAGATTTGCTCTACAGTCGGAAAAATGGAACCAAAAACCGGCCATATTTGACTCTAGAGGGAGTTAAGAAGGATTGTGCTATTTAGAACAAAATAAATTCGTGTGTAACATCTGTCAAACAATGAAACATATATAAACTAAAACATTAGCACATAGAAAAGCGAGAGGTCGAAACTAAAAATGAATCCGATAAAAGAGACTCATTCTAGGAAAACGCTTTGGGTCCGTTATTTAAACGAAGCCTAACTTAGACCTCGGTTTAGGAAATCTTCGAACCTCTTCTTTAGTGGGTTATCTTAAGAAGACAAATGCTTTTCTAGTCTACGTTATATGCTTTAGTGAAACTGTTCACGAAAAATGGTGTTTAGATAAAAGCGTTCGGCAAAGTAAAAGTGGCTTAGAACGCGGTTTTGTTAAACACTGGCTAAACACCATTTAAATAACTGACCCTGTGAAGTTTTTCGTGTCCGTTTAGTTCTACTTGTATACTTAAAAGTATACTGGCTAAAGGCCCGGCTAGTTGCTTTAAAGGCAATAGTTGAAAGAAAGACACCCTGAGAGTGAAATTGTATAAGCTTAATTCTCTATCATCATTCAATCAAAATACGGCGCTTTCTGACAACGCCTAGCTCGTATTTCCAGCCTTCCTCATCTAGACTTGAATATTTGTAAAACCACAACAACCCTGGTCAAATAACAAGTGCTGGATATTTGCGCACTGGGACCAGAAAAGAAGTTGAAATTCGAAATAGACTGAGCCTGATCCTGGCTACAGGTAAGCGACAAAAAAGTAAACGGAGAGGTCAAAATAAAACTTGAAAACACTTCGAACAAATTTGCCTGATATTTGTGACTCTTCCAAATGCTGAAACTTTAAATTCCGCACCATTTTTTTCTTTGCAGATTTTCCCGTAATTAACAAAGAGGAAACGGAAAACTGACAAATAAATCCTTTTAAAGTGGGCTTGCAGGGCAGGCAGGGCGAAGCCAAAACCTTCTTCCTTTCTTACAATTGCCGGATAGCGCGCTTTTGCGAAACATTTTGTTTTACAGAATGATATCAAAGCAGCGAGAGTTCACAAGTAAAATAGAAAACATAGAAGTCGATGAATTAAATAAATGTCTAGCAAAATTTTACGTTTCCGTGAGGAAAACCGACGGCAGCTATTTTAAGAAAACCAGCTTGTTGTCGATCAGAGCCGCCCTCGACTGACATCTTAAAACCGCAAAATCTTTCAAAAACATGTCTCTTTTTTATTTTATTTTCTCGAATAATCATCAATGTAATTATACTAAAACAATTAGTCGCTTTCGGTTACTTATTGTTGAATAATCTTAACCGATGTTCTCTTTAGATGACTGACTCATGTATCTCGTGTGTGTGCGGTCATGTGTTTGAGTATTCAAAGCAGATTGGCGGAAAGAGATTCTCAGGTAAGATCAGGCGTGCCTTTTTTGTCTCGCGAGCGTATTGGAAATTTAACAATCCAAGGCCTTATCCAATCTAATCCCCAGGGCTTTTTCGAGATTGAGGCCTATCATCATAGTGGAGATGGTGTCCCGACCACCAAATAGAGACCTTTAGATTCTAAGGGACTGTGCAATAATTATCAGGAGGGGTGGGGGGGGCTGAAAAACTAGGGGGGGGGCTGAAAAACTAGAGGGGGGGCATTACTTTCTTTTCTGGCTTCAGAAGTTTTAGATTTTGAGCCAATGTGGTAAGTACCCCGGTACTTAGCAAATATTTTGTCTAAATCTTCAATCAAGCGATCAACATCCTTCTCGATACTAGATATTACCAGAAACCCATAAGGGGTTGAACAACCCCTTATGAGTTTCTGATGTTACATAATAACGTTTGTCATTATTGAAGCTGCGACGGTAGCTCAGTCCAGCGTGCGCTTACAGTAGCATGACAATATAAAAGGTATTTACTTAAAGGCATCTATGGTAAAGGTGGCGGTGTGGGGTGGATGTGTGTGTGTGGGTGGGTGGTGGGAGGGATGGTGCGACGTTATTTTTAACATAACAGAGGGGGTTAGAACTAATTTTTTTTTGTTTTGGAGGGGGGTACTGTCTAAGTTTTTGCTAGATAACTCTAGTTTTTCAGTCCCCCCCCCCCTGATAATTATTGCACAGTCCCTAAGACGAGTACGACAACGAGTACAAGATTTTCGTAGTACTAAGTAGTGCCTGCGCGCGAACCAGCGTCATTTTGGCGGGAAACGTGGTAATTAGTGAGAATGTCGTAATGGCAGGAACAAGTTATGAAATGCTAGATGTGTTATCATTTTGCGATCGGGACAGGGCTTAACCTACTCCGATAAAGATAACAGTACAATGAATCATTCCGGGGTGTCTATTTTTTAGAATACGCGCCAAAAACGTAAAGTCAAATACCATACTCGTAGCCGTTATCGTCCTTGAACCTAAAGGTCTCTCTATAATCTATTTATTTCTTTTGGCGAAATGGGAGCGTATAAAAGTTATGAGGGTAGTGAACAAATTCGCAACTTTTATTACTATTCTAGGCTTACGGAAGGAGTTCGTTCACGACCAAGGTATATGTTGAGAGTAAATAAATCTTGAGTTATTAACAACATTAATCTCCTCAGAATATCGTGCCAAATTGTACACTCGTCTGGAAGATAAGAGAGTAAAGAAACTAAAGAGGGAACAACGAAAAGCAGAAACTAAAGACAAATATGCGGATACACCAGAGGAAAATAAGGTACTGGGGTGGCTACCTGAGTAACAATGAAACATTCAGAACCCACGCTCGTTCTTGTAAACTGAAAACGAAGGATATGCATAGAATGCATCTGGATGTAGACCCTATGGTTTACAAATATTCCCCGAGGGAGAGGTGAAACGTTGCGGATATAAACCGAGAAGATCCGAGACGCGAAGTGTTGAGGTGGTCAATAATTGTTTTGGCTACGGTATATAAATTAACTAATTCATGATCAGTTGCCGAAAATACGACCTTGTCCCCAGGGCTCTTCAGCTTTTCTAGGAGAGAAGACCCGGGGACGAGGTTGAGTTGGATAAAAATAAAAAAAGGAGATATTTTTTGTGTGCAGAAAAGACGCGCTTAGTAAAAGCTTTGGTTGTTTGCATTTTTGTTGATAGTCATTCAGGGATTTTTTCAAGTGCACTTTTATGATGTACAACCCTGAAAAAGTCTTCGTACATCTCAGCAATCATATTATAAGTCCGCCATTGATATATCGGTTCCAAAAAAAACGACCCTTACTTAGCTACCAGGAGACACACCATTAAAACAATATTGCCTTCAGTTGCAAGAACAAAAACAAAAAGGAGCTAAAGATCAGTGAAAAGTTATTTTTTTATTTTTAACATCCTAGACCAATAAAAAAAGGAAATGTGAAGACCTACCGAAGACCAGGACTCACTCTCCCAGATCAACAACAATCAACCGACGGAAGAAAAGCAAACGATATTCACGCCTGACAGACCCCTCCCTCAGAAGAGTTGTGCTTCCGCCAGAATTGGTGTCCAGACTTCCAAGTGCTCTGCAGGAAATCAACCGACGATTGACGGGACAAAATATGATGTGGTGGACAATGCATTTGTTACAACAAACACAATAAATAACAGCCGGTCTCTTTTGACTGGTCTACTACACACTTGTGAAAGGATAGCCTGAGTACCTGGCGGGTTTGTTGTCATGATGCCCGGGGTACTTTCTTGGCAGCGGAAACGAGCGGCGAAGCCTATTTCCCTTTCTTAAACGGTCGTTGCCATTTTTAACGGTGGATGCTGCCATTGATAACCAAGCCTTAAGTCATGATAGATGTAATATATTCCCTGGACTAAGTTACAATAAAGCAAATAATACCTTTTTGAATAGTCTTAGAAGGAAGGATGTTGAAGCCAAAGTTGAATTTACGTTAGAATGATGGAAAGTGCTAGGATCACCAGTTATTAGTAACGGTTTTGGTAATATCCTTGAATCGCATCGTTCGGTCTTTGGCGGGTTGGTATTGTACGGTGTAGTGGTAGAGGAGAGAGATTGGATACGAAAGGTCCGGGTTCCGGCGAGGTCTGAGTTCGACCCTGGGTTGCGATCTTCTTTCTTTTTAATAGAAAACTCTCAATAACAGGTAAAAAAATTTTTAATTGTCTTAAAAATGGCAGCGACCTTTTTCGAAAGGAAAATTTGCAGCGGCGAAACATTGAGAGAGAATTTGTTCCCAATATTCTCACGACTCCGCTGTCGAAAATCACTACACTAATCGCCCGCTTATCCTGCCAGCTACGCTGACGAATAAACAAAAATCTATCGACAGTAGGAGTCCATAACCTCGTTCATGGGCCACTGTCGACAACTACAGGACTCCCGAAACACTAAGGTCTAGGCCAAACGTCGAACTTTTCATGAGACGAACCAAACTTACCGTACATCCTCTATTAAGCGCCCTCCGTCCTAATAACCCCCCTTTCCAGGGGTAGAAAGTTAATAAGCCCCCCCTCTCTATTAAGCCCCTCCCCCCTCTCCTAATTATTCTTCCTTGATAAATGATAGACTGTATTAATCAACCACGACTTTAAAACTTCCTGTGGACTGATCCGGGATGGTTTATTTACCAACTGCAAGTTCGGATGCGATTCTGATCCTCGGCTTCAAGACCTAAAACGTCTTGTACTTGAGCTTTTCTACTCCGTATTCTACTTCTTTATGGAGAACTGATACCTTCGTCCTTTCTACATTAAATAAGCCCCCTCTCTCAAATAAGCCGTATGTCCTCTATTAATCCCCCCCACCCCCCCCCCCAAAAAAAAAAAATTGGCTTGAAATAAATAATCCCCTTGGGGGGCTTAATGAAGGATTTACGTTAGTAAGTTAAGAGTTCATGAAAAGTTCGACGTCTGGCTCAGTTAAGTTCGTCTGAATGATTTTGGATCGTCCAACACATTCTATCCGTTTGCTCCAAACGGATAGAACGTCTGAAGATCGTCTCCGGGACAAACATCTATCTTCACATCCCGGGGGAGTACTGCCATATATGGGCTATATAGGTATGTGCCGCTGTGAAGGGTATGGTTTTCAAGCAGTTTACTCTAGGATAGGGTATATAAATCAGAGCGTTTGGGTCTAGAATAGGGTATCATTTTTCAGGAAACTGATCAGTTGGTTGAAGTTTTTATCTAGACTAGGTTCACAGCTACTCTAGGATAGGGGGATTTGGGAAGTTTACTCTAGTATAGGGTAGCAAAATTCAGCTGAACTAGCTCTGGTATAGGTTAAGGGTTCCAGGCTCCCAGCGGCACATCCCCACCCAGAAATTCCTAAAGTGTCCCCCCCCCGGGCTTCACATGCGACGAACTAAACTAATAAATTAAAAATGTGAATGATAAAGTATATTTAGCCTCGTTCGGGAGAAAATTTGTTAAAATTGCTTTTAAGTCTGATTGAGTTAGTCGGTTCAACGCCTCCTAAGTTCGATGTCTGACGTCGACTATTCACAGTCCCCTATTTTTTCGTGAGATCGTTTAGATATACCGCGTCTTACCGTCAAGGTTGTCTTGATTTTCAAATGTACCGAGGGGGCGGGCGTTGGGGTAAGTAGTTTTGACACTCAAGCAAGATGGTAGCCTCCCACGCAGGCGTTTTTAGGGGAGCTGCGTGGGAGGCTAGCAAGATGGCAGCTTGTAACGCAAGGCGCTCGATCTCTATGATCTTACGGAAAAACAGGGGACTGTGAACAGTCTAAGTCTGACGTAACAGACGATCTCAACTTAATTTAGGTCGACCCAAATTAGAGTTTGGTTCGTATCACGAAACCTTCGACGCTTGGCCTAGGCCTAAAAGGATGGTATGAAAACCTCTCCGCGCTAGTGCCCCACGGATACATTTCTAAACGTGACACTTCTGTCAATGTACACACTGGCCCGTTTCCGATTAATATCAGAGATTTGGTTTTACAAATTTCTCTTCAATCTACAGCTTCCCGCCTGAAACTGCGTGTAGCTGGCGTTAGCTAAATAAAGTATAAATATTATTGTTTATTTCATCGTTTTGTTTTGTTTGATTTTCTTTATTTGTTTATTTTTGTCAAATGTAATATCCGACACTGTGGGCATAAACAGTTCTGCAAGAAGGGAGGAAGGGACTCTTAACTCCTACCAACCCCATATACATAGTCTTGATTTTCTCGATAAGGTCCCCAAATCTAGACCCCTTCATTTTCTTTGATTCCTGGACTATTTTGTAGAGTTTTTACTCCCCACAGCACTCACAATATAACACACTAAATATTAACAAAACAGGCGGGAGAGAAAAGGAGCAAAGGCCCTCACGTCCCGCCTCTTCATCTCCCCCCGCCCACACCCTGGCTCTCCCTTTTCTTTATCCACGCTCACTTTCTTTTCACTCGCCCCAACTCAACCGGGAATGACGTTGGTCCCGTCTATCTGAGATCCTGGTACAGGATATTTCCTATTCAGCAGGCTGGCTATTAAACGGAGTCCACAAATACGGTCTGTCGCGGCTTTTAATTGACTTGAAGTGTCGGTAAAAAGGAGTCATGACCTAGGGTTCAGTGTGACGTTAATTAAATTGTTTGAATGAGAAGCCCGGCTATATTGAATATAACATCACTGAATTAATATGTTTGAAAATTATAGCGGGCGACCAGAGGAGTTCGCACTACAGTGAAACCCCGCCTTACGGCCACCTTGATAATATGGTCACCTCGTTATTTCGGCCACTTTTTTTTTGTCCACTTGGTGACCGTATTAACGGGGTTCCACTGTACTAATCTCCATGACGCATGCGTGGCAGGTGTGTAGCCAGAATTCTTTTGCACTTCCACTAAGAATTAATGGAATGCATAGAACGCAATCTGATCGCACGCGTTTGCACCTTCTATCACGTGAAACGTATCCAAAGTACAGCGTTAAGAGCGTTTTGAACCTCGATCGACCTCCTCCCCATCCCCTGGTTATTACTAGTTCTTGCACGTAAAGCTTTACTCAGCAAAGTAAAGCTTTTGTATTTGTTTCTTTTTCTTGCTACTTAACATTTTCATTGGTTTTTATTGTAACTCTCCGTTAGTGCCAATTATTTTGAGGTCTATTTTTTAATATTGAAAAGGTTTGTACGAACATGGTTTGATACACGTATCTCTTATGTGAAATACATCATATATGGGGACACGTCGGAAAAAACATTTCCGACCGATATTTTCTCTAGGTATTATTCATCAAAGAAAAATTGATCAGAAATAACGTCGCAAACTTACCAGTTATCGCTCGGTGTCTTGTTGATGTCTTGCAGAGTTAATTTTCACGTAGTACGATCAGCATTGCAGTATTCTGCTTGCAAAATTTAATATGTCAAAGATTTTACATAGGAATAATTTCCCAAACTCGTTTAGTGGTCGAACAAGATGTAGATTAAATCAGATTCTTTTTGCCGGCATTTTCCACTTAAACGTAGATTTTTAAGTCACTCGCAGGAGTATTTCGTTATGACCTCGCCATTTTGTTGAAAGCTTCCGCAAATGCAACCACTGCTTAATACGACAAAAAAATTCCCTTTCCGGGAATTGCACAGTTTGTCAAGGTCAAATTACTTCCAGTGACGTGGCGGACTGACTCACTCAGACACCAGCATCTGTTTGGCCTATACACAATTCTCTTTTATCACTGCTTCTATTGGTGCTTTATTTTATATTGTGTCATTCAAAACTTTCAGCTGGATCATTCCCAACCCAAACAGCAGAAAAAAACAAGATAGACCAACCTCAACTTCAACTTCCTTTTTTACACTGTTTACAGGGGCAGTACTAACAATTGTTTTGAAAGATATTCACGAGTATTTACTGAAGAAAGTTATAGAGAAACATAGCCTGCGTAGCTGGTGGTATTTGCGGGCGAGTACTGTTGTAAGTACAGCCGATACCCCAATACGGACACCGAGGGGGTTCGTGTTCTTATTAAAGGGGTGTCCGTGTTAAGCGGGTGTAAATCGGGCTTTGCGTGTTCCCCGTGCATAACAATCCCGCTAGCTCGCAGGCTAATTAGAGACGAAAATATGAAATATCAGCAAGTCCACAGCGACAAACCGTTGAATGGTGCCGGATCTCCCAGTTGTTTAGGACCCCAGCTCTTGTAGACCTGGATCAGTATAATAATAACTTCTTGAAAATCATAAAACGGTAAACTGATCCTTACGGCAAGGCGATGAAGGAGTAAACAAAAGAATAAAACAAAAACTATATATTTTTAACAAATTTGCGGCTTTGCCGTAAGGATCATTTTACCGTTTTATGATTAATTAGGAACGTAAAAGAAAAGACAACCTTTGGGGGTAGGGGGACAGTGGCCAATACCCTACGAGCAGAGGCCCTTTGATCTTCCTCGGAAACTCGAAGGGCCTCTTTTCGCAGGGTAGGTGCCCGAAGGAGCTACATCTTTGGAGTTGGCCACAGAGTTAGAGTCCAAGATTTCTAAATATGGTAAGCTAAATGGGTGTTCAACTGTTAAAAAGTTACACACCAAGTTTACATAATATGCCAAAATCAATGAGACCGATCGATGTTTAAAATTGGTAATATTACTTGACCTTACATTTTGAAACTAGAAAATACAGCAGTTTTGATGTTATTTTCTGCGCGAATCGTTATTAAAATTTGGACCAATGAAGGGAAAGCAGCGTGGGAAACGTGACGTCACTTGTACTTGTCGTTACGCCAAGCTCATAAGCTTCATTTCTGGAGCACGTACCGTACTCGTCTTTCTAGTTCTAGAGGACAAACATTCAAAATGGTCCTTCGTCAGTGCTTGGCTTGTAATTCAATGGTAAGTCTGAAACGTCATCTTTTAATACTATATTGTAATATCAGCGAAATTTTGCCAATCTATTGTTTCTCATCCCGGATTGATCAAATTTAATCAATATTCAATCATTGCTTGTTTGATAAAAACGGCTATATTTCGTCACACAACATCTATAGTGCTGCCTTAATGAGCGTATATTCATGATTTTGACGTGAAATTAATTTGGTTGTGGAATCGATTTATTTTTATGGTTAACTGCGTTAAAATTTATGGAACTAAAAGCGGCTCGATTAACGTTCGTAAAGGCCAGTTTGCATTTATAGAGATATAGCAGTAAACCGGCGCTGTATTCTCACCACAGTAGAACTAAATCTACTAGTATGAGATAATCTGACTAATTCTTCATTCAACCAACTCACCGCAATTACCACACCAGTAGAAAAGGGAAACTGAAGCAGCTGGATTTTTTTTTTCAGTAAGAAACCTATTTTTGCTGCCAGGCTTGCACTTCCTATTGAGGCCCATTGTATCCTGTTTTGACTATCGAGTATCTTAGTTTAAGGGTCATCCATTTGACATTGTCCAATGTTGCATATCATGCCGTGCAGAGAGCCATTGTATTTTCCCGCAAAAAGGCTGCAAATATACTACCCTTTACTGTCCAGTTAAAATAAGATATTGTATTTATATTGTGGACATACTAAGAAGCAATTCCATTCCACTGACCCTCTTCCGCATTCCTTCTCAGTACCATATAAAGAAATGAACCTCGCTACGATCCTTTACTTTCACTTCCGTGTCTATCATTTCCGGTATAACTCTTGAACCTTTAATATTACGATTATTATGATTTTCTTGATTTAAAAGTTGAGTTGTCTCAGTAAATTTATAATTATTATTTTTATTGTAATTATGTCCATTCCTTGTAGACTCAGGCAAGATGTTCGTCCTGGTTAATAGTCCTTGGGAGCGGGTTATAACAGTTACCACGGGTCCCAGGTCTCTCTTTTCTTACAGGGACAGTACTTTCCTTAGTATCTTTGCTGTCCCCAACAATACTGTTTCCTTATTCTTATTCTTATTATTGTTATTATTTTCATTGAATTTTTCCAGTGGAAATGAAGTAATTATCCAACTACAATCAACTAAGGAAGTTATAAATGGCAATTTTATCTGGTGTACAATTCGTTTCAGTTTGCATGCACATCCGGGTAGCAATCGCGGAAGTCGGTTACATTACTGACCATGGCATGGTAAATGCAATGTTAATCTCTTCTCTCCAGATGACGGAATCTTGCCGATCATGCCAATGTGGTCACGTATTAGAGGACACTAAACAAATTGCTGGAAGAAGATTCTCAGGTATGAATTGTATCTTTCCCACAGTAGTAAGAACCAGCGGTTTCAGAGATGAAATTCGTGAGTGCGAATTGGTAAGTCAAGAATCTTTTGATATCGTTTCGTTCAAAGTTCACTCATAGCAATTTGATACACCGCTAGCTTCACTGACGAGAAACTCACTTATGAAAAACAAAACAAGGAGCTGTGAGGTTAGCCTGCAAAAACAGCCATCTCTCGGCCTTGCTCCTCGTCGCTAGGGACGTTTCGCCAGGAGAGTCCCTGTTGGCGAAACGTCCCTAACAGCGAGGGGCAAGGAGAGACGGCTATTTCTGCAGGTTACTGTGAGGCCGAACAACGCGAAACCCTCAGCAGTACAGAGTTGGGAAGTCTAATTATATGGTAACGGCTTTGAGTGTTGAGACACAAAGAGGAGTGAGGAAGTGAGTAGTTCGGGGAGAGTATCAGAGAGTATGCCGTTTTTGGTCTATTTTAGCGCCAGTCCAAGTCGTCTTCTTCGACAGAGGAGCTTTTACAGCCGCCTATTCGTCTAGATAAGCATTAAACACTAATTTATTTAATTGGCTGGCCTAATTTAATTCTGTATTTTCAGAGTACCGCGCTGAGCTGTACATACGTCTGGAAAACAGAAGAGAAAAGCAACTGACTAAGCAAACGCGGAAAGCAACCAAACAAGAATCTGTGCCACAGCCATTAAAAGAACGCAAGGTATGGGTGGAGACAACCAGTAAAGTAAGGCCAACGCGAAACGAAAATAATTAGAGACGCCTTGACAAAGTGAACTTATCTTTGAAAGAAGACTCCCACGTAGATTATTCAAAAGTTACATGTATGTTGCTTGGACTAAATTAGAACTAAAAACAACCAGATGGGAATTTGGTTTACAGTAAAAGACCACTGACAATAGTTTCGCACATCGTTGTTCACATTGTTTCATCAGGCTATCTGACACGATCAATTTTTTAACTCATGTTCTATTTTCCATTTCCACTGTAGAACAACACTGAAGAACTTGCCATTGCTCCTCCACGTTTCAGTAACCACAAGAACCATTCGCTTAGTTCTAAACTGCCCCATCGGAAAATAAAAAGCAAACGGATTCGTCGGTCAGCGGTAAAACCATCACCTCGCTCAACTGTTGTGCCATCAGGACTGGTTTCTAGGCTTCCCAGTGCTCTACAGGAAATCAACCGCAGATTAATAGGACAGAATATGATGTGGTGGATGTTGCAGTTACAATAAGATGAAAGGGATGGGGCCCGTGGCCCCACCTTATTTATAGGCCAAATTGAGGCCCGTACTGCAAGGAAAAATATTATTTTCAAGGCCGCCCCCCCCCCCCCCCCCCGCCCCGTTATCTTACGACTTGATTAGCGAGGCCCCCACTTACTTAATTAATAATAATTTATAATAATTTATGGACTTATTATGCGCAGCTTAACATGAGAATGATCAGCTGCGCATTTCAACTACGTTACTTAACAAGAAACAAATAAAAGATAATGCATTTAAAATAAGATAAAAATAACAATAAAAAGAATATATATGCATGCGAGTAAGAACTGAATATAAAATTGCTCACCAGTATAAAGTTCTAAAAAGATCAGTCTTAATATGCGCCTTAAAACTGTTCACATTAGTAATCGCACGAAGTTCTTTTGGAAGAGAGTTCCAGAGCGTTGGCGCTGCTACCATAAAAGCTCTATCACCTAACGTCTTCGATCGAACAGCTGGCATGGAAAGTAAAATACTACCTGAAGATCTAAGGTTATATAAGGACGATTTAAACGTTAGTAAATAAATCGCATGGATATTTAGGAGCAAGGCCGTGAATTGCTTTGAACGTGATCAGAATCCACCACTGGCTGTTAACAAGCAGGAAATCCATTGCCTCTAACGGCTTAATAAATCCCATGGGATAAGCACACAAATTGATCTGGGATGGCCGAACGCCGTGATGTTGAGGAGACGAAACTTAGGACACATTTATAGAGGGTGCCCAATAGGGTTCTTCAATCCCGTAATCCCGACCGAAATTTCATGAACTCCCGTAATCCCGTAATCTCAAGGATTATCTTTGGTATCTCACCTCCCGCGCATACTTTCAATCCCGAATCTCGCCCGGATTTGCTTTAAAATCCCGGATCCCGAAAAACCTATTGGGGACCCTCTTTATACCGTATAAAAATTAAAAGGTGAAAACGGGAAAAACCAAAAACCCAATAAAAAACCGGTCAGCCAATGGAATCGATATAGTTTCCAAACGAAATAATCGAGTACTATATTTTCCCGGAGCCCATGGGTTCTGTCACTTTCTAATTAAACACAGAGATGATGTCGCCTATAGATACTGCACTTTACTCTGCAGGCATTGAACCGAGTCGTCAAAACCAGTCCTGGCATCACTTATAATAAGATGACTCTTTTACATCCCCATTTCACAAGTTTGCTCTCAGAACGTGATAATTTTATCTTTCCCAACGAAACAGTCAGCAAGTAAATATATCATCCCATGCCAAATTTAACCGGAAAAACACTTCTTATGTTAAACTTTCGATATCACTGATACGTACGCAAGTCATGTGGAATGAGGAATTTCAAATCAGCTCAAGCCTTGCAGTATTTTCTTTTTAAGTTACCAAGAGACTAAGCGGAAGAAACCTCACTCATTGGTAAATGGTTTATATTTACAGAAAGTGTAATTTGCCTGGTAGTTATTTTAAACTCCTCGGGATTGCGAAATTTAAATGAATAAAGGAAGAAAAAAAAACCAAACACTGGAATTTATAGTGGTTTGACGTCCAAGGATTAAAAGGTACTTTGAATTTTAAGAGGAAGTCGTAGTTGATACTTGCGGGTCGTTGTCTGCAGATGTGCAAAACTATAAGATCAACACTATTTTTGCGATTATCCAGGCGAGGGAAATTACAGTGACTCGCCACGGTCATCAAGAGAAAAAGGGCAAGACCTCACAGAAAATAAGAGGAATGATAAGGCGGTGGATTTTTTTTTAATTTCCAGGCGTTTTCATGTCAACGCTATATTTGTTGTTCTGACTGGGTGATAAGACGTAACACTGCTTCCCACAAAACTCAACTACTCTAACTATGTGCAATATCTAAAGTAATTCAAGTGAAAATTCCGGGAGTACTCCCTTTTATAAGTCATATACTAGGTACATCTGCTTCAAAGGGAAGTGTTTTCGAGCCGTTTTAGTTTGAAAACGGCTGAAGACTTTGCCCATTTTAGTCTGGAATCGGGTATGGTTTTCAACGTAACTAAGGGAGTGTAAGAACGTATTTGTCGATTCAATTCTAAATGAATAAGAAAGAAAGAGTAAAATTAGAATTCAAAATAGATTTTAAGCTATCGTTTTGTTGGCGTTGTAGTCTAAATGATGATGACATAATTTCTTCCATATAAACATGTACAGTACTGTTTTGTGAGCTATTACCGGTCTGAAAAGGGATAGTAGATTTTACATGCCAGGTCTGAACACAGGCGTGGAAATGACAAATTTTTTGGTCTGAAATGGGGTCAGGATTTGGGAAACTGGGCAGCACACCCCCACCAAGAATTCCAAGGAGTATTCCCGCGGGTTGAAATTACGCGGACATCATTAATTCGCATCACGAGGCTTGCAGATATCCACTTCGTCATCGGCATTTCTGTCACTTTGGAATGAAAGTTCCGGTCAATGTTCGTTCACTCTGCAAAGAACTTATAGAATGAGAGTTGTGTCTGGAAAAGGGAGGTCCATTACCTATTTATCCACAACAATCTACTTTTTTCAACATAGTCAAGTAGAGCTATGATAATCACTGACTCTGAAACAACAGCTGGAAACAACCAATACTGAAAACAAACAAATTGGCCTTTTATAGAACAATCTCTGTCAGAACGTAATGAATGGAAATAAAACATTTTGATTACTTCAGGTAGATTACATCTTGGTAAAAAAAAGAAGAAAGAAAAGAAAACATATATCTTAAATATGCTTCAACTCTGACTACAGCTGAGTTAATATCCACCTCATCAGTACAAGGCATGAAACAAGTAATTGGACCACTGACGGTTAGTCTGGTTAGTCGATCCTAGCCGCCTATAACAGTGCTAATATTTACTTATGAATATTTCAATTAAGGTAGGGTTTGGATAGTAATTCTTCATATTCCTTGCTGCTTTTCAAAATCAAAATAACTGATTTCTTTTTCTTTCGCTTTACAGCAAGATTGTTAAAAAATTCGAGCGATCATACTTCTTGCAACATCAAGTCCCCATGTTCCCCCGCGCTCAAACTTTTTAACACGTGACGTCACACATCACCGACGCAAAATAATACACGGTTTGTGGCACGAAGTATTCATATGTATTCTAGGAATAGGACCTGTCTCTTCACCGTTTCTTCGATTCAAGCAGCTTGCCAGAAGTTCAAAATGGTTTATCGTATGTGCTTTGCTTGTAATTCCATCATGGTAAGTTTGAAATCAGTTGACTGTTATTTCGTTTGAAGATTCTTATGTTTAAATGCTGCCCCAGCTCAGATAATTAGTGATATTCAAATTTTCTTTATTAATTATATTAATTTTCATTTTAACGGCTCCATTTCGTCACACAACAACCTGGCTCATGCAAAAGGCGCAACTTCTGTATTTACTTAGTTTCGTCGTTTAAATGGCAAATTGCCTTTAAATTTTTCGAGCTGGAAGTGGGTCGATCGCACAGCGTTTGCAACAAAGACCATGAAGCGCGCGCAATTTACTGGTAATGTATACCGATAGACTACATTTGTAATGAAACGGAAAACGAAATATCAGTAAAATTTGAAGGTCGGTGTCTTGTGTAGTACAACGAGATGATAGAATTCCTTGCCACAAAATTAACACCTTCCTTAATTTATACCTCAAATTATTTGTATTTCATCAGACATGAATCGTAAGAATCCAACTTATTTCCTGACAATCAACTGTAGGGTCCAGTGAGAAGGAAATGAGCCACCTTTGACCACCCTTCACATGTATATCCGCATGTAACATTTCCCGTTTCATCAGATAATCTTCTCAGTGCTTCCCTTTTTGAAAGTCACATTTAATTTTGATGTTCGATAAATAATATATTCATTTTAGTTTTTTTTTTCCTTATCAGTTTTCTTTCTCAGTTTTCTTGGAAATTATGTCATCTGTAGACTGATTTGCAGCTACCCGAGCCCACTCAGCCGTCAAGGAAGTTCCAACTTATCAGGCGACTTATCAACGAAAATGGTTTGAATTCCATTTAAGCTCGTCTCAGTTTGGCAATTTATGCTCCTCTATTGGGATTTTTTATTTTTCTTTTTTTAAAACGGCTATATTGGCCTAAATTAAAGACGTTTGCTTTTGCCATCGTTTTCTTCGGAAACGTACCGTTAGAACTTCCTTACGGCCGCGGGGCCAGCAGATCCATGCGCATTGAAAACCCATCATGGGGCTAAAAATGTGTACAAATCTGCCCCAAGAGTAAAACTGCAAGGAATCACGCCGGCGCTATCATGCCAAACCCTGCCCGGTGTAGCCTGTACCTTAGTGGCCATACCTCGGTATTTGGAGGTGTGTGCTTCTTGCAGCCATGGTCCCAATTAATAGTTCAAACGATGGATAACGCTAGGACACCAGCTGCGCTCAGTTTTATCCAGTGGATAGTGTTATCCACTTTCGAAGAACAAATGCCCGACCCTAGAGACGAGGCAGGTACTAGTCTCCTTGAAATTAAAAGGCTACGAATCGCAAATCCAGCGAGCGAGTGCATATAGTTTACCTCATAGAAAGTGCGGCGTACGGGGTTATATTCACGAGTTGTTTGTCTCAAAACCCGAACGAGTAAGGTACGAGCACTTTCACTTTCTATGACCTGGACTGTTTATTACAAATATCACGAGAATTTTCACTGGAATAGTTTTCTTAATGTAACAAATATTACTAAGAGCAAATCCGCACAAATAGTAGAACCACATGCAAATTTTATAGCACTGAAGGGCAAATCTCGCAGCACATCCCAAGTCATGCTGAACGGACTAACATAAAACGCACGAACAAAAGTTTAATCTGACTAAGCACGTTACAAAAGACAGACCTCAGCGATGTGGGGTAGTATCATTGTCTCCTTCTTTCTTTCGAACTTGAAGTAGAAAATTGGCGATTAACACGTCGAGATCTCTTGCATCAATATTTTCCATCTCTCTCGATGGCTCGTTCCTTGAAACTAAAAACTTTTTTAGCAAAGAACTCTGTGTTTTGCTTAATGTATTGTTGTTTTCTTTGAATGCAAACGATTAACGACTCTGATTTGCTCCAAAGTATTTACGCTGTCGTTGATTGGTTATACTTCCACATGTGAAAAAAGCTGTGCGCCATTCTGATCGGCTGTAGAAGCTTTTCTCACATGTGAAAAAAACGCGTATAGATTTGCACAAATAAGCTTTACGAAATAAAATTCTCGTGATACGTGTAATAAAGTAAATGACGAAACAGTTCTTATAGTACTTTAACCCACTTGAAACTCAACAGCTACAGAGTGCGTAATCGTGAATAATCAAATAGTGTATGAATGAACCGGTTTCCCGATGCTTTGGTCGGACCCGAAAGAAGGAGGTCTTGACAGCGTGCAAAAATCTTACCAAGACGAGAAAATGTACTATTGTTTCAAAAGTGTCACAGATATACAGATAATCCTTCCAGTGGCAATCTTTGCAAATAAAGACTTTATCTCTTGCTTACAAGTTTTTATACTGATTCTATAATGACTTCAAGCTGTGGGAATTTGAGAAATACATTATCTTATTTCCCTGACTGAGGTGACGGAGTTGATAAATCAACGATTTTCCCTCTGAAAATAACCAATATGACTCTCGACCTGAAGTCATTTATCGTACTGCTCGGTATTGCAGTGAATCACTCAAGAACATGATGTAACCTGTGAAGACGTTTTTTGTTGCTCGGCTTATAGAGGAGATGACCACACTCTCATTCAAGAGAGGCTTAGTTATGTCCTCTTGACTAGGCTTTAAAAAGTGAGACAAGACACGTTCTGCAAGCCAATCCACACATGAAAGACGACAAAGACTTTTAGGAACGCCAAGAATTGTTCCAGCAGATGAAAATTCGCTCATAAACTCATCCTGCCATGTTATCACGTGTGCTAGCTGAGACAGGGGGGTTATCGCCGAGTCATCCACACTTTAAAAAACTGCGTTTCCAGCAAAATATGAACGCTCACTCAGCAAAAAACAAGGACAATTAATGAGTAATTGTGGGAAGGCTGCCAATGTCAATCAATTACCCACTGCCACGAATCAACACTGCTGCGGGACAGGACAAAGCAAGAACAAACGTTCAAAAATAAAATATGGCAGCATGAAAGCATTTTCCCCTTGAAATTAAGTGGCAATGTGAGTCATGTTATTCTTCCTTTTCTGAAAACCTCTATCAGTAACAACCTAAACGATCCAAGGCAGCATTCTGTTCCAGTTACTACAAACTGCCGCAAGCTCCTCAAACAAGGAAAACGAGTTGACCCAAAACTAGTCAAACCAGTTTATAGCTAAATCAAATTTCTAACGATTACATGTTCTAAAAAAAGCTCACGAAGCATTTTTTTTTTTTAGAAATTCTTTATGATCTTCCCGTAAATGTAAATTGTTGTCATAAATCCGAATAGAGTTTTCTTTTTTTTCGCATCAAACATCTATTTCGAGAAAAGTTTTCGTTTTGGCCACGCATCGTGACGCCTGAATTTTTAAAACTGTTTGACGGATGACGTCATCATCGCCAACACAAAACCGGCTTGTGGCGTATTATATCAATTGCGTAAAAGTCTATCACCCCCATTTCAGATTAGCAGTTGTCGTTCAAAGACCGTATTTCTCCAACGCTTATATATTCAAAATGGTACTTCGACAGTGCTTAGCGTGCAATGCCATGGTAAGTTTTAAAAATGACCTTATGATTTCACTGAAGATAGCAATATTACTGCATACAGAGGAGTTTATTTCGAGAAGGCAATATTCAAATTTATCTTTGTCCGTTGATAAAATTAATTTCCATATTAACGTCCTATTCCGTCACACAACGACGAGAAGAGCAACTTGATTAGTTTTGGTCATGTTGACAACAACTTGCTTCCTCTGGATCGTTGTCTAAATTACAGATTCGCAAAAATTTATCGACTTATTGAACCTGCAGTTAAATCTCAAGTATTTCAAGGTAGTTTTATACGCTTGCCAAGCACGCGTTGGCGACCCAAGGCAGGTCAAGGCGGGCTCTCGAAACTATTGTACACTCACATTCTAGTTCAAGTAACGTAAGCTTACATACATTGAGACTAAGGGGGTTGCCTATATTTTGTCGAACACAATTTCCAAGATCTGCACTAAGAACGTTGTTTTCGGAGCAAGCCCTAGAAACCCTCTCCCTTTTGTCATTTTGCGCCCTCTTACAACCTGATGTAAAAAAATCAACAAATCTGCTGGGTCAGGTTCTCTAAAACCCTAAATACATTAGCGGATTTGTATCTTACTTGTTTTAAGGGATTCAGCCGTTTTATCATTTGATTGGCAACTTGTTAGATGGAACATGAGTCCGCTATGAACGGATGTTAATCTTGCATATCATAGTCGCGCTTTTTGGACCAATTGTGAAACACAAGCATTCGTGTTAAAAACTCAGTTAACCCTTACTCATTTCGATTCAGTATGCTGACTTCAGGTATGTTTTCACGTCAAAATGAATATTTCAGGTTTAAACATATTTGACTACTTCAGCCATCACAGCAGTTTCAGTTTCGTAGAGGTCGCAAAGATTCTTTTACAGCCGATCAGCTCTAATTTTACCCGGTGCCGTTCAGAGAAAGTTGGTGAAGTTTCTCCTTTAAAGCTCTTCACAAGTATTAGGAAAATCATTCGCGCTATCCACTGGATAGAGATTTATCCGATGGATAGCTTTATCCACCTTTTCAAAAACTGGGGCCTGGAGTTAAAACCAAGATACAATTTTACGCGTAAAGGTGATAGCTTAAAACTAACAAGCTATGAACAAAATTACCCGAAGTGAAGTTTACTTCAGAATTTTGAATTAGCTCGTTTTATATCCATTATTTGATTTCATGTCAAACTGCACAAACTCGGGTGATTACTGAAAAAATGAATCCTGCGCAAAAGCATTGCAATAATAATCCTCACCCCTCTCCCCAGATGACAGATTCGTGTAGATCCTGCGCCTGTGGTCACGTGTTTGAGGACAGGAAACAGATTGGTGGAAAGAGATTTTCAGGTAGGAATGTCATGACGCTGGTTATAACTGGTTATTGGTCTCATTTGCATAGAGTTAGTGATATCGATATAGGGAGCTGTAAATTTGGACAGGTATAGAACCCTACTCCGGGGCATCTTTGGTAATGTTCACACTTGGTGTTCAGACATAGAGCCCGAGTACCGAACTCGCTCAGCACTAATGTGAACACGCCCTTTTTGCAACTATATACGCACGAATTCGGGCATGGTGTCAGTGCCGCAGTACTCGGGCACTGTACTGGGCACACGCCTCTGTGTGCACACCTTTCCTGTTAGCTCGGAGGCAATCTACTGCTTTGTAAACCCATAACTCCTCTCACGCACACGCTACAAAATGGCGTTTCAAGTATTTATGCAGTTACATATAATGGCGTTGTGTACACCCAAGATGTGAACACAATAACATTTTGTGCCAGTATTAAGACACCACTGCTCGGCCAGCACCAGGTGTGAAGCCGCCTTTGACGAATCCCAGTTAAACTACCTGTCAATTCAACGCAGGCGTACTTGGGCACTTGGACATTGTTGGCCGCCTGTAAGCGTGTATTCTTTTGCCTTTACTTTTTTTGTCAGTCCAGTTCAAATGCAGTGTCCAACCCTGTATGTTAATAAAGCTTTTTCGCTTGTGATTTCGTTTGATTCCTTTTTTCAAAATACCAGTATATCTCTTTCTGCCCTTGAAGTTAAGTGTTCATGGTACTTATTTTATTGCACACCTTCACAATCGTCACTTCCTTATTTTCGGTCAGTTGGCTTCGAACTCCCCATAACTCGAACTTTTCTCTATTTCCCCAGAAGGTGCGAGTTATCGGGAGTCGACTGTAGATTAGACTACGAGTGAAATCGCAAACGAGTCAGCACTGACGAATTTGGAATTAAAGCTAAATGCATCCCCGGAATAACAACGCTTTTCTTTTGCTGACTAGCACTCGTGGTCGTACTTAACTCAATCTCGTTCTGTTTCGTAGTCCAAATCTAAAGCGACGGTCGTCGAAGATACTGTATATTGTCTAAGATCAATAGGAAGATTACCATTCCCTTAAAGTATTGCAATTGATGAAGATACCAGGAAATGCTCTTATAAACCGACTAAATTAAAAACGCTGTGAAAGCAGCACTTTTCTTTCAGTGGCATAATTCGTCTCGGCATAAAAGATTCACGCATTTTTTGGGTTGTTGTTAAATTTCAGAATATCGGGCAGAGTTATACACTCGTCTGGAAAACAGAAGAGAAAAACAGTTAAAGCGGAAAAAGAGACTGCAAGCGAATGAAACAGAAACTGGACCACAACCTCTAAAGGAGCGAAAGGTACGTACAGTGTAGGAAAGCTAGAGATGTAGTTAGTTCCTACGGACTCTACGGTGCTGTGGCAATGAGGGAGTTATCCATGGCGGGCCCCGTCAAACCTGTGTAGCAGGCGTTCGAAGGAGCAAAGGAAAGGGAAAATTAAGTTAGGGCGCAAGTGCACATGAGGGGCACGCGAGGGAAGGAGAAAGAAGGAAAGTAGGAATTCCTTTCCCTCTTTTCTTGCGCGTCTAACGTTCCCTACTTTCAAACGACTTCCACACGGGCTTCGCATCGCTAGTTCAGGGCCACCGAGGAAAATTTCCTTTTGTCGTAAGATTTACTTAAAACTGGTGACTCAACTGCTTGAATACAACACTTGCGGGAAATCATTAAATAGAAAACGACGCCAGCTATTGAACTGAAGACAAAATACTAGGAGTTGTGCTGTGATGGACTGTGACATTTTTCGGCATGGAGTGACCGTTCATGGTCCTAAGCGCTAGGAACTCATAGTGGAGTCCTGTAGGTGCTTTATTGTGCATAAATAGAAAGGGCTTTGGTAGCGCAGTTTTTCTGTAGCCTAAAAGGACTATGACACCCTGTTTGCTATTCATAATGTAATGTCTTTATCACCTTCATAACTCTACAGTATATAGCATTCTGGTGACATGCCCCTCTGAGCGAGCCTTAAAGGAGCTGTGTCACGAAATTCAGCCAAATTAGGTAATTACAAAATGCCCGTTAGATTAAGAGAAACGTAAAAATAACCACTTAAAACATTAAGGGAAGGTTAAAATAACACAACAGATGATACAACAGATTCCACGGATGGGCAGAACTGAAGAAGATTGAAACGGATTGAAATTAGGGTTTTTGAAAACTGTTCACTGGCCCAACAGTCTTTCAAAGTTGATCTCTGCTGTTTGCAACTTCAAACATAATGATCAAGAGACATATCTATTTGTCTCGAATTTTTGATTTTGTCATTCACATGTAATTTCTTTGCTTACATTAAGTTCCATAGCGATTACGGGCGAGCAATTGGCAAAATTAAACAAAATGAACTGGACTGCCGTGACACACCCCCTTTAACCGAGCCTTCTCTTTCCCATAGCATTTCGTATTTTCTTGAACGTTACCTCATTGTTTCCCCAATTTAGATTAATGTTGAAGACGCCACAGTTCTTCCTTCTGGTTTTGAACCAAAGAACTACACCTTCAGCTCCAAAAAGCATCACCGTAAAATAAAGGGCAAAAAGATTCATCGGCCGTCACCGAGCCCAAGCACCGTACCACCGGAACTGGTGTCTAGGCTCCCAAGCGCTTTACAGGAAATTAACCGAAGACTGACAGGACAAAACATGATGTGGTGGATGATGCAGTTAAATTAAAAATATTGCCGGTCAGCATGATAAATATAAGAGCTGATGAGCGGAAGAGCCTTTATCGCAATCGTGCATGAGGATCTTGTAAATTCTATTTATAGAGGGAATTTTTATATATGTACATACACGGTCGTCCAGTCCCGGAATTGACCTAGTGCTGCATGGTCCTTCAGTGAGTTGATAGTTGTCATTCGTCATTCATTCTAAAAGAGTTGCCACTGAGCATAAGAGAATGAGAGGACTACGTTTGCCTAGATGAAGATCTCCCGACGTCACAGGTTTAATGCATAATGCAAGTCAGCTATGAGGATCGAACAAAGTGATAAACAGTCATCTTGAAATAATGATTGTCTACTGACTGTACTGGAAAAAAAAAACTATACATGCAATGCCGTTTGAGAAGAGTACCGCCACCTTGATGCTGTAAATTTGATTTCATTGACTTTGACATAAGATAAAACAGTCACATATCATTTAAGTAAAACATTTAATATCATGAAGCCATTTCAAAAAGTGGTGTTGGCAAAGAACATTTTGAAATATAAGTTATAAAACATTCTAAATAAAGTTGTAAGCCTCTTCCGGTTTCAGTGCACTCAAGCTGACTCGAGCTTCACGAAACCGAATTGACCCTTGCGCATGATGACTGCGAGAAGTTACCCTGCGTAGCCGACGTGTTGAGCGGGCAAGTGTTGTAACAATCACTTGTTGTCGCTTGTATTCAGGGTGCGACATGGCTTCGGGAAGTAAGAAGTCGCTTGTTTTTTCAATGCTATATTCAGCGTCTCCTGATAGATAATTTTGACCCCACCGGTGAGTCGATCTTGAATTTGTTTCGCAGACAGTTGATCATATGTTGTTTGCTTTTAATGTTTCCCCCATTCCCCTGATACAGCTCCGATTTGCTGAGTCAAAGCAAAGATACGCAGAAACTGAGGGGTTATCACCTGTTTTTGTACTTTCTGACCTTTCTGTTCCTAGCCGGACCTTTGAGAAAATTGTTTCCAGAGGTGAAAAGTGAATGTAAAAAGTCCAGTTAGTTCTAAAATCTGAAGGAAACTTCACTCTTAATTATGACAACAGAAGAGATGGTGGAACTCAAGGTTTACGGTGATCTCGCCACCTAACAAAATCGCCACCAAGAAGTTCACTCGCCGCCAAGAACGTAAAACTCCTCGGTTATTAGACTTATTACTTGGTGGCGAGTTGGTTGGCGAAGAGTCGACTTCTTGGTAGCGACTTCGTTGGTGGCGAGATGACCGGTTACCGAACTGAAACTCCAGGAGGGTGGATCCCCTTGCTCAAAGAGACGCAACAGCTAAGCAAAAGCAACAGCTATATAACGAACCATAAAGGAGAGAACTTACTTGTATCGCCAAAACAGTCACATCGAAATGCACCGATGACAGAGGTGATGTTACAAGAGAGGATTCGCAACGAGGGCCTGAGGCCCCGTACACACTAACGCGTTTTCCGTTTTTTTCCAAACATTGTTGCTCTAAGGCCCTCTCCACACTAACGCGTTTTCAAAAGTATGCGTTTTCGTTGTCATCGAAAACGCATCGATCGATTTGCGTCCACACTAAAGTTTTCGTGCGTTTCCGACTGTTACAACGCACTGTTGTGCTAACAGTCGTAAATCTTTACAACAATTAGGTTCAATCGACAGTCTGGGCAATTAGTTGCATGGTTCCCACCAAGCCCCTTCAAAAACTGACAAAAATGCAAAGACAACGAAGCATTTAGCACACGATTCTAACGAGCATTATTTTTCTTAACAACAACATGGGTCGGGTGGGTTCAAAGCTAGTCTGCTACACAGCCGTTTGAAGACGGCAGTCCGCGTGTCCGCAGTTAGAGGACCTTAATTATGGGGTTCCGTTATCCGTGAAAAAGCGAAACATTGTAATCTTTGCGCCTAATGGCTAAAACTTTTAGCCGTTAATCGTATTAACAAATAATAATAATAACCGTATTTTCATTCCTAGCGAGTCAACCTCGTTCCAAGGGTTCGCTCCTACCCGCCTTACGGTGGGCGGGTAGGAGAGAACCCAGGGAACGAGGTTGATAGAGAGTGCCAATTTTGCTTTGTATAACTTTACAAGTCTTGCCTGCCTAGTAGCTTTATATACCATCAGTTTCACAGGGGCACCCAACGACAATTTTCGGAAAAATATCTGTTCGGAAGCACGATTTGGGATCTAGAATTTTCGGAACATTTGTTGTAAAATTTCTTGCTTGCCTGCCTCTCCTAGGATTTTCGAACATCTAAAAAATGGTAAAATTGCCCATTTTCAACGGATTTTTACCCTAAAAAGGTCACCTAAAATTTTCGGGAGCATTTTTTCTGGTTGAAATTTTCGAACAGGTAAGTTTTGATCCCTATAATTTTCGGATCACTAGACTTTCAGCTAGGAAATCCGAACAGATGAAAAATTTATAGGGGATAAAAATATGCCCATATCCACTGTTTAAATACTAAAATACGTTTAACAATGCTATGTTTAAGTGGTTTTGAACTATATTCTCGTTGGGTGCCCCTGGTTTCAGCCCAGGCCTTTTTCTATCCACGAAAGCTCCGGAAACGCTCCTCGGAAGCCTAAACCAGCGAAATCGATGGAAACTTTTGAACATTTCTAGCCGTAGAAAAGCCTCCACTCCATCGCGGTCACAATGTGAAGTAGTTAATACTTAGACAGCTGATCCGGTTTACCCAATACATACTTTTAAAACTCTTGTAAAAACCTTCAAGGAAAAAGTGTACTTGTCAACACTTCGTCTTGACGACAGTTCTTGCGTCACGTCCAATAGGAAATGCGCCCTTGTAGTCTTAGTTTCCTTTTTGTTTTGTTTGCTTGATTGCTTTAAAACAACATTCCTCTGAATGCGTTTTCACTACGCCCACAATACGAAATAACACAAATTGTACAACATGTTTGCAGCTGTAAAGAGTAGTTTGTGCTCGATATGACTATCAGTATTAATCATGAAAGCTTTGCAGCTAAAACGGCTAAAACTCTGAAAACTACTTGGTATCTTGTTGTTTCTCGTTGTCTATATGGCCCACTGCTTAAAAGGAAGGCGGAATTTTGTTCTGACCTCTTGAAATGGTTTGCCCTCTGAATATATTGCCTCTTAGCGAAGCATAAATTATGTCATGGCAAATTTTCAAACTATGCAAACCATGCCCGGGTTACAACTTCTCAAAATGGCTTAATGAAGGAGTGTGATCATAAAAAAGGCTGTCGAAAGATGAAGCTCCATCTATAATCTCATTAACATGTCTTTCTGAGCGAAAATGATTGTGTTGGCGCGGCAACTGGATATTCATGCTAATTTGGCGCAATTTTTTCCGCTTTGGAGCCAATCTTTTTTGCCGATCTGCCAATCAAGCTTAACGTCACCATGGAGAACAATGCGTTAATTATTATTCAGGGTGAAAAAAACTGTAAAAAAATATTTAGTGCTCTTGAGGGAGCATGAGGTATCGCAGATGATAGTTTTGTGGGGTGAAAAGAGAATCGGATGTTTCCGAAGGAAGTACAGAAAATGGATCATAACAGCGCATAAACATGATTGCATATAGCGTTCAACAACACGCGTCTCAGGACAACGCAGGCGAGTATTAACCAGGCTTTGCAATATTAATTTTTTCAAATAACATGAAGCTACAGTCGTCGAGAGCCAAGACAAAAACAGTTTTTCGTTCAGTTGATCATCTGCCTGTTTCAAGGTGATGATTCGTTTATAATCGTAGGCGTCCTTCGTGGATGAGGGTTAAATTATTTCGCCTCTCTGATTTTCTTTACTGTTAAGATCGACGGTTAGGGATGATCTGGCGGAAATTTACAGAAGGGAAATTAGTAAACGTGCAGATGAACTCGATTGATGTTTATGTTTGCCTTATCTGGTAACGAAATTCGAAGGTTGAAGAGTTAATTAGCCTTAATCTTTCAGCGTAAGAATCACACGACTGAACCAGCACAATTCGAAAAAAAAAAATAACAAGCGTAAAGGGTAGTTCGTTAGAACAAACTGTTGTTGTTAATTTCACCGGAAGCAATCAACCTTGAATACTCTCTTTTCGCTTTTAGATGGCTTCTTTTGAATGCCTTTTCTTTACGCCTGTGAAATGAACAATATGGTCCTAAAAAATGGCAATATTTTGACCGTTTCTGTTAGTTTTTTAAAAGAATATAAACAGCCAACTTAAACAAAATAAGCTGCTTTTACAACCATATTAACGGTCAAATATACATCGAGTGAGTCTAATTTTATATTGTGGAGAAAGAAACAGGTCACGCATGTAATTCATATCGGGTAACAAAAATAACAAGGTTCCATTTCTAAATCTTCTTTTCTTCCCCTTTTTTGTTAACAGTAATCTTCAATGCGAACATCGTAGCTGTTATTGCAAGCGTTGTATCGTTGGGAAGCATTGCCGTGTTGTGTGCTTGGTGTTACAAATGCTGGAAGGGCTCAGAAGACGGTACAGACGGCAGCACTGAAAGCGACTACGACTCTTCTTCGGACTCCCAACTGTATGGAATCCCAGGACACAAGTACCGCGCATTTGCAAAATATTCCTCGCTGTCAGACGTCTCTCCACCGGAACAGCGGGTCGATTCACCCGGGTATCAGAAATCGTTGAAATTTTCCCAGCCACCTCCTCAAGAGTTCGACGTGCAGGCCCCACAACCCAGTGTTCCTAGTATCGTTATTCCCCCAGAACCACCCCTCCTTGAATCGTCTAACAAAGAAGACCTTGGAAAGATCTACTTTTCAATCAGCTACGATTCAGGAGAAATGGTCCTTACGCTGAAGATTCTCAAAGCCACTGGTCTTCCAGCCAAGGACTTCAGCGGTACAAGTGACCCGTTTGTGAAAATTTTACTTCTTCCAGACAAGAAACACAAAATGGAAACTCGGATTAAGAGAAAAAATCTTCATCCCATATGGAACGAAGTGTTTCGTTTTGAAGGATTTCCCCACAATAAGTTACTGAGTCGAACTTTATATCTACAGGTTTTGGACTACGACCGTTTCTCGCGAAACGATCCTATCGGGGAAATAGAGATCCCGCTAAGTGACATAGACTTAGGGCCTACCACCCTCACATTTTGCAAGGACCTTCACCCCTGTAAACGCCAGGTATGTTATATATTTGTTTTGATCATTTTACGCGTTTTTCACGCATAATAACCCCTATTTTTGTTTCGTGCAAACGAAATGCCGCCTTATCTTTAATCTTGTAGTTTTGAAGATGGGTTTCATTGAGCGATAAAATTAGATTTGAAGTAGACTACGAAAAAGGTGTTCCTTGGAATTTAAAAATAACAAAAAATGAATTCTGACGCCTCGATAAAAGAGGAAATTATTTTCCATAGTTTGTCCTAATTTTTTCATTTCGCTAGATAAAAGGACGCTTTCGGGTATTATTTTAATCAAAGAAATAATCCATCGTGGCAGATGGATAGCTTATCTTCGCAGCTGAAGTACTTTCCGCATAATGCCGTTTTTAATGTAAAATTTGAATACTTTAAAATGTGGCGCATTTTACAGTTTGGATAGAAATTTAAGTAGCGTACGAAAAATTTTCAGGTCTAAAGAGCAAGGAAACTTATAAGAGTCTATCAAAGTGTCCAAAACAATAACAAAATAACTTTGGCATAAAACTAAGAGATTAAATTAATAATTTACAGACAAGTTGACCGGATATAGCTTTAATATCTGAAGCATGACCGAACTAACATGCTCTGTTTCAACCACCACTGAAAAACATCTGATCAGTGGAAAATCCACATTGCACAAATCAAAACTAAAATACTGATCCTCTTACAGTTTAAACAGATATTTTCAGATTTACTATTTTTGTTTTTCAGTTAACTCAGTAGCCCAACAATATAGTAATTATGTCTTCAGTTATGAATACATTAACATTTTTTTAAAAGTAATTTGTATAGGTAATAGCATGATTTGTAGTGATATTTGGCATAAATACCACGAGTGATGTTTCAAAATTGTTACACGTAATTTCACGAGCCGTTAGGCGAGTGAAATTTGAGACAATTTTGAAATATCACGAGTGGTATTTATGCCCAATATCACGAACAAATCATGCTATTATTTGCTTATACTACTACCCACAAAAGGTTTGTAATTTTCACATGTAGGTATTTCAAATTAAGCTGAAATACCACTGCTCTAAGCCAATCAAATTGCAGAAATTTCTCATGTAGTAGTATAAGAGGGGAAAAAGACATTGAAATTTATCTCAAATTTTCTCATTCAATGATTAGTAAAATTAAGAATATTAAGACTTTTAATTTATCAGTCTAGAAAGGAAATTTTATACACGAGGAAATTAATGATATTTATAAATAAACCAGTACATCGCCGGCCACGTCTTACTAACTGTGTGGGCTGTTCATGTGAAGACAAAAAAAATAATTAACAATTACGGTATAATACATGTAAAACATAGTTTAACGATATTTCTGAATATCCGAGTGTTTACGAGAGAGATAAAGAACTTACTTAGACGAAAATATACCCTACGACCTTCTCCATTTTATAATCATAGAATATTCGCTTCAATTTCACGTTAAGCAAGACGTTGATCACCCTCAAAAAGGCCGGAAAAGCTAAACTGAAGGTTAATGTAGGAAATCTATCGCTCTCACGCTGAGAAGAAATTTAGCGCATAATTAATTAAAGATAAATGCTCAATATTTTAAGCCCGAGGATATTCTATTTAGAATAGACTGCTTGTAGTCTGCGATATAAGATGAGGCTATATAATAAAATATTGCCAGCGAAATTTTTATGACCTTTACATCTAAAAAAGTGTGATTCGGTGCGAAAAGCTTTGATCGATTTTTATTCTATAAAAGAATCACTTTTACATTCCGGAATATACTCTTAATATACTCTTAAGCAATCCCTCTCTATTTCAGTTGCTTATCTTTATACCTATTTTTGCAAGTTGAAATTTCTTTATCAAATTTTTTTAATAAAAAAAAATTATTGATCAAAAATCTTTCATAACCTCGGCAGGAGTCATGGAAAAGTCATTTAATTTTAATAACAATGTACATTTTAAAATGTAGCACATCAGAAAGTTACAGGCCTTAAAATACAAAAAGACAAAAGATATATCTAAATTATGAAATAAAGATAGCAACTTGACAGACCCAATTCATTTTGACTAGCCAGCTGATCGTGAGTATGCATTGTACGGCAACTACCAGTCTTGCAGAGAGATAAGTGGCTTAAGGACACCGCCAATTGTCTGAGAAAAGTAATTATTAATTAAAATTGCATAATGTAAAAAGTTCATTTGACACTGGCTATCATTTCAAATCTAATTTACCGTGCGTAGGTGTATACGTAATTACGTTAACAAAACCAAAATGTTTACATAGGGAGACATATGATCTCAAAAAGTAAAGAAAAACATTGACTGCCTGAAATATGCGTAAAAAAGAATGAGCTACAGTTTGTTTCACTCATTACTGTTTTTGATTTGCTACAATAGCTTGACTGCAGTATGTTGCCTTATGATCTGATTATTTTTCAGATACAGTTTTCCCACACTTATTATATCAATGGATTGACAGGAGATTTTGAGTAAATAAAACATCAAATGTGGTGTAATTGAAACAAGGGTTAATGAAAAATGTTTTATGGTGGAGACTGTTTCCTAGCAAAAAGATTCATTAAAACTGTCTTGATGATTTATTTAGATCGAAGGTTGTCTTATAAATTAAACAAGAGCCATGATGAATTTTGGGTGCCCTATTAATTACAGAGTTTTGAGCTTGACTTATATAAAGGGTACACTATGATATTAAATGATCCAGCCAGCCGCTATACTTCACAACTTAAACTTTATTTCATAAATAACAGCTGTAACCCAAATGAAAGGCAAAAAAGTTGTCTTGAAAATTAATGATGAAATGAGTGATTTGTATTTGATTTGTTGATGATCTGGACAGAGAAAACTGGATGTAAGTGTGCAACTCAATTTGGCAGATAGCTTTGACAGGACTCCCATGTGTTAGGCAAAAAGCTGTGAGACAGACTGACACCCTTGGTAGACAACTCTGTATGGCACAAACCTCTATTATTTTTTTAAGAAGTCAACACTGTAGGGAAGCCATTCCTATTAGGCAGACATCCCTGTAATGCAGACACCTCTCTAAGACAGAGACACTCTTGATGGGCAAACATCCATGTTAGGCATACACCCCTGTAATGTACACACCCATCTAAGGCAAACACCCTGTAAGGCAACCTTGGCAGACACCTTGTTAAGGTAGACACCTGTTTAGGCAGACACCCCTCTCAGGTAGACATTCCTGATAGGCAAATACCCCTGTTAAGCGTACACCCTTGTAAAGTACACCCTTTGCAAGGCAGACACCTCTTTTAGGCAGTAGAAACTCGTGATGAGCAAACACACCTATTAGGTATACACCCTTGTACGGTATACACCTCTCTAAGCAAACACCCCTCTAAGCCGGCAGACATCTCTCTAAGGTAGAAACTCCTGATGGGCAAACACTCCTTTTCGGCAATTATCCCTGTTAGGTACACTCATGTCACATCCGTCTAAGGCAGACACCCCTGTAGGGCAGACAGCCCTAGAAGGTAGACACTTCTCTATTGCAGACACTCATGTTGGGCAGACACGCTGGTAGTGTACCCACCCCTTCACAGTAGATACCTCTCTAACACAGAGTCCCCTGCAGGGCAGGTACCTCTGAATGGTAAACATCTTTTAAGGGACCTCTCTAAGGTAGAAATCCCTGTTTAGCAAACACCCTGTTAAGCATACACCTCTGTAAGGTAGGCACCCTGTTAGGCAGACCCCTGTTAAACGTACACCTCTGTAAGGTGGGCACCCTGTTAGGCAGACATCCCTGTAAGGTAGACAACTGTTTAAAGTACACAACCTTGTTAGCCAGATGGTAGGTAGACACACCTCTCTAAAGCAGACAGCTCTCTAGACATCTCTGCTGGGCAGACACACCTGTTGGACAGATGCCTTACTAAGCAGACTCCTTGTTAGTAAGACACCTCTGTATGGTAGACATGCCTGCAGGGCAGACAGCCCTGCAGAGTAGACAGCTTTTTGGCAGACACCTCTTTAAGACAGACACTCCTGTATGGTAGACACACCTGTACAGCAGACAACCCTGGAAGGTAGACAACTCTCATGGCAGACAAATTTGTAGGGGAGAAACACTTGTTAGGTAGACATGGACTCTGTAAACAGCAGATAATGTTGTTCATCAGAGTTAGAAAAGGTGCCCTGGATGTCCGTCTCACAGAGAGTGTCTGTTAGCGTAATTCTTATGAATATCCATGTATTTTCTGACAATTAATCTGTTCCAATTGCAACAGGAACACCTGGGTGATCTCCTAGTATCTATGATGTACCAACCTACTAATAACAGAATTGTGGTGGTTGTTATGAAAGCTGCAAAATTAAAGAAAATGGACCTCATTGGATCTTGTGGTAAGATTTTCAGTCTCTGATGCATGTCTTTAAAAATCTTACGAGTGTGACACTTGTAACCCTTTCACTTCTACAGTCCATAACAGAACCTGTTACCATAGTTCTAACTTTTGGGGCTGTAAACAAGCAGTTATGTTGCACCCATTTAAACGAAACCTCTTTTATAAGCCACTATGGTGCTATTTGGTTTTTAGAGAAAAACTTTATTTAGATCTGAGACATTCTTGGAAGTGAAAGGTAAACCTACAGCATGCAGATGCCACACCATTCAAAATATTCAACAGGTTCTAATTTCTTGGGCTACAATGTGTTTTTACTAGTTTTTACTATGTTTTACACCCTACACACATCCTGTCCTTCTATCCCAAGTTCTCAGATATATAATTTTTTGTCTGACTTTACCTAAAAATAATTATGAAGCTGTTTAATCTCCACAAACATGACTTTATAAAATTGTTTGTTCAAATGTTAGATCCTTATGTGAAGATTTACTCCATGCATGGAGGAAAACGCTTAGACAAGAAGAAAACTACCATAAAGAGAAGAAATAAGGATCCAGTGTGGAATGAATCCTTTATTTTTCACGTCCCAGTCGACAAACTAAGAGACATTACATTCGTATTTACTGTAATGGACTATGACCGTGTCACGCAAAATGAAATGATTGGTCAAGTTATTCTAGGGTACCGTACCACAGGAACCTCATTGCGGCACTGGACAGATATGATGGGCAACCCTAGGAAGCCTGTGGCACAGTGGCACAGACTACAACTTTACTGATGTTAATTAAAATGTGAAAATTGTAATTTTTCCAAGACTACTGCTATCTCATACGCTCAGTTATTAAAGCAAGGTCTAAGAATATACTTCTTACATCAAGATACCCATAGAATATGAATTTGTTTCACATGGTGATGAGTTATGTATGAGATACGGTGGTCTACTCCATTCTTATGCTGTAAATATGTCATCAAGCTAATTTAATTATCAGAAAATGTAAATCTGCCCTCTCTTATAAAAGGTCAGCTGAGATTTCAGCTACTTGACCTAGGAGTCATGAATGTAAGTAATCATCAGCTTTATCTATTTAATTACCGTAAATCCTCTATTAAGCCCCCCCTTTTCAGAGGAGGAAAGTTAATAAGCCCCCCTCTCTATTAAGCACCCCCCCCCCCCCCTCCTCCAATCCTTATTCTTCACAAAAAAAATTAACGATTAACGTGGACTGATCAGTTATGGTTTATTCATAAAAATTACCAAAGAACATGAGGTCGAAAGCACATTTTTGAAGAATAAGAATTTTGTTTTTGTTACTTTTAGGCTCCCACAAGTGAATTAAATACTTTTGACGGTGACTTTAATTGTACAATGCGCAAGTCTACTCTGTCTCATACCACGGTATTTTTGCAACAGGTGATGCGTTTCGCTAAATTAAATAAGCCCCCCCTCTCTTTTAAGCCCCCCCTCTCTATTAAGCCCCCCGCTCAAAAGTGCTTGAAAAAAATAAGCCCCCCCTGGGGGCTTAATAGAGGATTTATGGTACATTGAAATGGGGAGCCAAACTGTGCACCCCACCTCCACTGCAAACAATATAATAAAAAATGGGTGGAATTTTCATCAAGACTGCTTATTTTGATTATCATACTTTTCACTTAACTATTGACTTGATACAACGTTTCTCTTGATTGACATGCGACACATCAGTTTGTTTGGTGACAGCTAATCATTAAGATACCAGCTCCTGAAGCTGATAAGTTCAGTGAGTGGATTACCAGGGAAGGGGTGGGGGGGATTTATACATCATTTTGGACAGAAAAGGTACCCCTTTCATAGGCCTTCTTAATGGTACCCCTTTCACATACCTAGTTCAGAACTTTGCATCCCTTTTCACCGCTGTAAATACACTATCTTGAAAATATGAACAAATCACAAACCCAGAGTGTTTTCACAACTCTTTCACAGCCATAAAATACATCTGTTAGCCCTTTGCGACTTTTTTACAGACTGAAATGACAGATTTCCCTTCCCTTTCATATACTCCAACTAGTGAAATCCCTAGCTACTGGCAGAATAACCATGCACAGGGCATGGATTCCCATTAAAATTATGACAGAATTCTAAATCTAGCAGTTACAATCCACAACTCACAAAAACCTTTTCTTTTCAAGTCTGTGACACAAAGTTGTTTGTTCTTACTCTCTGCATGACTGCTAAGGTAAATGGGGAGAGCTATTGCCTAGTTTCAAACCAAACAGGATCTCAACACGAGACCCACATAGTCAGAAATAGCACATTGAGGTTAGGAAAAAACTCAAGTTTGGTGTCAATCGGGCCAAGACTGAACAAGATACAGCCATTAAAAAACTTGAAAATTTATAAGAGATGAATTAAATGACACACTGTCCAGACATTATATATTTCTTATGAATGGCTTTATCTTGTTCAACATAGGCCCGATAAACACCAAACTTAAAAAATGTTTCTAACCTCAATGTACTCTTTCTGACTATGTCACTCTCGTGTTGTTTATCCCATAATGAACTCGACCCAGCCCCTCTCGGTTTGAAATTAGGCAACACACATTACTAATCTTTGAAAGGTACAAAATAATCTTTAAATAGACCTCTTAAGCTTGTATCTTTTGTTTTGTCAATAGAGGTTCTAGGGGAATTTTGTCCTTTGTTTTTTATAAATTATGCATAGATATGCACGCGAGTAAGACAGAATTTGAACGAAACAGTACTTGAGAGTATTACCACATGACCTGTATTGGGAAAACAAACATACAAGTTAAAGAGGTCTATTGAAAGAAATGTCAAAAGATGTTGAGCTTCTTAAAATAAAACACCAAATATAATAATAATAATAATAAACGATCTGCAGGTAGCACATCCACATGTGGTTCTTCGTCTACCTGATTCCTGGTCGAATTGGAATTTGGAAATGTTGGTTTTTGAGGAGAGGCGAAAACCGGAGTACCCTGAGAAAAACCTCTCGGAGCAATGGAGAGAACCAACAACAAACTCAACCCACATGTATATGGTGTCGACGCCGGGATTTGAACCCAGGCCACATTGGTGGGAGGCGAGTGCTCTCACTACTGCACCACCCTTGCTCCCCAATTAACTATAAAAGGATTTACAGTGTAGATTTGAGGAGGTAAATATGAACTACAAATGACAGTGCATTGATTTAAAGTAAAGAATTGGCAATGCAATTCTCCACTGTCACACACGCAAAAAGAACAAAACTAAAATATTATGTTTCAGTTAGCACAGTGTAATTTTGCTCACAGACTATTTTTTTTTTTTCTGCATTTTCATGGTCTGATAAACTGATCATCAATAAGCTGGCAGGGGAGTAATCAAATCATTCTTAATTAGTTTAAGATGATCAATCACAAAACCTTACTCAATCCCTGAAATTATAAAACTACACAAAGTACATCAACAAAAAGTTCTGTATGTTTCCTAATATATTTTTCACAGTTCTCGTGCTCTACAATATATTTATAAGATATAAACCACTGCAGCTGGTGACATGGACTTTGGTTTAATTTAACAAATAAATAATAATACCACAATTTACAAATTCATTGACAGTCCCAACAAAAACACAGGGTTACAGTGCTGTCTGTACTATACGTTAACTGAAGTAGTGTTATATTGGCAATGTTATTCTTTTTCTTAAGTCTATTTTACTGAAGGTCTAAAAACCAAGCTTCTTTTCAAAAACTTGTTACTCCATTAGGTTCTTAATTACTTTTCGGTGCTACTTAGGACTAAATATTTGGTGCGCTATCAAATTTGGCATATTATGTTCAATACACTGAATTATGAATTTTTAAGTTGCTGACTGCAAAAATATGTATCTCATTCTTATGCCATTCTTGACCATTTTATTGCCTGGGATTGTTATTATTAGATTTATTTTTGCAAAAGGCACAGTACAGTATGGCCCATAGAAAGGGAACACACATATTATTTTATGCACAGTGTAACTGCATTGTGTATTTACAAAGTAAAAATTCCATTTTAAGGGCCACCATTAATAAAATTTACAGCTGTTTATAATAAACAAAAACATTGACTTTAAATCTAGAGGTTAACATTAATTTCCCTTGACGGTGGTGCTAATATTTTAGCACTCAATACTCCCAGATCATTCTCCTTAAATTTAGGAAAAAATATGTCCTAATCACTTTGTGGACTCATTATCAATTTTGAAAATAGAGTTTTCATTCCATGTAATGATTTCACAATTTGAAATAAAATTAAAATAAAATTAATCTCAAGTAATGAGCAGAATACGAATATGCTGACTGCTATGATAAGAGCATTTTTTCAATAACTGAATATTTGCTGAAGCATGTGCATGTACACTGCAGTATATTGCTGTAGTCTTGGCAAGACAGCTTGTATGCTGTAGGAGCCAACAGTAACAGTTCTCAATATCTTCAGCACATTACAGCCTAAGATTTTTAGACAATAAATGACTACACAAGGGCTATCAAATTCTGCCTTCTACAGCAAGCTAACTCTGTGCTGCCTTGCATTTTACTCTGTGGATCAAGACTCCATTTTTGAATACTGTACACTGTTATGAAATTGGCGGATACCTATCATAGGAGCCTCTGGAACCTTGGATTGTTGATCCATAAGATGAACCCATGCTTGACAAGGATTTGGAGCGGGAGGCAAAAGGTGGAATGAGGGGTCGGTCAGTGGCATCAACACCATCATGCAAATGCTTGTAGTGGAAACTGTTTCCTCTGGGGCGAAATTCTGATGTGAAGTGCTAAAACAAGTCAATAGTAAGAATTAGAATTTTGTAACTGACTGGTTGAAACTTGCAAACCTCTCATACTCTAACAGAAACATGTCAAAGGAAGGTGCCATATCATTGTTACTTTACCAATATATTTTTATTTCATAACAGTTTTCCAGTTTCCCAATATTAAATAATGAGGGTAACAGGATGTCTGTGGGGGAGGGCAAGAGACTAAAGTCCCATTCTAAGACAGACAACCTAACAAAAACAGGAAAGAAATATTCCTGAGTAATACATGTACAGAATGTCCTTGGAAATTCCTCAAGCAAGAGTAAGAGTGGAAAAAGTCTTTACAATCTGTTTTCTTAAAGGATACTTCTGTGTGGTAAACCCTCCCACCGCTCCACAACCCCCCCCACCCCCCCCCCCCCCCAAAAGAAAAACCTAGTTGGGAGGTATAAATATCTTGTAAAATCATGTTCTGCAGATAAGGCAACCTCAGTCAGTTGTCATCCATTTTTTAAAAAGATTAAAGATTTGTACGATTTTTCAAGCCTTAGGTTTTGTTGCTTTGAATAGAGGTATCCTGAAGATAAGACACAACCCAGTGGATAAGTGCTAAAAAAAAGCCATTTATATTGCAGTATCTGTTGGACAAAGTTGGCATTGTGTTACAACTCTAAATGATCTGTAAGTAAAGATGGTACACTACCAAGTCCTACAGAATACATTGAATTAATTCTTATCATTTCATAAACAACCTCATAAGGAAAAAGAACTTTCATGTGAGATTTCTTAGAGCAACATAAAACAAAAAATACAAAGGTGTACAACAAATTTGTAATTTATTGGTTTCTGTACATGCCAACCTCATCCCCAGAGCTTTTCCCTTAAAAAATGGGTGCGGTGGGAAAAGGCTCTGGCATCGGCTGGTCATGTGTACACGTACACGTGTACACTGGTCGCGTGTCGTGATATGGCTGAGTGTTAAGGTGAATAGAACTAGGCTGTGTACGGAGACCCACTTCGCAAGAAATGAAATAAAATATCATCAAAGTTGGGAAAGCAGACTTTTCCAGCACATACTTTATGCATATATGATAGCTTGTTTGTCATTTCTACCTCGATATACCGCTCTATAAACAGAAGTTTTACAAATGTTACTCGCTGTCCCCTTCATAGAAATCGGAGGAAAGCAAAAAATTACCATGGCCAGTATCTGTGACAAAAAGGAAATCTTATAAAACTTTTCATTAATTATCAAGACATATCAAAGGCTGCCCAAGATCGCGTGCTGTGAGGTTAAGCATACCGGTAATTTTAGCTTTTCACATAGCTCTAATTTATTACACCCAGGATTTTTGGGTGTACAAGGGGACACGTGACCAGCCGATGCCAAGGCCTTTTCCTGCCCCACCCATTTTTTAAGGGAAAAGCCACAGGGACAAGGTTTGTATATGTACCACAAGGCAGGAGAATTACAACACCCCACAATGGCACATGTACGTCTTATGCTCTAAATTTGACAAAAATAGAAAGTGTTTAGGTGTCATTAGTAGACAATAATGTGAACAAAAATAATGGCTGGAGTACCCACCCCTGAGTTATCTGTCACGGCAAATATAGGCGCCACATAATCATCCTGACTGCACTCATTGTTTTCTGTGTCAAATATTGCTGCCATGGCCCACAGTGGTAACAGCCATCTAACAATCTGAGGCAAAAAAATAATTTTATAATTATTTAATTTACACATGTATTTACATGTAACAATATTAATATTGATAACGATGATAACAAGGTCACCAAATAACTACACTGGAACATCTGCAAAGAATTCTTAAAACACTGATGGAAAAGACAAATGGTACAAGTAGTAAGAGAAAAAATCTTATCACAATCTTGTGGGACAAGCCAAAGAGATCATGAGATAAAGGCTATTATAGACCAACAAAATCATCATCAAAAGCAAAACAGAAATAAGCTGCCTACTCATTCACATAACTATCCCAACTGAAGGAAGCACCCCAATAAAAGTTACTGAAAAACTATCGAAATATAAGGACCTTGAGATTAAGATTGAGATTGAATGAATGTGAGAAATGAAAGCCAAAAGAATAACAGAAATACTACGGGCCCACCCAACAACAAAACATCAAAATACACGGACTACAGAAAATCATTCAATGTCAATATCTCATATCTTAAGAAAGCAGGGACGTTACTATGGAAAAAACTAAGCAGGCTTTTATTAGTCAAGCAGGCTTTCTAACTCAACTGCACATTCAAAATTACCCAGCGAAATTAGCTGGCTGCCGGCTCTTAGTGGCATCCCTAAGAAAGGCACTATCCCTGAGGAATGGATCTAGCTATTATGTTGGACTATGACATGAACTTAAAGGAAATAACAATGACAATAATCATAATATGTGAGAAGTTACACTACATCTCAGACACATAAAGAACATTAAATTAATGTAACTCACATTGACAGTGATGTAAACTGCTGTATAGCCCGCTGCATTTGTTGACTGGAAGTAGAATGAGAACACATTAGCCAGAGTGAAGACAGCCAACATTTTGCGACGCCATCCAGTAACATTGTTTCCTTGTGAAGTCAGAGGAACGAGTGCAGAAATTCCATACATATGTTGTAATACTGATCTGGGTATAGTGCTTCTGATAGGCTACAAATTTGCTTCAACCAATAGGAAGCACTTCCCATATCAGTGTCATGTCGTCAGTATGCGCTTGTTTCTCAGACATCATTTGGAGGGGATAACCAGGACTGGCATCATGAAGTACGATCACCTCCCACTAAGACGGACACCTTTGAGACCAGCAGTAGGTGTCTGTCTTAGAGAGATGTCCCTCTTATAGAGAGTCAAATAAAGGGAGTAAAGAAAGGAAGGGACCAATATTTACTTTAGGTGTCTGTTTTAGGGAGGTGTTCGTTTAGAGAGAGTCGACTGTATTGACTGTTTTCTCGGGCTAAAAGCATATTAAACAGTAACTTGGATTTGCAAGACTTGCTACTGCCGAAAAATGATAATTCTCAACCTCTGTACCCATGTCCATATAATTATCCCATCACACCAATTAATAACAAGCTAGGATAACAAAGAGTTGACCAACAGAATGTGGGAAGCTATTAAAACAGTCCAACTAGTCCATTCAACAATCTCTTATGATGTTTGCCAGGAGTATCAAATTAAACACCAATGTCTTCTCTTAACTAGTCTTTCCAATAAGTTATTATAATTATATATGGTGATTAGCAAGATGAATATTGCCTTAGGAAAAAAACCTTCAGTTTAAAATAATAGGAGACACTTTGAAATGTTGTTCAATAAAGTAGAACCTCCAAAAGACATAATGTAACCAAAAGGGCAGGATAATATTTTTTCACTGTAAGCAAACAACAACAATAAATTCTTTCTTTTAACTCACAAAAATTCCTTGGCATTGATTCTCTGGTCCTGCTGCAAAAAAAGTCAAACTGTTCATCAAAAGTGACAATGACACGAAATTGCTTCTACAATGAATAACGGACAAATTTAGTTTTATTACGACATTGCATGTCTACATCCAAGTTAAATAACTGTTACACTGGTGGCCACAAAGGTTTCACAATTAAATGGCCAATCTAAAATCTCAGCTTTTCGTGGATCTGGATTTTTCTGTGGTGTTCCTGACAGTCTTTAACCCTTTAAGTCCCAACAGTGAACAACATCAATTTTCTCCCAACAATGTCCATACATGATCCAGAGGTAATGAGAAATTAATGGGAAATAATAGGTAATAAGACTTAATAAAATGATTGTAAAGGAAATAATGCATTGATCTTTTATCAAATTCACTCCACTAATAATATTATTCTGTAAGGAACTCTACAGAGAACAGTTGCTGGGCCGAGTTGTTCAAAGCTACAATCATCGTCAAAAGTGTTTGGAAGGTTGATTTTTCTACCTCTTTTTTTCGTCCCCCCACCCTGACGATGCAGTTCCTTGTTGACACAGTTTTGAATGATTCTTAGCCACTTACTTTGACTATAAAAGTAAAATTACTATTACTGCTCAATAATAATAATTATGCTGCAATACTTACTGACTCTCATCACAATGTCATGGACAATGCTGACAAAGGCTGACAGTTCACAAATAAAAATTATCCTGCAAACAGAAAATAGAATTAAACAACGCTTAATTACGAAGGAAGTGATCCCGATTACAATGCAACTCTGTGACTGACAAACTAAAGGGAATCCTTGAATGGCTTTTGGGAAAGATAGACTACCAGTGTTCTCACCAGGCCGCGGCCTTGCGGGATTCCCGCAAGAAAAACTGAAATGGCGCATTAAAACCAAGAAGATGCGCCCGTTAGGGCGCAGAGGCAAGCTACGAGTCAAACGGACTTAAGTAGTTTTAATGGTCAACCTAACACTAAAGCATTCTGTTTGTTTGAATAAATAAAAAACATGATATCAAATGAGTCAAAGTCTGTAATTTTGTTGCCTTTACTTTCATTGGTCCCACGCAAGTCCCACTACATCGTAAACTCCTCCTCTGAATCGTAAACACCTCTTCCGCCATATTGGATCAGGTAGGTACTTCATGTAACAGACAATTTGGAGTGCGGGCTCAGGTTCTTCGTACCGCGTGTTTTTTGTAACTTCGTCCCCCTAATGTTCTTACAGGGCCCCTATTTCTCAGAAGAGGGGGCCCTGGGACTCCCCAAGGCAAAATCCTGGTGAGAACACTGGACTACATGTACAATACATCTTGCTTGGCCATGGGATTTCCCACTTTGTTCCCTCAAAGAAAAAAATTCTTCTGGCCATAAAATCCATCCTTTATAGACCAAGCTTTTTCACAAAAAAAGGAAATTGCATTTCTGACTTTCTTTCTCCTGTGAAGCACTGTAAGTTTACTGCCCATTTTTCAAATTTCCTGAAAGCTTCACCCCCTTCCCCCACTCCCCCCCCCCCCCCACACACACACACACACACACTTAACAGGTTTGAAAAATCAGGACACCACTATAGTTGTTTAAAGACAATTAACAATAATTGCTGTAGTGAATTGTTAGTAACAATGCCTTTATATAATACCCCCATAGGTCTCTCTTCTGTGCTGTCCTGTTGTCTGCTAACATCCTCACATTGTTGAGTTCCCTGTAAAGAAGTAATGGAGTTAATGATGTAAAACTGCAGTGAAATATACTGCCTATAAGGGGTTAAGAACTGGCTGTCAATTTTAAACAACTTTATTTGTTATATTAAAACTTGCTTGAAAACTTTATGACAGCCCGGGTCACTTTATTGATAACGTTCTTGATCGCCTCATTTTGACTGCATACTGCGGGTCTTCATCAGGCAATGGTCTCATTTTACTGAGCAAGACTATTACAGTTGAATCCTCTACAATGGCCACCTATGGCCAACTTGGGGACAGAAGAAAGTGGCCATTAATTGTAAAGTCAAAGAGGAGGCTGTTGTAGAGAGGTTTCAACAAGAGTCAATATATGGATTTTTTGTCCGCCAGGACGAATAAAAGTGGCCGTTGTAGAGAGGTGAGCGTTAGCGGAGGTTCGACTGTAGTAACAATGTGATTGCAAGTGAACCTCACTCATGGATGGGGAGTTTTGATCTGAAGATCGATATTACATTTATCAGTAAATTCTAGATTACTGCATTGTAAGATGTCTTTGATACAGCTGCAGAGGCATGCTCGTTTACCTTGTGATAACAACCCCGGAGACCATGAAAGCTTGAACAACAATAATTTCAATACTTGACAAGAGCAGCCACTCGGGTTCTATGAAAAAAAAAAACATGCACTAAGTAAGTAATTAAAGAATTCTCAGCAGCCCGAAGAGAAGCAATCAATGTATGCATGCGTCATGCTTGAGTACTGTAACTCAATCATCATTAACTACATAGAGGACATTACATGGCCGCACGGAGATACGAAATTTCTCTTTGAGTGTTGAAAACATTTCACAAGTAAGGACAGCGAACGAGTGAAATATTTTTTTCAACATGAGAAGAGAAATTTCATATCTCCAAGTGACCATGTAATGTTCTATTTACTATATAAACACCAATGAAGTACCAAACATTTTCCTTAAATAGTTTTTTGGTGTGAAAGGTGCAATTTATCATGTAGCCATAGCAACAGTGATATTTTCACATGTGAAGATATCAAGTTTTCGCGCGAAAGCTCACTTGGTATTTCATTGGTGTTTATATAATAAATTTGTATTAAACTCCTGGCCTTATGAGGTAATGGGTAGCAAAGTTGTTAGTTTTTATGGAAGATGAAATGTAAGTTTCTTCATGATGTAATGTAATTATTTTTATCATTTCAAATATTACACGCATTTTAAAGCAAACCTAAATGATTGACGATTAGTTTATAGTGTATGCACTGCACTCACAATATTGTACCTGCACATTCCTTGTATTCACGCTTCATTGTTGCCAGTCCAACAACTGCTACAATCAACAGGGCGAGAAAGACAGCTCCCAACACTTTGTTAGAGTATCTAAAAGATGTAAGTGTTTTTAAAAAGTCTCACATCAATTAATACAGTACACTGAATCTAGAGATTTAGAATTTTCCTTTGCACTACAGTGCCACAGGTATGAAATCATACGGGGGGGTTGTGGGGCGGGGGCGGGGGGGGGGGAGTCACAAAAAGTGCAGTTTTACAAGGCTAAAGAGTAAGAAAAATAATATTTAAAAAGTACCAAAGGAATCATCTTCTGAAGAGTAGAATAATATTTCCATAATAATTATAACAATTACAATGATAACAAAGCTAACTATAAAATCCTATTTACAATTAATTTCACTTAAAAAAACTATTCCGTCCAAGCACTATTTACATTATTCCTTTCGATTAAAAGAAGACACTTAATTTCGATTGAAAAATAATAATAACTATTATTATCATTAATTTCAATACAAAACTTTATTCATAGATTAAAAAAAAAATACACTATTTACAGATTCAAGAATATGAAATATTAAAATATATACCCTATGTACATTCTTCTTGTGTACGAAAAAGAATTGTCGTAAAATGACTATCTAAAGACTACTAATAACAATTATAAAAAGCATCAAAAAGTTAATAAAAAAATAAAAAAACTATTTAAAAATAATAATTCAAACTGATAAAAAGTTATTACTTAGATTCTGGCTTGCGCACTTTCCGATGTAATGTCAATGTCAGATATATTGGCTGCTCTTCTCTTGCTGCTGTATAATTACAATAATAATAATAATAATAATAATGGAAAGAAGTATGATATACAAATCTATCAATAAAAACCTAAAGAGTAAGAAAAATAATATTTAAAAAGTACCAAAGGAATCATCTTCTGAAGAGTAGAATAATATTTCCATAATAATTATAACAATTACAATGATAACAAAGCTAACTATAAAATCCTATTTACAATTAATTTCACTTAAAAAAACTATTCCGTCCAAGCACTATTTACATTATTCCTTTCGATTAAAAGAAGACACTTAATTTCGATTGAAAAATAATAATAATTATTATTATCATTAATTTCAATACAAAACTTTATTCATAGATTAAAAAAAAAATACACTATTTACAGATTCAAGAATATGAAATATTAAAATATATACCCTATGTACATTCTTCTTGTGTACGAAAAAGAATTGTCGTAAAATGACTATCTAAAGACTACTAATAACAATTATAAAAAGCATCAAAAAGTTCATAAAAAAATAAAAAAACTATTTAAAAATAATAATTCAAACTGATAAAAAGTTATTACTTAGATTCTGGCTTGCGCACTTTCCGATGTAATGTCAATGTCAGATATATTGGCTGCTCTTCTCTTGCTGCTGTATAATTACAATAATAATAATAATAATAATAATGGAAAGAAGTATGATATACAAATCTATCAATACAAACCTAAAGAGTAAGAAAAATAATATTGAAAAAGCACCAAAGGAATCATCTTCTGAAGAGTAGAATAATATTTCAATAATGATTATAATAATTACAATAATAATAATAATAATAACAATAATAACAATGGATAAAGTATGATACACAAATCTATCGAATACAAACCTTTTTAACCTTTCCTCGGTTTCAAATCCTATCATTTTGGCAGCTAAGCGGCAATGAAAATTGGTAACTATAAGAAACTGTTGAAACAAAGAAAAATAAATTACACACCAAGCAAACTCCTGGAACCTGTGATTATCTTAAGTTTTACCTCTTGTCTAGCTTTGGAAATTACCCGCAGAAAAAAAGCTCATCAACTTAAGCTTATCAACTTACTTGAGTAATTTTTATGAACTCTGATACCAAGTGCACAGCAGTGACAGCCAAATACAACCAGTTGATTGCACTGAAACAACAATTATTTTGAGAGTCAAACACAGCTGAAAGTTACAAAAACTACTAGAAAACTAGAGATTAAATACAGTCAAGTCCCTTCGTTTATAGTGGACACCGTAGCCACCTCAAGTTAGTGTCCTCAATAGTCCTTAATAGCGGGATTTTATTTCAGTCAAACATCTGTAATTTATTTTTGCCTGGGATTTAGCTGCTGTCCACATCATCAGAGCATCCATTATAGCGGGGTGTCCACAAGGAGAGAGTCGACTGTACAAAGTTTTGAAAATTGTGCAAAAAAGTAATGACAAAAACACCCAAATCAATAATAATATTATTGGTGAAAGTGACAGTCTAATTTGACACAAAATAATTATGAACAAAATCATCAGAATGCATCCAGGAAAAAGACTACTTTGAAGGACCAATAAAGTTAATTATCTGTGCTACATATAATTAACATCATGACTGAGCCGATTTTCTAAAAAATTATGTTTGATATAACATAATATAATTTATTATTATAGCTCTTATGCATGTTTGAAAACAAACTTCTTGCTTTTGCACTCTTTATGCATCAGTAATTCTTTTCAACCCTGCTGCATGGGGAATTAATAAAATGTGTAAAACTTTGCAAATTTACAATTTCAGAACAAGGCTTGTTTGTTTGTGTGCACAGCTGTATTAGTACTAATTAACCCTTCAAGCCCCAATTATATCCACACACAAATTCTCCAGACTGATATTCATACATCTCCTTAGTCTGAGACAAGTTGAGAGCGTTTAATAAAAGATCAAAGCATTTTCTCTTTGGTGATCATTTGATTAAATCTCATAACCACTTCTCTTGACAATGTATCGATACATTAGGAGAAAATAGATGTTTGTCATATATCAGTCTCACCATAGGATACATTCCAAAATTCCACTGTAGAAAATGATATACTGATTGATCAGGGAATGATGATGAGAGTGCAGCTTGTAGAGCTAAGTCAACAAAAAATAATTATTTCACCAAAAAAACAATATTTTAAGAGTGAGGTATCGTACATATGCGCATGCTATAAATATGCAGGCATGTGTGGAACCAAAATTAAACTAAAGGTGTGGTAACAAAGGACAGTTTAAGCGACTGGTAAATGATTCTTCTACCACAGGAAATTAAAAATTTCAGCCTGGTGTGTGTGAACAGACTTTCCTGAGATAAATTTGCCATTGGAAATATCCATCTATGGATATGTCAACAGAACCAAGAAACTGCCCATGATATCTAACATGATAAATAGCTGGGGTGTTTCGATACCCAAGGCAAGAGAGCCCATCATGACTCTTCATTAGACACCAACATGAAACGACAAAGAAAATTGTTCATTATCACATGTTTCATTCATGCTATTTTGGGAATGATCTATGTTCTCAAGACAGGTTTTCAATAACTTTGAAAGTAACAGGGAAATTCTGAGGCAAAATTTCATCTAGTTTGTTGGGCTAGATGTAGGAATGACATTTGCCATTTACAATTCCTGGCAGAAATTCAAAAACTGTACAATGGAATTTAAGGCAAATATTAAAAAAAAAACAATTCTGTATACCTTCGCTAAATTGTCAGGACTAACAAACCAGGATAAATTTGACATAAATTACACAAAATCCTGCCATATCAAAAGTTATTGTTGCCACAATAGCAAAAATGAGGCCGTAAGAGTGGCTTTTCTACCTTGGTAAGTCATCCATGTACGGTGTAACCACATATCACCACAGTAGTCTAAACCCAGATAAAATTTACCATGGCTTTATTATTTTACCAAGGGAAATGTCTTTTACCAGGATGTGTGTAACCACACCTTATTTTCCAGATTTTCTTGTTTGTTTTGTTTTTTGAAGCATTTATTTATTATTAATTTATTCTCGCTATCTGAGTTCAAAAACAAAAATATATTAGTTATTGGCTTCTTTAAAAGTCAGTTTTCAAAACTATCAAGGTACTTTAAGGTACTTCAAATAGTCTCAAGCATTTTTTTTAATATTAATTACCTTAATTGCACAGATAATGATTGTTACAATTGCCAGTACTGTTAAACAGCTGTCCCTAATAGGTCAAAGAAAGAAATGCAGAAAAATTTTAAAAACCACATTAATAAAAAACAGCAATAAACAGCTTATGTGTACATGTAAGTGAGCCACTCTTAAAATATAATATTACAGAAATATTGTAGATTGGTATTCTAACTGGAAGTATGGACCACTAAATCAAAAAGTTTCTTTAGGAAACAAATAATCTGGACAGAAAAACTTTGTAAATCTTTTTGTGTGTGTCGTTTTTGACTATGTGTGGGACTACAGAAAATATTTTGGACAACTCAAAGCTTTGATTTTGGAAGCCAATAAAATGCCCTAAATGTGTTAATTGAGATTTGGCACAAATCAATCATCAATGGCTGTTCTGGTCAAATTTAAATCTACCTCTATCCACTTAAACCTGGAGATAGGATAAATATCTTATGACCTCAATTTCTCAGTATGAGCTATAAGTTACAGAACCTCACTTTTTTCTTCGCAGTCTGTAACTTACAGTATATTGACCACTAACTCAGTTAGTAATTATAGGTAAATAGCACTCCAACTTCAACAAAGAAGAGGCATTATGATGTTTTTGAAATCTTAATTATTACTTAAAGAATGACAACTAGTTTAAAGTACCAGCATGAGACGTTTTATGCTGCCTGTACAAAATTAAGAAGGAAACAGTAGCCATGCATCCTTACCTAATGGTTGAGTACTGGCTGTGAAAGCCATATCATCCATATCGCTTGTGAATTTTCTTATCAAATTAATCCAATTACCCAGTATACCACAAAACTACTGCTGAGTAAATTTACCCAAAAGATCAAGCCTTTGAGTTTTACTTACCTCACACATGAAGCAGTATTGAAAGTCTTGAAGCAGCCTGTGTAAGCTAAGGAACTTTTTATTAGGGAATCATTTCCTTTTGACATGGTCACTCAGTGTCAACAATTTAACATCATTGGTGAAGTTTACCCTGTGGGTTACATAGCAATATGACAGTTATGAGGTAATATTAACCCTTTAAACCCCAGAAGTGACCAACATCCGTTTTCTCCTAACAGTAAATATACACAATCACAAACTTTGTATCCTGAATCTCATACAAAATTAACTCCTTTCCTGAGGGACCAGTCATAGGGTGAATAAAGGCCTGTTTATATGAGGTGAACCTGAGCCTGGTTAGATATGCTGGCCCATTTTACTGGGCTGGCTCGGCTCATGGCTTGTACCTGTGTTTTCTCTACAATTTTCTTTGTGTTTATATGAGAAGGTGGGTTGGCCTGCTCGCCGAGATCTCAGCATGAACAACAGGGATCTCAGCCAGCCCACCTTTTCATAAAAACACAACAAAAAATTTATAAGGAAACATGGTATAAGCTGAGCCAGCCCAGTGAAGCAAGCAGGCCAGCCTAGCTAACAGCTGGGCTGGTTCACCTCATATAAAAAGGCCCTACACTGTAAGTGGTCAACTTAGATAAGAATGCTGAGCAAACTAGCCTTTGAGTAAAAGCATAGTCCTTTGATAGTCTGTTATTGTTTAGATAATCTCATTTACATTATTTGGAAAGAGCAGTGTTGCTTCTTTCAAAACAAGGCTCACTTCCACTTGAGATTCGGATACTCAGTACACAACTGTAAAATGGCCTTTTACTATGAACATAATTTTTTTTTTGGTATGAGGGAAGACGTTCTAGTAAAAAGGCCTAATTAGTGTGAGCATGGCATGTGTCTGCTCCCATTGAATTCTTTTACATGTAACACAAAATATACTAATATGGTTTTTGGTGAGCTAAGCCAGCCCAGCAAACTTGGCTAATAGATAAACCCCGCCGTTGAGAACAGATCATCGTTTGCTCATTTTCTACAACTTTTATTACGCTTATTTAATTCATCTTATTACGGTGACCAATTAGTATGATCTGTGGATTATTTTACACTTGATTGTGACACGGAAACGTGACTCTTATAAATTTGATATCACTGTATCAAGGCCGCCAATTTACAAAAAGAGTCTAGGGACGAGTAGAAGAAAGAACCATTACTTCCTTCTGAGTTCCGTTACATTTTCACTTTCGTGAAAGAGCATAAAAAATTATCAAGCTTCTAAAGAGAAGAAAACTGATAGCGTTCCTAATTCGTTTTCATTGATTTGCCTAGTTAAGCTACGTCGATACCACTCTTAATCATACCTAGCGGTTATCCCATTTCAGCAAAACTGGGAATTTAGCAAAGTACTGGAAATTTGTTGTTGTCCAGGACAAAGCAGGCGTTAAAAAGTTATTTACTTCGTCACATGCACGCCTTCGCACGTCCACACGTTCTATAGCTAGTCGCTCACACGCGCCAAGAAACAGTGAAAGGATTTCACAGTATTTCATAACTATTCACCCTTAAATTTTTCCTTACATAACAAACACTCACCTACTGACTCTTTCCTCGTCACCAGCAGCGGGGCCACACAGAATTACATTTTCAAGAACTGCTCATCATGTGTTTGCCTTGTGTTTGCCGCGCCAGCAAACACACTTGAGCATGACAAACAGACCCGGCTGGAGTATAGAGGGGCGAAAATATGTTTGTCTCACAACTGAAACCATTCAAAAGTTAATTCCACCTATTCAATGTAAATTTTCTCAAGCTATTGGGGATTAATGTAAAATGCGTTCTTTTTAATGGTTTCATTCATCTCTGAATTGTTCTTTTTTAAGGATTTCCGTATTCCCTAGGGGACGGGAGTTCATTCAATCTTATTTTAGCATGTGAACAGCCAGGTTACCAAGCTTCTTCAACAGAAAAACAACTTATTATTTCTTAGGATTCGTGGCGGAGGACGAGGTCTTTTGAAAAGAAAATGACGCGCCGAATCGAGGTGTTTCATCTAGATTTCAATCAAGACCAAGGTAAAGCCTTAAAGCATCCATTCGCAGATTCCAAATAATACGATAAACCTATAATCAAGAACAGCGATTGAACTTTCGTGGGCCGGTGTCACAGTGATATGTGTATCCCCGTGATATGTGTATCCCCATACACATATCCCTAGTGATATGTGTATCCCGGGTGGGGATACAGTAAACACTGATGCTCATCCACGACACAATAAGGAAATATCTTCTCTTGCTAAAGGAAATGTCGTCGATATCATCTAACATAACTAGTAACACAACTAGGGTTAAGACAGGAATCGAACAACATGCAAAGGTGGAATATTGTGGCGCTCGCAGAAGGGATACACATATCACTGACCCGGCGCACAGCTATGTGTATCCCCTATTTTTTCTTCTCTTGCTAAAGGAAATATCAGTCCATATAATCTATCAGAACAACTAGTAACACAACTAGGTTTACAGGAATCAAACAATAAAAGGTGGATTATTATGGTGCTTGCACAGGGGGATACACATATCACTGGACCAGCGCAGAGATATGTGTATCCCCTCTCTATTTTTTGACTTTTCGAGTTATCCCTTGCTGAATGAAATTTTTTCAGTCATACTTATTTACCGCGACTTGTGACATATGAATTATAATCATGTTGGATAAGGAGAGGAGCGAGAACGAATGTTTACATCAACATTGCGGCCCACGAACGGTAAACTCGCCAGAGACAGCTTTGCGATTATTTTGTCTCGAATCGTTGCTCTTTTGTCGATTGTGTCGCTCGTAATCTTGAATAATTTGTAGTCCCTTTGACGATGATTCGCAAAATTCACAAAAACAACAGAAATAAAACCGACACTTGTTTGGAGGGGTGGGGGGTAGGGGATACACATTTCACTGGCAGCCATATTGGAGGGATACACATATCACTAGGGATATGTGTACGGGGATACACATATCACGGGGATACACATATCACTGTGACACCGGAATGCTTGCAGTAGTCATTTCACTTTTAAGAAAACCGAAATTTTCTGGCCTTTACTCAATTTTTCCAAAACGCGGACGAAAAAACATTTATCTAAAAATATCCCTCGTTTACTTTATTTCTCTGTCATTTGCGGTGAGAATACATGGATTTGTCAAATTATTTAAACGTTCTTTTACATGCGCTTGTTTGGCGTGAGGTGTCTGTTATTGACAAAAAAAATTAATTCTCTACTAACGTTTACAGGTTGCTTTTCTTGTACAATGGAGGATGGTTTTAGAATTTACAACGTGGAACCTCTTTCAGAAAAAGCCCGTGTTGGTGAGTCTATTATTATTACAATGGTTATAATACGTACTATTTAAAGCATAAACATTCAAACAAAATGATAATCCTCAAAGGGTCAATCCCATTGCAAAGGATGGAAGGGAAATAAATTGAAGTTGCAAAACATCAAAATCCTTCTAAGCCATACACCTTAAAACCAGCACGGACTCATTGAAACAAAGTTGTCTACTCAAAGACCTTAATTCATTCATTTTATATTCTGGGCCAGCAGCAAGACTACAACTGGAAGGGCCAAACAAATTGGCCGACTCAAAGCTACATGTATCCTCTCACCGTACCCCCTTTTTCAAAAAGTACATAACAAGTAGGGCTGCATTTTTGCGGGAGAATCCAAAAACGGATTTGTGATCTCAGATCATATGGATTCTTCACTACTAAGAAACGGAAGATCTGAAAAAGGATCATTTACCATGACAGCGGCATGTCATCATGCTAAGTAATAACCTTTATTTTAAGAGGGTGACACCAATTACTATAAAAAGTATTCTCCCTAGTGGTCCTCTAAGAACAAAATTGATAATAATAAACTACAACAATCATGATAAAAAGCCTATTTACAAATAGTAATTGCCCCTTGTGATGAGACAAAATAATAGAGGAAAAAAACAACAAACTGATCTTCACCGCAAAGACAAGAAGGAAAAGTGACATAAACTATGTATGAATATACAAAATGTACATATTTCGGTTTGAAACACAAACATTTCTCGAATTGAATACACCTTACGATAGTTAAATAATTTATAAGAATTTAAAACTGAAGCCGATGAACTTTTTCTTTAATCACTTGGAAAATAAACCAGCTTAAGCAGACACTACATATACCATATACAAAAAACATGACAAGTAAGGGTTTAAAAACAGTCATGCTTTTTTGTTCGGAAAACTGCTTGTCAAAAATACTCTTTTTCAAATCGTTTTCCAAAAAAAATGCTCAGATTGTAAATCTCAAAAATCTGGATTTGGGTTTTCCCAAAAAGAACTGCACCCTAGGTCAGGGGGCATTAAGATTCATATCAGATACTTATAGATTCTGATAAAGTCATGATGCCACAGTGTCTTGTGTCAACTTTGGTTAAAAAGACTCCTTATGGAAACTTAAGCAAATATTTAAAAATATAATGAAATTCCCCCAAGATATCTATGCAAACAGACAACTAATAAAACTGGATATGCCACTTGTTTGGCATGAAGAGAGTTTCATTTCACAATGGTGTGTAAAAATCTATCAAAATCCAGAAGAAATAAAGCTCTCTGCAAGGTGTTCATTGGGCATCAGAGATTGGAGAATTCTCTGTTTACTACGCAGAATTCTCCGGCTAACGTTCGATAGCCTAGGACAATTTTTATTCAGACGTGGGGACTCCTTATGTTACACCTGTCTCCCGCTACTAAAATTCGTAATGAAAACACTGTCTCTGCCCAGCCAAACCTGCCAACAAAATGGTAACGGTTCAGGAAGAAAACAAAAATGCAGCAAATTAAAATGGTGGTTAATGCAGAACTCATGCAGTGAGCAGCATGTAACTTAGTTGGCAAGGGATACCTTTTATATGCGTCAGATGACCGGTTCCAAGAAACTTGAATGTGTTCTCCAGGAATTCCATTCTGAATTATTCACCCTTCTGTTCCCCGAAAAAAAGAGTGCCTCTGATATATCTGCACCTGAGCAACACACACAAACAATAAACTCTGATGAAATACCTGAAAAAACTGTTGCTTGGTGACCAGGGAAAGAATACTGGCTAGGGATATAATAACATACATGGGGGACATGGGTGGGGCCGGAGTGAAAGCCCACATGGTGAAAGATCTTTATGGGACACAAGGGCAATTTGAGAGGGACACAGTCTATATTCTGCATTCATTCATGCACTCATTCATGTTTAAAATTCTTGTCACAGCCTACTCCATCAAACAACCATCTTTTGTCAGCCCTGTTATTCACTTTAAGATGGAAACCATCAGGAAATTGAGTAATATCAATTTTCAGTGGACAAAAACCTTGTACCAGAATAATTTAAACAATATCACATTGTTTTTTACATTTTTCAATGGCTGTAGATATAATTAATTACCTGTAATGGCACAGAAGACTATTTCTCATAGGAGCCCGAGAAGATAAGTGCCAAATTTCACAAGAATGGTGAAAACACAGGTAAATTCTGAAAATTTCATGTGTAAGATGTCATTTTGTGAAATTTGACATTTATTTTCTCGGGCTGTCATAAGAAATTTCCTTCAGTGTTATTACAGAGAACTAATTACATTATAGCCCTTGAAAAATGTAAAAAAGAATGCAATATTTTTTTAATAATCCTGGTACAAGGTTTTTGTCCACTGAAAACTAAAATTACTCAATTTCCTGATGGATTTTGTCTTAAACCTCTTAATCAACCTAAGAGAGTGCATACTTGTAAGCCTAAATTTTTACCACCTAATACGTAACAAATTTTTCCTAGCTATAGAGTAGCTGTAATTTGATGGAGAAAGGTTCGACTATGTAATAAAAAAGCTTAACTATTACAAATGATTGTCAAGTAATGAATGTAATTTGCAGATTTGAATGAGCCATTCCAGGCATCCCAGACTCACATGTTACATAGATGTAACTTGATAGCTATTGTAGGGACGGGGCCAGGTGCTAAATTTTTCAACGACAAAGGTAATCTTCATTTCTTTATCTGATTTATTTGATGACCAATATTGATTGTTAATTAAATACTGCCCAAGGTACTCAATAAGAAAGAAATTACCGGTATGATTTATTGATGCAGTTAAATTTTGTACGCTTTCTAGTTTATATCTGGGATGATGTGCAAAAAAAGCTGGTGATTGAACTTACATTTGGCTGCCCTGTTATGAGTGTCAGGATGAGAAGGGAAAAGTATGTTGTCAATTACACGTAAATGTACATTGTAAAACATCTTGTTATTATTTCATAATACGGTCAAACGTACCTCACTTTACAGACACCTCCTTAATCCCGACATCTCATTATTATGGACAGTTTTCTTTGTAATAATATTATTATTCCTGGGGGAAGACCATTTTTCTCTAAATTCAACCAGCTTAATATGGACATCTGTTAATGTGCACAACAGACAGTTGTTTCTTGCCCAATCAACAGATTAAAATTCAGAGAAAGTCAACCTCCCTAATGCAGACTATTCATTGCATGTGTACTGTGATAAGTTTACCTTTCCTTTTTGAACCTTCAGTTCACAGCATGTCAATGTTCCCTGATCAGCACTACTGTACACCAGATAGGACAAATTTCAGACATCAATTTCAGACTATTTTGGCATTGAACAAGTTATGCAGAGATCATTTTTTGATGAAGTAATGTATAAATCAGCAACTTCTGAGTGTTTTTGTGGACATGGTTCGCAAAATGATGGCTTTGTAAAGGTTACAGATGTTTAATTTGATGGTGCTAATGTCCTGTTATATTTCTTTAAGATTTGTTCAAATAAAAGGTGTATTTTTAGCTTAAATTAAAATAACATGACCCACTTAACATGGACACCCTGTTAATACAGGACTGTAATGATAAATAAACATTAAAAATTACAAATATTGATACTTTTAAAGTATCAATTGAATAATATTATTATACCAACGTTAGAAGTGCTGGAAACACATGCAGGTTTTTTTTCTGTTGCTGCTTGAATGTTAAACATGCTTACATACTGTATAGTATTTTAAATGTTTGTTATCTTTGTGTTATGAAATAGGTTATTTGTGGTGCTCAAGACAAGAATTCAAGTGTTTTCATTTCCAAAGGATCCCAAACTTTTGTTTTACTTTGATACAAAAGAAAACCCTAAAGGTAAGACAGTTTTATTAATTTCAAGGCAACAAAGTACATGTACTCTTGGGATAGATATCTTGGTGGAAGGAATCTAACAATATTGAAATTTCATTTTCAGGCTGTGATTATTAACTTGCCATTTGTAATATGTTTATTCATACAATTCATCGCAAGGCACACAACCGCAACCTCGGTGATATCCTTGTGCGTACTTCTCACCGCAGCCAACTCAGTTTTCACGCTGGTACATCTCCATGCTGACACGCTCACTGTCACACTTGCCAGCAAGTTTCCATCGACACCAGCGTTAGTGGCCCTCAATGCTCTTTTGTCATCAAGAAGGCATTTTCTTGCCAAACGTCTGGTTTAGTCTATTGCACCTCCTGTCGCCATTGCACTGTTACCAACATCGGTGAAACAAGGTGTACACGAAGGCAACATTTTGGCGAACACCTTTGAAGCATAGAGAAGAACTTGCCTGGTTTCCCTGTTGCAGATCATTTTAACACAGCTGGTCTCTCAATCCATGAGGCTCTAATCCGCGGAATTACATGTATCCTCTGCAGGGAAAACTCACAACAAAAGCACCTGGAGATGTGCCTTATTTTTCAGCTTGGCACCAATCATCCACGCAGCTTAAACTCTGACTTCCGTTTCCTCTAAGCTGCACGCCCACTGCAAAGTTGTTATTTTCTCTTTCATGGTGTATGCAAACCTTGCAATATTTCCATCATACTTGTGACTCCACTGATGAAGGGCCAGGCCCAAAACATTTGGAAAGGAACTCAAACCATTAAATAGATGCCCTGGGCATTTATTAGGTCATCTACGGTAGTTGACTGACTCACTGAAAACAACTGAATCCCATCTTCCATGTAGAAAAGTTGTTTGTGATTGAGCTCAAGTATCAAAACTTTGACAAATTTACCTATTTTGCCTTGCAGGCCTTTGCGAAGTGTGCCCAAGTACAGAAAGACCCTTAATGGTTTTTCCATCGCAGAAATGTGGCAGTATACAGCTTGTGGTATGTACTTGATATCTTGCCTAGTAGTAATCTTGCACAAGTTGCCATAGCAGCTATGAAGGGTCATGTGACAAAGTCATGATATGTTGTTACCTTTGAGAGTTAATCAGAATTTGCTTGTATTGTATTGTTTTTTTTAAACTGGTAGTACCTGAGGGCTAGTAGGAATCTCCCAGATCTTGGTTATGGCAAACTTAAATGTGTGTTATAATTTGATCTTACACATGGCATATGAAAATTAGCATTTGAAACATATCTGGCATACTACAATGTGTGTGTAAGTTTATAGTTTGTTTGTAGCTAAGTTGACATTTTCAAAATCCAGATTTTCACTCACCTTCTCAATCTAGGACCTTACAAACAGACAGCCTGACACCTCCACAGCACCCTTCACTATCAATGCTCACCAAGGTGAGCTGGCATGCCTGTCCATTAATCAACAGGGAACCCAGGTTGCTACGGCCTCTGAAAAGGTGAGATCATATTATTCTCAATTTTTACCATGATTACTCAATAAATGCAGGCCTATGAGGGGAACTCTGCAGTGAAATTACTTGCCTGCAGCTCATGTTTCCTCTTTAGTATTGAACATTTCGGTATCATTTCTCTGATCTATGAGAGTGTGAACTGTGAAAAATTGTTTTCCATTTGTTAATTGCTCCATTTTTACCATGGTAACTTGATAAATGCAGGCCTATGAGGGGAAATCAGCAGTGAAATTACTCACCTGCCGCTCATAGTTCCTCTTTAGTTTTGAACATTTTGTTAACGTTTCTCTGGTTTACAAGATTGTAGACTGTGGAAAATTGTTTTCCATTTGTTAATGGCCCCATTTTGCCAACTTTTAGAAAGGAACCCCTGTTTAGGTGGAGCGCTACCCCACTCTCTAAAGTACCCCATCCATTAGCTAATAAGGCTCCTTTTGCATTCTCACTGTCTTGTTTCTTTCGTTTCATCTTCACCCTACTCCCCTCCCCCACCCCATGCGATCTTACTTCCTGAGAAGAGAAAAACCTACAAGTTGTAATGATACATGATACAACTTTGAAACTCCAATTTTTTTGTTCTTTATGAAGGGAACACTGATCCGTGTATTTGACACACAAACAAAGAACCTTCTTGTAGAGTTACGACGAGGAGCTGACCCCGCTACTTTATATTGGTGAGAATTTTAACTTCACTCTTTTACTTTGATTCTCGGCATGGCTGTAGAGTTGAAATTATCTTATCTTTCCATGGTATCAGTATCCAGAGAAGCTCAAAGATCAGGCTGTGGAAGGCGGGGGAGGGGTGGGTCCTGATCCCGCATAATCCCTTTTCTTTTCCACGAAAATCCAACATTCTGGCTATTTTTCTTTTTCATCGCTTACCCGAATTCCTCGTTTGTTTCCAAAAACGATAATGCCCTTCTAGACCCTGAAAGATTTGCAATTTAGAATCACAAGCTTTCCTGGAACCTCACAGAACTAACAGCAAATTTGTATGGGTTTCTGTTGCAGCATTAACTTCAGTCATGATTCAGCATTTCTTTGTGTATCCAGTGATAAAGGAACGGTTCATATATTCGCTTTGAAGAATACTTCTTTGAACAAGAGATCAAGGTATTTTTTAACGGACGTATAACGGTAATGAAATGTTTTGGACATGTCTGTTTTCTACAAATTTTTGAGAGCTTTGATGGATGGTACATGTATATCATGAGGAACCAATCACAGAGATGTTTTGAAGGCGGAGTCTTTGTATTAAGAAATTTCTCTTATAATCCGTTGATATCCTTTGCATCGCTTCGCCTCCAAGACAGTTTGGATTTTGAAGGGTTCAGTATTATATACAGCTCAACAAAATTGTAATAAAATTGTAGAACACGTGCCAAAAGCTGCCGTCAAAAACTGTGTTAAGTGAAACTGGCAGCGTGTCATCGCTCAAAGGTTGAAGAGTATTAAAACCATCTCTCGATACTTTCAAATCCAAGTCGCGTTGTGTCACTTTTCTTAAACGTTGTATAACTTTGCTCACTTTAACTCCCATAACTCCGTGGTTAGGGAATGCAACCAGTACTATCATTACAGGGGCCTAGCCAGCTTTTCGACTTGTTTAGGCCGGAATTATTTTTCCACACATCCTAAAAAATGCTTGTTTTAATTGTATTGATTGCACTATGACACACAGAGAGCTCTTGAGCTTTTTAGCTCACCCCAAGAACGCATTATTTATTACAAGTGGTAGAGTGATCAGCAGAAATTTGTAGGCCCGGTCTATGGCCTGGCTAAGCCCATGCATCATCATCATCATCATCATCATCCTCATCCTCCTCATCATCATCATCGCCATTGTCATTATCATTATCTTTTCACTAGTCATTATCATTATTAGAGAGTAGTTCTGTTCTTAATAGTTCGTTCATTTTACTATTCACAGCCTTGCAAAGATGGGATTCTTAGGTCAGTATGTTGAATCTCAATGGGGTTTAGCTAACTTCACTGTCCCAGCAGAACAGCCCTGTATTTGTGCTTTTGGATCCGGCAGCTCTGTTGTTGGTAAGTACATTCGGTCAGCTACGGAAAGATACGGTGCAATAAGCAGTTCATGTTAAGCCTCATAGAAAACAGAGAGTAGAATACAGCTCCCTAGGGACATGGTTAGTGACGTTTTCTCGTCAAAGCTGACACATGGCACGTGACACGTTCTCGTCCAATTGGAAAGAGGGTATCCAATAGGTTTTTCGGGATCCGGGTTTTGCGCTATTTCAAGGCCGGCATTCGGCATTTTAAAGCAAAATAGAACTGAAATTTGGGATTTAAAAACGGGAGTGCAGCCTTGAGTGAAAATTTGGGTCGGATGACGGGATTGAAGAACCTCATTGGGGACCGACGGAAAACACGCCTGAGTTGGGAGGTATAACACGAATAACATAAGTTGGAGCAAAGAACTACCTAGCGTCAAGAAAACTTCTTTTGTTACCTTAGTTGTGAGAAATAATTGATGACGATAATAATAATAATTGATGATTAATAATCACGTTAAGTTGTTCTGCCTTTTTTGAACCGATCATTCTTTTTTTGATTCAGTGGCAGGCTGTAACCATTCAATCGATACTTGCAGAAGTTTTCAACTTGGATTATGTAAAACTAAACCAATCTGTCTGGCCAGGCCTCTTTTGTTTTGTTTTAGTTTTTGTTTTGTTTTGTTTTTTTTTTTGCAGCCGTGTGCGTTGATGGTACTTATCACAAGTATGTCTTCACGCCCGACGGTAACTGTAACCGTGAAAGATACGATGTGTTCCTGGAGCTGGGAGATGACAATGAATTCTGATGCAAAAAAAAACCCTTTTCTCAAACAGCAAACATGGAGTCAGAGCAAAAATTCAGATTCAATAGACTTTTTACCGATACGGCGGCCATATTGAATTAATTCGATTTAAGGAGTATTATGGGATGCCCAGGGGTTTCATTGAATATTTCTCGGGAAAAAGGTGATCATTATTACATCCTAACACCGCACAACGATCTTTTTTCCCATTGCAATCTTATTCTAAGAAACCTTTAAGGAAAAAAGCCCCGAAAGGCGCTCGTAAATACTAAACGGAGTATGTTCATGCCCCCTGGGCATCCCATAATACTCCTTAAATCTAACTTATTCAATATGGCCGCCGTATCGGTAAAAAGGTCTGTTCTGTCTCAAAGTACGAAACCTGAGATAGCCCTAGCAATCAATTTTCTATGTACATCGTTCCTGACTGGAAGGTTTGAAACATTTTCAACTTAGGAAACCTTTCAAAAATGGTGCGCGATCCAAGATTCAGGTCATAATCCATTAGACCTTATAGGGAGTTTCAACCTTTCGTACCAGCTTAAGCTTCTTTATATCTCTTCCCCGGGTGGGGGACTCCCATCTGAAAGGGACCGGGATGCTCGTCGGAACTTTTGAATTAAACCCCTGAAGGAGACCAATCTAGGCGTGGCCCAACCTTTTTTTTGACCCCTAAAAGCGATCATTTTAAACTTTGATCATATGAATCGAGTAAATAAAACGAATTGAAAATACACAATTTTTTAAAATTTCTTCGAGTGCAACCCTAAAAGAGACCTTTACGGCTAAATATAATGGCGTTTTGCCCAGAACACCCTAAGCGAGACCAAAATCTGAAATTTACACCACTAAGCGAGACGACGAGCATCCCCGCCCCTTTCATATGGGAGTTCCCCCTCCCCCCCCCCCCCCCCCCCCCCCTCCGAATCTCTGCCCTTTTTCTGTACTATTCTCAGGAAAATCTGCTAAAAATCAGGACATGTATCTTTGGTGAACATTTTTGCTCTCACTTTTTTTGGGCCAATAAATAAGAGGAACATTTTTATCAGTTTTAGCTACAGGCACAGCTCACTGAGGGTACAAATGCTTATCGAACCTGTGTGATTGGAAAAGACGAATGTAATAGTTGTTATGGATAAGCTGAGGAGATAATTCAAACGTGCATAGTAAATTTTACAAGACAATTTTTAGATATTTGTATATTTGTAAATATTTTGAATATCCTTATTTATTAAACAGACTCTTAACAAGAATTTAACTAAATCGTGTGTGGTCGTTGATCGTGGCTGTATATTAATGGGTCCTTTTTGGGTTGAGCTCTGTTAACGAATGAAAATGAAACCGTTTTCTCGAATTTCAATAATTCCCAACCCTGGGTAACAGGCGAGATGCTCCGGTATCGGCTTCAAATAGATCTCTTTTTCATCAGCTGCATATGAAGATTTTCGCCCTCTCTCCCTTCTTTAGGCTGGTAATTTATTAAATCCTGGGCTTAAATACTAGACCTTGATCGATAACGGTACCAGACCTGCTGATAGTTCCAGATTTGAATTAACAAAGCCCGTCATTCTCCATCTATAAATTGAACTTCTAGTGATTACCCAGTTCATTAAGGTCTGAAATTTCAAATTTCTGTTTAGGCGATTAAGCTTAAGCCTTTTCTCTTTAGGCCATTAGGAAGCTCAAGTAACAAAGGCGACGACGGAAGTCAAAACGTCGCTCAAAATATTAATTTGCGACCTTTCAAACTTTATCGCGTCTGTTTGGTCTCGCTCAATTTGTCAAATGTACGCGATTTCTCCTAGCGTTGAATTCTTAATTACTTTATCCAAGTAAAAAAAAAAGCTTGATGGACGTGCATAGCTGTTAATTTTGCTCATAAAACTAATTGTTTTTTGACTTTGTCGCTGTCGTTGTCGTCTTGGTTGCATAAGCTCCCAATGAACTTAATCCCTGAAGTAAATCCCCCCGATGAGGTCTTTGAGAAGGTCTCCCCGAAGACTTAAAACCGAGCTTATGCGTTAGCCACTGATATTTGTTATCTATCGTTAATTTGGTCGTCAGACAACACCTGTCCCATTGACTCGTCAAAACACCTGCTCCAATCTTGACTCATTTTGAATTTTAACACGTTCTGTAAACACAACGGCCCAATTTTTATCTACGATAGGGAAAATATTTGGATTTTCAAGCTGTTTATAGTATTTTAGATAAGATAGAGTATGTAACGAAGTGTCAATTTTGTGAGGCTGACGTAGCTGTTGTACCATTGAGAAGGATGATATCTGTTTCAGATTCAGTAGAAGTTATAAAAGGTAACTGATATTCGCTACAGACTATCGGTCATCATTCATATTAAAACGGCGGAAGGACCATCGTACAATATAATAGAAGAATTAGTAAGGAATTACAAGTATTTCTAACTTGAATCTTCAGTGTTATAATAGCTCGGAGCCACAGTATGAATGTAGTGTTTCAAGCAGGATAGAGCCAGCTAAATGACATCGCTAACAATAATTTTGTCATTTTAAACAGCAAATACAATATACTCAGATGGATGTGTTTAATACACAGATCACTACAAGACTGCTGGGTGAACGTCAAGAAAGTGGAATTGTAAATGGGAAAGGAGTATAAAAAATACAACAGCTTACAACAGCAGTCAGCGGTGGCAATTCTACGGATCCAATCCGCAAATTATTAAGAACGCCAGCGACGTATAGAGAAGTTTTTACGATTCTTCGAGTTCAAGTACCTCTTCTGTAATCATGAGTTCCCTTGATGAAGGAAAACAAGAATCCAACAAGGAACCGGGAGTAAATCTCAAAGGAAATTCTCGAGGACATTTTAATTCCAGGTTTAATAATCGAACACCGCTATCTCTGCACCCACCGGTTTCTATGGAAACAGAAAAATCAGGTTTATTATCGAAGGCCGAGGAGATCCACTACCGCAAATCCAAGCGAATTCTAAGAATTTTCCAGAAAGCAAGGGTCGAGATGAGAAAAAGAACAGACGCAGAAGTATACTTATTACAACGACAAGGAAACGAAACCATAGGTGAGAGAGCCATAAAGTCAGCACGCGACGAAAATACCCTTCCTGATGTTAAGTCTAAACGTCGTCATGAAACGAAGATGATGCGTCATTTTCTGCCAAAATTGACTGACAGCGACTGGTCTTCTCCATCGTCTTCAACATCAGATGTATCTTTAGATAAAACCTTTACGTCAGCTGTCGAAGACGACGAGGAACTCCGCGCAGTTGGCGGGCGAAAGAGAAGCGTCCTCGCGTGGAGCACGTGTGTATTTCCAGCCATACTAGTGGATCACCGAAAAACCAGGAGCATTACCTCACTTAATGTGAGACACGAAAGAAATGAAAGGCATAAGGACACAAAAAGAAACTCATTTAAGCCTGCTGAGTATGCAGCAGAGATGAGCTGTTCAGTACAACATGAGCTGTCTGAGGAGAAACCAACTTCCCCAAAGTTGTACCCTTCGCATCATGGCTGGTGACATAGTTTTTATGACAACTCAACAAAAATTGTATAATATGCTTAGAAGCATGCACCCGTGCTGAGATTGACGGCATTAATGACGCCTTCATTACCGTGTTAAAAGAACTTAGCCTACTTTTTTGTTCCACTGATCTGAACATGCCAAGAGACAAGTATTTTGATTGTTACGAAAACTTAAAAGGGAAACAGATGTTAAAACTTGCGTTTAGCTAAAATGCGAAAAGAGCCAGTGTACATTCGTTCCCAGTCCCTATGTCATTGTAAAATAATGACCTAGTGGAAGTCTGGAGTCCCTTTGAAATAAACCGTCTACAAGGGTAGCAATTGTTTTAGAGTCTGGAGAAACAATAGCTATGCTCGTAAATTACACTTGTAAAAGTGGACTTCCCCTGATGCAATGCGTTCGCCCCTCAAATTTGTTTCAAGAGTGACTGGGAAAGTGTGTGTGTCTGTGTCTGTGTTTCCACCGTTCCCCCCTCCTCCGTTTTTTATTATGCACTACGAAATTAATAAATAATAGACTGTATGTAATTAAGCACGATGTGGACTGGTCCGGTATGATTTATTCACGTGTAGGAAGTTTGGATTTTAATTTTTTTAATTTTATTTTATTTTCGGCTGCATGACCTCATTTTGCGTTCTAATTTTCTTCGTGGAGAACTGATACCATCGTCTTTCCTAAATCAATTAAGCTCACCAACCCCCCCCCCCCCCCAGCTCCCACTCCCCCTTAGGCCCTCCCTAAAACATGCTTGAAATACTGTAAGCCTCGCCCGTTACTGTAAGCGCCCTATCTAGACTATCTTACGGGAAAAGAAGGGCTATAAATAATCTAGACTAGATATGAGGTCTTTGCCGAGGATCGATTGTGAAACAGTAATTATACTTTCGGCAAAGCCGATGACATTAAAGGATTACTTGGCACCTCCATTTTCGAGTCAATGTCAATTTTACACTCCCTACAAGGCATATGAAATTTAAATTGCTCCTTTTTATATATAAGCAAGCAAAGAACATAAATTTACATAGCCAAATAAACAAAAGTATAGTTTACTCTGAAACAATTCATGATAGTTCGCATTTGACTGATTGTGACACTGTTTGCACAAAGTCGTTTGATCATTGTTTACAAGTTGTATAGAACCCTAACGTTTTGTTGATTTGGAAAAGCTTTTCGAAGTGTTTGCTTGCAATATAGGCTAACAAATTTCCTGTCTTTGTTCTATTGCGTTAAATTTAGTAAATATTTTGAGAAAATATGCTATATGGGAGGTTGCTAATTAAGTACAAATGATTTGCAAAGGGTCGCCCTGTTCCTTAAGCTATTATTTTCTCTTCATGTCCTTTTGCATTTGTTTACTTCAGATTAAAGATTGCTTGATAACTGAATAGCAACCCTAGCTTTTCACAATAACTTGCAATCTCATCCCAATCGAACGCTTTCATTCCAATTTGAATGTTTTCCTTGTGTAGCCAATCACATTCGTCCTTTCATAATCACTTGCAAATGAGATATCGAATCCCTCCCTGATTTGCAAAGATGGCTTGAGATGAACAGCAATCGCAGAGGAAGTATCAAATTCAGCCGCAGTTTTTCGAGCAGTTTTGAACGGAACCAATAATAGTTTGGTAGACAAGAGCGTAGTATCCTGTGATTTCTATCAGAACTCGAGATCATCTTGTGCTGTCGGTCCGCCGAGCAAGCTACCGTACCAAAGCAGCTTTTGTGCAATGGACAAGGGCAGTAAACGTGATTTCCAAGTAAGTGTATGATCTTATGATCATTTAACTTACATTTTGCTACTCTTTAATCACAGTGGTTCCCAAAATGTTCCGAAAACTCGTGTGTACCTTGCAAAAGTAAGGCTAATGTATCTATTTACGTGCAAGATTAGCTATTTCGCATGTAAAATTGCGGGTGTTGTGCCTCACTAGAAGATTAGACTGTGCGGCTTTTTTCAATGTCGAAGAGCTCTGTTTGTGCTTTAAGGAAGAAGCCTAGTTTCTTAGTTTATTTATTGAAACTGTGCCTACTTAAGGCCTTTTGGTTTTGAAGTTCGGCTAACTAGAATTTGTCTGCCATATGCTGGTGATTCTAGCACTAACGGGTCCTTGAATTTTCTAACCACCTACAGCGGTCAGCACATTTCACTCAAATATGAATTCATGATCACTTATACAGAGCCAGGCCAAGAGTCGTAGAAGTTGTCTCGAAAACATGAGGGCAAAAGAGAGGGCCTAAAAAGGTTTATCTCTGTTCGTTTGTGCGGCATTAAAAGCACAAATCAATGACTTAAATTACACTGACTCTTCCAATGCGAAAGTCTACTATGTCATTTAATATACATGCTTTTTCCCGAAAGATCAGATTGAAATTAGTTTGTGTTTATTTTCCAGAATGCAAAGGGTGGAACTGCAATTTAAACGCTTAAAATTTGGAATGTATTCCGGGGTAACCCCAATTTGTTGACAAACGTGAGTTGTACTGCGAACGAAACAATTATTGTTTGCTCTTTTTTCAAACATGATAAAACACTTTGCCAAGGAAAGCAAGATATAACCTTGCAGCTTTCTTTTATTTCTCACATTCGCTGAAAAATGGAAAAATAACCGCTGTAAAAGATAGGAAGTTTGATTGCCAGAAAAACGCAGTTACATCAGAAAGTGAGTCATTGATTTTAAGGAATATATATTTCATTTGCCTATGTTTATTTCTTCCGATAGAAGACAGTTTGCACTGAATCTGAATTGCAAATATCCAGCGATATTTGGCTAGAGTTTCTAACACGTTTTAATCAGTCATTCGGTCGTCCATGGATACTGAAAAAATCACCCACAGAGAGTCTTTTAAGGGAAAATATATCATCAACAAAACTAAAGAGGGCGTTTCACTTTATTACTTTACAAAACGATGGGTAAAATAGTGAAACTTTAGTCAATCGTGTTCCTCATTAAGTAAGCCGAAGTTGCAAAGTAATAAGATAACAAATCTTCATTTGAAGTGACGTATGTTCTCCTTTAATGACATATTAAAGTACGATTGACGGGCATATTTTCTCTTTTCTAGAAAAAACTCACTACCTATCTTTAGTAACATTGTCTGAGACTCAACTGTCATTTATAAGTGAATTATTATAAAGAGAGTTGTTATCCTTTACACGAAAGCTTAACTTTCTTCCATTCTCAGGAAAAATAAGCGAAAACAGGTGAACTAGTACCAGAAAGTGATACTAAATAAATAGCTCAGTTTTAACCGGATCGTAACTGCCTTGGTAAAGTCAAGGAAATCAAATGAAACTTTGATTATATTTTTTGTCATATCCGTTTGGCCGGCAGTATTTTTTGGTAAAACAAAAACATGTATCGTATAGAATAAACGCTTTTTCTAGATTTTAATGGTAGTAAAATCTAGAAAATGGTATAATGTCGACGTTCGCCATGCGAGACGTTTCTTAAGCGCGAAAGCAAAAGGCAAATAGTGCGTAAACAAGCAGAACGTTCGAACTTTTCCGTCGCTCCTTGAACTGACAATCTTAAACTAAAATTAACGGGCGTTCAAGACAGTGAATAATCATTGCTTTTAGTTAAGTTTTTTACAGTAAACAAAAAATTATATTTTGGTTTGCGACCGCTGAACAATAACTTACTACATGTACCTTCTCAGTCAGAGCACAGGGACCGCGGAGCAAGGTGAAAAGTGGGAGGGCTGACAATTGAAAATCGAAAAATTTCTAACTATGGGCTATTGCATTTAATATCCGCACCTCCCCGGTTGAGGAACCATGGAATTGTCCAGGGGTAAGTTATAAAAATTGAGGATTTCTTTAGGGGTAGATATAGAGTAAACAAATATGGAATTCTTTGGGGGTGAAGCCTTAATTTTCACAAAATTCTTCAGGGGTAAACCCAAATTCTTCAGGGGTATGACCCAATTCTTCAGGGGTAAACCCATATTTTACGGAAGTCTTCAGGGGTGAATGCAATTTTAGCCAATCTTAAGGGGTAAGATGAAAAGGTAAGTCCTCAACCGGGGGGGTACGGACTTTAAATGCAATAGGCCTATGGCCGTTCACTGTTCAAGTAATGTAATTCTTCCTGCCATCGAATATTTCATTGATTCGAAAGGAGAAAGACAAAACATAAAACTTTTATCAACTCAAAACAACCACTCACCTTTGTTTGGCTTGAAAAAGCTAGTAATAATCTTCATTTCGTCTGATAAAACTGATAAAAAACTCTGCCGGAGCTGGATTTACAAAACACGCTGCCGAACGAAGCGAAGGGGTGGCCAAGGCAATTGCCAAGGCATGGCGTTTGATCAAGGGGCAAGTCGGCCCCAGGGCACAATTACCGCGAAAAGCACAGGAGCCCCACAAAATGCCTGGCGTTTGAAATTAAAGAAAATACAGAGAATATAGCGGAATATAGTCGGAAAAAAAACTTGTTTCAAGTCTTTTTCTAAATTTTAATTATTTTTCTTTTTAGCGCAAAAAGTGGGGGCGGGGGCGCAAAAAAGTGGTGGGGCCGCGGCCCTTCCAGCCCCTCCCCCTCCGCGGTCCCTGGAGCAAAGGAACTGACTCATTGATTTTTAGAGTTATATGCATGATATACAAGGTCTGAAGTGGGTTCCACTGAAAATCAGTCTTTCTACGCTTTAGTTCGCACTTTAGTTCACTTATGCGGAATGAAACTCGGTCAGTGAAAATGTTCTCTTCTATTCGAAAGACAAAATAGCCGCTTTTAGTCAAAACACATGCTAGAGGAAGATAAGTTAAATATATCCTTGAATCAATTTTACCGGCAATAACAGGAAGTAAATAATTATCACATTACCCCCAAGTACGCTAAAATGTACCCTTTATACGACTTTAAAAAGTGAACTGAAGGGCTTCATTTATCCCGAACTACTTGCACTGTCAAATTAAGAGGCAGCTAACTAAAAAGTAGACATACTGCTAGCACTAGAAAACAGCCGACATTTCGCGACGGCACCACTGGTCTCCCCGCGAAATGACGTCTGAGAAATGAGCGCAGAAATTCCATACTGATGACGCGTTACTACTCAGATCTGGATAGTGATTCTGATTGGTTGAAGCAAAATTCACGAGCGGCACGACCAATCAGAAGCACTACACAGTTCTGGGTGGTGACGCGTCATCAGTATAGAATTTCTGCGCTCATTTCTTAGACGTCATTTCGTGGGGAAATGTCGGCTGTTTTCTCAGGCTAACATACTGCGTAAATATTGAATTCATGGCCCATTCATGCCAAATTACGTTAGCATAGAAGACGACATAATAGAAGACGACATAAGTTTATTTATACGTATGAAACAGGTTACTTAAAGTGTCAAGGCAGTCCAGTCCATTCTGTTTGTTTTTTTTTTTCTTTACTCAGATGTCATCTTTTCCTTTTTTTCAGTGGCCGTAAAATTATCTTTGGTCTTAGCAGTAGTGGTCGGTGTAGCATCGGCTCTAGCTGCCGCGTTGTTAGCCGTGCTGTGCAAGTGCTGTTGGGTATGGTGGCGATACCGCAGATTGCATCGAAGGCGCAGCCCTTCTCAAGAGACTCACATTATTAATCAGAAGGGCAAATGGCCGGGGGGAATTACTTATCAAACGTACGAAAACGGATCTGTTGCGGACTATGACAGCATTTCCAGTGGCGAGGAACCGTATATTGTTGAAACGCCCGGGGACTTCGGTAAACTTCAGTTCTTGCTTGAATACAATAAGGATGAAGACGTTCTAATTATTGGTCTTGTTCAGGCGAAGGGCATCATTTGTAAAACGAACATACAGACAGCGTACGTCCATCCTGTTATTCAGCTCTGTAAAGGAGGGAAGACTTTGGGAGAAAGAGAAATTGAAAAACAAAAAATGACGTTTGAACCACAGTGGAACGAAGAGGTGTTGTTTTCGCTGGACGGGAACCCAATCGATACAATTTCTTTTTCCATTCGACTGATCGAACTGGATTCATATTCAAACTCGCATATGATTGGCCAAGTGGAGCTTTCACTGAGCGAGGTTGATTTTGGTGAACCGCAACCCAGATGGTACGACATCGCCGGCGAACAAAAGGTAAAAAAAAAAGACCTAAATAGTTAATATCAGATCTGCAACGACCGATGGACGGCAGAGTGAGATCTGAGTACTAGAAAAGTAAAAATCAATAAGTGTCCTGCAAATCGTATAAATTGACGTCGATAGCTTCACTCGCGTGACCTGCAAAGCAGGCTTATGTTTGGCGGGCGAGAGCCATCTTCGGTGGCGATTTCAACATGGAAGTAACGGGTGCAGAGCATACGCGGAATCTGAGAAAGTGCCTGCAATAAAGTGTAACACTCGTTGACTCACAAAGGGCGCTACTGTGCAAGTACAATCTTCACTATGGGGAGGGTAGGAGGTTATTGTACTGTTTACTGTGCTTAACTACTGGCTAAGTGAGTAAAAACAATAGACCCGCTATCGTATGGAGAACTTCATGTTGACGATCTAAACTAGATTTAATTATTTTCCTAACCGTTTGTTATGTTATTGTTTGTTTTTATTTTTCTCCCAGTTACCAAGTCATGAGTACGTTGGTGAGTTGCTCCTTTCATTGAACTACTTCCCCACCACCCAGCGACTGACGATCGTAGTTCTGAAGGCAAGAAACCTAAAGATTGACACCAAATCTGGATTATGGGGTAAGTTTGCAGTAATCAGGGATCTATTTGACAATAAATATGTGGTGCTGTATTGCATAAGACTTCAAGGTAACAACCGGCTGATTTTAGCCAGTGGGTATTTTTTATCTTAGTCTTTCTGGATATGCCAACCAATCCCATAATTGCACCAATTTAGTTTTTGTGACGTCAACTTTTCTCTTCTCTGTAGCACGACTATTTTTTCTCTTTTCCAGGCCCAACAGTTAAGGTATTTCTCATGTTAAACAAAACAAGACTGGGAAGAAAGCGAACAGCCATGCAAAAAAAGACTGTTAACCCAGTTTACAATGAAGCATTTACATTCAAGGTTACCTCGGAAACGCTGTCCAAAGTTACATTCAAGGTTCTTGTAGTGAACAAACATTCCCAGGGTTCTGATCAAATGGTCGGTCACGTGTTTCTTGGACAGCAAGTAACCGGAAGTGGGTTTGCACACTGGAATCACATGTTAGCCTCGTTGCGAAGACCGATCGCCATGTGGCATCCCCTACTTCCTGGCATGTAAAACCGTGCTGTGCACGTGATTTGAACCAAAACATATTTATTCCAGTTAAGGGGAGTTAATTTATTTCCGGCCTAGCTAATCGAACGCAATCGAACTGTAATCGTTCGATTGACTTCGATTGGGTTCGGTAATCGAACTTAATGGAACTGACCCCAAAATTTTGCCAATTGAACATAAAACAAGTTTTATCTGGTTTCAAACAAGGCGTTGCGTGTAAATAAGTTACGTATTGGCTTCAATTTCAAAGACAAGTATGCAAAGCTGTCACAGAGGGCGGGAAACCTGAAATTAACAATTCTCGAAGAGAGTGCTCTTTTGCCGTTTTTGTCGGTGAAAAGTTAAGGGGGAGATAGGGGTCCAGCTCTGAAGGTAACTGAGAAAACTTGGACATTTGCAACGTGACCTGGTGCCCGTGCTTTAGCCACTAACCGACAAAGTTAAAGAGTAAGTCTTATGCCCGTTATCGTTAATTGTGAATTTATCGATTTTGAATCACTTTAATTTAACAATTAGATTTTAGTTAATTCCCGGTTGATTGAAATATTATTGTTTTCAAACTGATTCGCATACATACTAGAGGGAGATCTTTCCGATTCAATTGAAACTGGATGCGTTTTGTCTTTCTGCCGAACAAAATGGAACTAATCGCGTCGATTGAGTTCGATTGGTTCGATTGAGTTTGGTAATCCAACTCCCCGAAAAGTTACAGTTCGATTATGTTCGATTACAGAACCAATCGAACGACAATCCGACCGACTGGGTTCGATTGATTTTTGGTTCGGTTTCGTTCGACTAGCTAGGCCGGGTTTATTAAATTGGTGTTATGTTTATCCATTGATAACAGCGAAGTCGTAAATAAAACAAAGAAACTACAGGCATTAACTTGCAATTTAAAGTTAGCAAAAGGGAAGATTTAAGGTCTTTTAGATATTGTTATGTTGCAAGTAGAGTAAATAGTTTAATTACAAGTCAGCTAAGTTCCAGTGTTCCCAATCTCGTAACACCAAACGCTTTAACACCCGCCATTTTTTTTTCAGTGTAGCATAACTAGCTGTTTCAACATTTGTTTTCAAAACCTCTTCACCTCTTACAATATTATGAGATTTGGAGACACACTCAAAATACTTCCCAGAGTCAAATCTCGGTTGATAAAACCCACGTTTTCTTGAAATCTTTTATGTAACACAGGACGAAAGTTTCCGTGCTAGAGTAATTGGGTTTCTTTTTTTAGCGAAACTGTCTTCATAAATTCATATGAAAATATTCATTGTACGACTTAAAAAACTTTCCTTGCGATCTCTCCATTGTTCCCAAACATGGTTTTCCATCATTTTGGCCAAAAAAATTGAACCTAAAAACTCAGTCCTGTTCCTTTAATTTAAAGACACGTATCACCATGACTGCATTCACTGAATTCGTTAGCCGGAGAAAACAGCCGACATTCCGCCATGCCACCACTGGTTTTCCCGCGAAATGACGTCTAAGAAACGAGCGCAGAATTCCATACTGATGAACCGACACTACGTAGATCTGGGTAGTGCTTCTGATTGGCTGAAATTTGCTTCAACCAATCAGAAGTACTACCCAGATCTGGTTAATGCGCGTCATCACTATGCAATTTCTGCGCTCGTTTCTCAGACGTTATTTCGCGGGAAAACCAGTGGTGACATGGCAAAATGTCGGCTGTTTTTTCAGGCTATGATTTCGTACTTGTTGTCTTCATGAATTATTTTTTTATGGAAAAATGACATAATAGCAACTTCCATTGCCATTGTTTTTAATTTAATCATTAGAATAGGAGCTAGTAAGTATATATTATCTGGGTGATAATAAGGAGAGCCCTGGCGGCTAAATGAGGGAGGGGAGGAAAAAAAAAAGAGTTTCGTAAAAGCTTTAAAACAATTTGCGGTCAGTCGATCCTGAACGCAGTTTGGACTCACGATTGTACTTGGTGAGTTTGCTTAACCCTTTCACTCAAGAGTTAATGATAAAGTCTTAGTATATGGTGGTTCAATCGAAGAGACTGTTTACGTACCCTGCGAACAGCAGACGCATTTCCGGTCGTCGCTTCTCTCGGAGGGGGAGAAGCGACGACCGGAAATAAGTCTGCTGTTCGCAGGCTACTGTTTACGTGCAGGGAGGAAGATCCTAGCACCAGGAACATCCTCGTAGGTGGATCATCCTAGCGTCATATGTTTCTGTATTCACTTTATATGCAAACAGTTGTACTTGTCCCTAACGCTAGGATCTTCGTAGCTGAGAGGTAGGAAGATCCTAGCAGGAGGAAGCTCGTTACAACATGTACACTGCTTTCGCTAGGAAGATCCTAGTACTAGGGACAACCCACACAAAAATGGCGGCGCGTTCAGCGGGTAATCTTTCATCTCATCGTTAACCCAACGAAAAGTTGTTCTTTTGAGGGTCTTAATCCCTACATGTAAACAGCCCCTACCTTTCATGTCTGTTGACAAAATCCTGCGGTATTTAGGTGAAACCATTCTGACAGTACTTGTACATAGTACTATTTGTTTTTCAGGGTTTTATGAAACGAAATTTGGAATCAGTTTTGTCTACCTCTCACTTTGGCTTCTCCTGTGAGTGATTGGGTTAAGCACGGTGCGAATTAAAAGTAAAATGTAAATAAGACGAGAAGACATTGAGGAGCCTTGTATCAAGGCTAAATGAATAAGGGATTCATACACTTATCAAGAAATGTTTAAACCTCTCTTATCCACCCCTGAAGTGAAGAACAAGAAACTACGGTGAATAGAGTAAGTAATTGATGAGATTATAAATTCTGTAAGACGGAGTAAATTATTTTGATGTCTTGTAAAGACATAATACAGAGTCTTAAGCAAAGCAATAAAAGCTTTTACACCAACATAATGGCATCTGTTGTGACCCCAATCATAAACACGTTTCTATTGTTCGCTATCAGTGATCACCACAATGGCGTTTCGTCGCCGTAATAGGAAATCAGAGGAAACAAGCGAAACGGCAATTGTATTTATAAAGCACCTCTATTGTTGTTGTTACTTTTTTGTTATTTTATGATGAAGATAAAATACACGAGATCTGAAAGTGACCAATTTATTTGCTTTGCACCGCCACAGCCTCCTCGGTTACAAGTACACATTTGCAATAGAGGTATAACATAACCACAAAAGCGCTGTCTTTAAAAGGGCTAGATCAAGCAATGTTGGGCAAATTAAATTCTAACAAATTTATCGTAGAATTAACTGTATTTTAAACTGAAAGAAACCTCTGAAAACAACAACAGAGCACAAAAGAAATACAAGCAATGGATGGACAAAACTGTTTACCTCAACTTGAACAAGATTTTCATTGGGAATCAACTGTGTATGTCATGTGTCCTTGCCATAGTTTTGTCATTGAAGGACGTTTGTTTTACCAATTTGAACGTTAGAGCTTGTGATTAACGAGAACACCAAAATCAACTAAAACTCTGTGGTGTAGCCCCCTTAAAAGAGCCATTCGTTCACACGTAATTTTAACTAGTGACAAGTTGGACTTGCAATATGCAAGATAACCTGAAATCCCAGCAATTCCCTCACTTCACCAGACATTTAGGAAAAATAAACCCATAGCGTGCTTATGTTTACTTTGTGCGCAAATAAGACGATTTTCACGCGATAAAAAAGCTAAGCAGCCCAACCCTGGTTAATCGACCTAACCTGGTCCACGTTTTACAAGTCAATCAAATCAAAGTACCAACGAAGTCACGAATATATCTGGCCAATCACAGGAAACGCAGACAGTGCAATGAACCAATCAGATCACGAAGAAAAGACAGCCTGAGTAGCGGGCGGGAAAAACTGTGCGAGAGAATCGAGGTTGGTTCTGATTTTCAGGAGATAAAATAACATAAACAATCGGTTTCTACATACATTTTATGCTGTTGAAGCTAATGGCTTTTTTTATGGAGTTGTTAGTTGCGTCCTCAGAACAGACATTTGATTAAAGGTGAAACTGTTAGCAATGGAATTTCGAAAACTTTAAAAGCACCGCAAAAAGTTTGTAAGCGTGAAAACTTTTCATTAAAACTAAATAGCTTGAAACGCAGAATTTGTGTCATAAATCCTGCAAAATAGACTATGAAGGTAGCCACTAATAACAAGGAAAAACAAAACCCACGACTTTTAACTGACTTTTTCCATCCTAGGATTTTTCACTCTCAAAATCGATTGAAAGCGGAATCGATTCGCAGATCAAATTTTCTTCATCTGATTTGTCCACCACCCTATGCTAACCTGAAAATAAAATTCCCTGACACAGCAGTGCACTTCAGTGGAACCTCGTTAAGGAAAAAATCTGACAGTATTAGCCCTTAGGGTATTAGCGAGGTTCTCCTAAAAGCAATTGAGGGGTGTTACCCTGGCACAATCAATATTAGTGGAAGTGCTTCGCAGATCGCTGTCACTCCTAACTTGGCTTAAGGTCTTTAAATACCGCGATAAAACGCCTTTTTATTTCTTGTCTGGTTCCTATTGAACAGTCAATGGAATCTCTTTTTATTTTCGTAGGAGTATTATTTTGGTTAACAGTTCCCAGATTTTATCAGCCCAAATCCAATATCGGTAAACTACCGCTAGGTCGAGCACCGCAGTTCATTATTAGAGAACTTTAGATTCAAGGACGAGGACGAAATTTGACTTAAATTTTTCCTCGGCGTATTCTCAAAAAATAGACACCCCGGAAAACTTCATTCTACCTTCTTTCACAAGAAAAGTTAACACGGTTCCTTTTACTGAAGGAGCTTAAGCCCTCTCCTAATTGCAAAACGATAAAATTTTCAACATTTGGTAACTTGTTTCCGTCACTACGACACCATCGCTTAAATCTTGTAGTAGAATGACGACGGCCATAGCGTTTTCGCGCGAAAATGACCCGGGTTCACGCGCGCGCACCACTTAGCATTGAAACAATCTCGTTCTCGTAGACGACCTCGTCTCAGAATCTGAAGGTCTCTATTATTCCCGTATTTTTTACGACTCTCAGATCATTAGTATTAAAATTATACTGAGATTAATGACGTAAGGGAATGGTATTAATTAACCAGGGTTGAGATGTCAGTAAAAAAAAAGGCTCAAAGATAACTTTTCGAGGCTTCCTGTGCTGAGTAGTCTTTGAGCGCCTTCATCACATCTTTTCTACTTAGTGGCATGATGGCACCATACGATATGTCAGTGGGCCATGCAAACAACGAACGCAAGACCCTAAAATCACCTGACTCTGGGTTTACAAAGTAAAAGTCTGCTTTCCGCTGGCCGTCTGCGCAAGTGCTGAAGTCGAGAATAACAATGGTTCCGTTGATACAAGTCACGTATGGTCGCGTGATCCTTGCTTGTTCAAGAATAGCGGGATCGTGCAACGCAATGTTCGATTGGACTGGCAGTGCCACAGCTAAATCAGCGGTTTCTAAGCAACCGCATTTCCCATTCACTCTGCACTCGTTTGACGTCACATGAAGACACGACCCTTCCTCTGACTGCCCTCTCAGCATGTACAACTTATTTACCTGAATTCTGATGACCTGCCAATCATCTGTCGCTGGATTGTAAACCTCGCAGTCGGTTGGGGTGATGTCTTCACCTCGCTCTCCACCAATCACGAAGATCATGTCACTGTGAACAAACGCAAACGCGCTGGACCGGGGCTGGTGCATGGACTTGACATAGGACCAGCGATCCTTCTGCGGATCATACTTTTCGACTGTCTTCAGGCACTCTCTGTGGGCCGAACCGTCCATGCCTCCAAACACGAAGATGTACTTGTCCTTGTAGTTTACCGCTGTTAGCTCGTAACGCGGCTCACACATATCTGCCACCGTTGCCCACGTCTGCCTCTCAACATCATACCGCTGGACAGTTTTGACTTCTGACACCTCCTGCATGGACATACCGCCAATCAGGTAAATATATCTGCCCATCGTGACCGCGGCGCAGTCGAAGGTCATTGGCGCGCATGGCTCTATGTCCGTTGTCGGGGCAACGCACGGGGTGGGTAAAAGATGACGAGCGGTGAGGGGATTTCTGTGAAAAGCAAGCTTGGGATTGTTCCACGGAACTTGTACATAGAGTCCAGAGTTGGTGTAAATAAGAGGTGTACCATTGGCCAGCATTGATTTGTTATGAGGAATGCGAGCTATGAGTGACCACGGACCAGCAAAGGGAAGCCAAAAACACAGGTTATAGGAGTGCGTGTAATGCAACCTGTGGGTGAGGCCAAACAACACTACATTGTGAAAATGCGCGGTCTTAAGGACTTCATCGACTGAAACATCATCCTTCAGCTTGTAACCAGGAAAACTGGACAACTCGTCGATGTTTTCCTCGACAGCAAGTTTCTTTAGATAAAGATCTGGGATGCTGGTCATGTGGATGAGATTCAAAAGCCTCTTAAATGACTCTTCTCTTTCCTCTCTTGCGTGCTTGTACCAGCAAATTAAAGATTCCAACATTTGCGCTTCACTGGACAAAATATCGTCATTTGACAAGAACCAACGCATATCTTGGTCTGTGATTTCAAGGAATTCACCAGAGCGGGCAATACTCCAGAAATGATTACAAACGAAATTTAGCATCTCCTGATAAACTTCATCGAGGCAAACGAAACTTCTAACAAGGGAATATATCCACCAAAAATTTGCTAGCGTTGAAGAATCCTTTACAAAGTCAATTATTCTTCTCTTCAAATGTTCTATTAACAAATAATCGCTGGCTTGTAGCAAGCTCCTTGCATTATCAAACGTAATGAAAATCTCTCCACTGTAAATGAAGTTCAGTAACTCTTCGACAATGCCCTCATCTATAACACCCAAATCAACATTACTTTCCTGAACCTCTTTCATTTCAGATCTGAAGAGTCCTTTAAAATAACAGCTTACTGCCGCAAGGACATTTTTATGAACAGGAATCACTCTACCACTACAAGTTGTCAAAGTGAGGTCACAGTATAATCCTTCAACCTGAAAGGCTAACAGTTTCGTCAAAACAGCTTCTTGAATAAGTGAATTAAACGTTGCTTTACACTTTGGTGTAGATCCTTCTTTTTCAACCACTTGTTCTATATAGTGGTTCAGTAAATCAAGTAAGCCCAAAACTTCGGCTACTTTACGCATTGGTGCTGCACTGAGCTGATCGAGTTTACACTTCCCAGTGTATAGAAAGTTAAGAATATTTTCCATAGTTCTCGGATCAACTTTTTCAAATTCCGAACAAGTATTTTGAGAGACATCATCTTTAGAAAACAGCTCCCTAAAGAAAGCCGATCCGGCGGCTAAAACATTTTTGTGAGCTGGAAAATCTGTGCCATTTGCTTTAATAATGAAGTCTGTAAAAAGCCCGTCAATCCGAAAACTATTGAGAGTTTCAAGTAACGACAGTTGATAGAAAACCTGAGGAGAGTCAGGCTCGTCGTCGTCTGTCCTTGATTCTGAATCTTGTATGTTGTTTTCCTCACTGGCTGCCAATGACAAATCCACATCACTTGGATGTAGCAAATCTAATGGATGATCTTGGTCTGCACTGGATGCGCATGTACATTTTGAGGAAATGCCACCCATCTCAGTCACACAACAAAACTGACTTAGTTTCTACTTGCATGTCACACAACATCTCTTTGTCACACACTACAGATTCATTTTCTTTTTTCCATGCAGCACGCACTGCACTTGGAGGGGAAGCAAAAGCCTACCCTTGATGCCTCCTCTAACTTGTGTTTTTGCTGTAATGTTTTAGCTGAAAAACAGAGAAAGGTTTCTGAGATGTTAAAAGTTGGTGATGCACACCTTTCATAAGAGTAATAATAATAAAATTAATAATAATAATAACAACAACAATAATACCAGGGGATAAGAGAATTGGTGAAAAAGAGAATGAGAAGGTTGAAAAGTATCAGAAGCTTAAAAGAGAAATTGCAAGGATGTGGAACATGAGAACTGTGCAGATGATACCAATTTATTATTATAATAATAAATGAATAAATAATAGTTTATTAAAACTCACTCACCGAATAATCTGAATTAACGAATTGAATTAAAAAAAGCTAAGAGTAATTCAGAGGATCTACATTGTACTACAATAGAAATTAATCATACTAGTTAAAATATCGATGCAAAAAAGTTCTCTGCCCTCTTTGTCCTACGGGTAATAAACTCATTAAACAATAGAATTTGCCCGGCATCCTTCCTTAGATTGCACTCAGGCTGATCAATGAGTGTCCTTGGCATTGAGAAGTATAAAGGATGGTCCACAGACTCTATCTTATCCATGTACTTAACACAAACATCATCACTTCTTTTCTTTAGTCTTGCTATATTTGCTACTTGCAAGGCCTCCAAATAGGAACTCAGTTACAGGATAAATTAACCTCAAAGCCCTTTTTTTGCACTCCTTCGATTACATCAGATAAATAGTCCACAATAGCCTGCCATACAGGGACAGCATATTCTAATACAGGCCTTACTGTACTTAGAAAAACCTTAAGAATGTTGTCTTGGGCCACTCCAACCCTACATAATATCCTAAGAGAGTATAACTTCTTACTGGCTTTCTTAAGAATGAAATCTGCATGGTTATTCCATTGAAGTTCATTGTTTATTATTACTCCTATAAAGATCTTGTAATTTTCAACCTGCTCTATAACATTATTACCTATTACAATATGGTTAATAGAATTGGGAAGGAAATTAATAAACATCTCTTTACACTTAGCTGGATTAAGTTCCATTTTATGAAATAAAATTTGTGGCAGCCATCTTGGCGTGCTTACAGTAAACAGGTAGGATCATTGCACAATGAACTTGGATAAGTGGCTGGAATGGTTGGACATAAGAATGGTATTTCATTACTCAAAAAAACTATGCTACTAGAAACAGCAAGGATTTTAAGGAAAGTATTAGAGTTCTACTAGAGTAAGAAGGTGAACTCTAAGGGGCCTTTGGTCATGGGTTATGACTCGCTCCTCTAGCAAGTAAATTGGTATGATATGAGCCAGTGCACAAAGCAGGAAATAATAATAATAATAATAATATTTTTTCTCTACTCACTTGATACAATACATATCAAAAATACACTCAAGCCTCCCGTAAGCAGCCACCCCAAACTCAAAGATTTAGTAGTTGCATATGAGAACAGGGGGGCATCTTCCAAGAAAAGGTCCCAACACATGTAATTTTTGGAAGTTTGTTTGTTGCATACAATTTCTAGGTTATATATAAGCATAGTTCCATGTTGTCACTGAAAGCTCTTGTTATACTCAAGGGTGGTGCAGTTTGTACAGCAAATGGAGACCGCATCATGCATCAAGCAGTTGTTTACGAGAGGTTTAAAACAACGGAAAATAATAACTGTCCAGGGCCAAAAAGTGGTTGTGGGCTGGCTTATGAGAGGTTCTGACTATAAGGATTTGAAATGAAATGTTTTTAATTCAAATAATTTTTTTTTAATTAAATGAATATTTTGCTAATCAAAACTAAGTGTTTTTTAAACGAAAGAATAAATTGTTAAAATTATTGTAAATAGTGTTTTGACAGAGTAGTTTTTTCAGGTGAATTGACTGTAAATAGGATTTTAGTAGTTAGCATTTGATGAGGAAAATTTTGGAGTTTAAGTTTTGGATTAGGTGGCCAATTATGGGAAGTGGTCACTTAATCTTATGAGAGGAGGTAGTACATGGAGGTTTGACTGTATTCATAAAATATAACTACATACGACTAACTACACACGGCTGTCAATAATAGCCGGTAACAGGCCAAAACTGTGAGTTAGTTAGCCATCCTTAGCAGACTACTTTTATCTCCTTCTACTGTAACTGCTAACGAAAAATAAGCACCACTGAATAAAATTGTAATGCAACCATATCCCAGTTTTGAATGAGATTGAACACATATTTTATACAGGTGTAGATCTGTGAAACTTTCTAACCGTGCGATGTTGTGGAACAACTGGGACATTTTGACGGCATTGTTCCCAGTCAGGGAACAATTTACAGGGCTTTGTTACAGTTTATTTGACAGCAATCGTTATTTCAGGACTTGATTAAAGGCCGCTTACAGATAGAAAGTGTTATTGCTATGAATATGATGATTCAATAAAAATATTTTGTCATTTCTGATTGAGCGAATCCCACAAAACAAGAATAGACAAAAATGCCACTTGATGCTGTATTAATAATATCTGCTTGAAAAAAAATACATCTCTTCACATCCAGAAACTGTTGAGCAAAAGGTAAATGTTTTGGAGGCAAGAACTTTACATAAAAAAAAGCCTGTCTTGGAAATAGTTTGAATGAATCATAAAGCAATAATAATTATTAGTTTTTATAGTAAATTATTGGATTTGGCATGTGTATGATAGGACGAATAATAAATTTAATCGAGGAGGATGTTATTTGCCCATACCAGCGGAGCCAAGGGGGATAACAGCATACTTAGGCCTCATCCAATAATAACTAATAATGATGATACTAATAATTGAAAAATAATTATTCATGTGTTAAGGTGTTAAGCTTTACAGTAAATGAGCGATTCAAGTGAGATAATTTAAATTGTTGAAGTTAAAACCTGAGGCTACAATTGATTCACTAGCCTGCTAAGGGTTTTCTTGTCCTCTTCAAGGCTCATTACTGCTCATTAAAAACAAACAAAAAAAGACGCTTAAGAGCTATTTTTTAAATGTGTTGATGTGGTTTTTACATGATGCCATCGTAAGCTCGTTCAACCGTCTCACCAAGAATCATCAATAAATTTACCCAACATCATCATGATTTCAGCTTAAGTAAATCATCATTGTACGTTCAACGAATCTATCTGATTTAGCCATCACAGCAGTACATTAGTGAAACATCCATTAAGTTGCTACACCCGGCGAATAAAGCTTTTGAATCGATTACTCCTTCTGCAGCTCTGGGCAAAATCTTTACATTGTTAGAGTAAAGAATTAAAGGCTTTTCATACCTCTCATCCATACGCTATCGTCTTGGCAGAAAATCGTTTTACTAGTAATCATAAACATATAATATTCATGAAAATGATCAAGATCCATCAAAATCAATTAAACTTTAAGAGATGTTTCCCATAAATCACACTGACATCAACGCGCCATTTTGAAATGCTACTCGATCGGAAGACTGGAAGCTACTACTAACCAATCGGAATCACGACAACCACGACGGGTAAGCGACGGGGAATCTTTCGGGCAAGCGTCGCTGGTTCTTCGGGTCTTCGTCAATAGGCCGCAGATGTTCAATTGCTTTTAGGAAAGATCGTGCAAAATACACTGTAATTCCACGCTACATTGAAGAAGAAAGGTAGGAATCAACTTTTGAAAGTTTCTTGTTTATTTTGAAAATGGCTGACAAAAATAATTATTGTTAACTAATGTTAGAGTTTGTTTCACTGAAAATCTTGATCAACCAGGACAGTGCATTATGTTCAGCTTGTTTAAATTAACAGCTGATATTTTGTTAAAGCTATGGTAAAACGAGCTACTAAAAAGCGCATCTTGAATTGTTTTGCATCATTGCTACTAAAGGAGTTGAAAGCCGATGTTGTGCGTTTTATCACCCTCGTTCAAACCTGTCTTCCATCAAATCAGGTCGCCTATTCGCATGGAGTCTGATTGTTGCAAGTGATGCTGAATTAACAAATCGACAAATTCTTTCCTTGGTCAATTTAACAAAAAGATTTGATGTTGCTGTGTGTCTGTTCAGTAATAGATCACCGATCTAAAGGTGGCGCAGGAGCTAGCCTACATGTAACTGTACTATCCCCCCATTCAGGGAGCACAGCCCAGTGGCCCCTAGCCTGGCACCCAACTTTTGCTCCTGGCTGGGTACCCTAGATTTTACAGATTCAGAGCCCTGGGCATCCTTCGATTTTCCTTAGAGCACAGCCTTGCCCCCATGCCTATGAAATTTGCTTTCCTCCAGTCTTGCCCCTCACAAATAAAAGTCAATAAGATTTCAAGTTTCAAGTTTCAAGTTGCTGCTTTTTGTATTATATTATTTTAATATGATACAAGAAGCAGGCGGTGAATCAAACAACTGGGGATTTCTTTTGGTTTTGTTTTTCTTCTATTTTCCTACAAAAGAAGCCAGAGCCCGGTTCCTCGAAAGACGGTTAAGTTTAACCCAGGATTAAGCCCAATTTGAAGCAAGGTTTTCTTGTCTAACAACATGTAACTCGAGCTTTTAAAATACTGTTAAGCCTCTACTCCGACATGCAGTAATGATAACAGAAAATGTGACTCCAACCAATACATAGAAAGGTAAAATACAAAAATGAAACAAAATTTTTATCCTGGATTAGCACTTGCCCTTCAAGAACTGGGCCCTGGGATCTAATCCTCATCCGCACATAGCTGCGGGAAATTCCTTGCACCTGGTCCGTAATGACAGCTCTGTGGGATGGTAAGAAAAACAGTAAAATCCCCATTTACCTGGGATTTTCCTAACATAATATAAAGTTATCGGCAGCCATCCTAGAATGTAAGCAGTCTCTTATTTTCATAGCTTCTAAGTTAGTGGGTGCTAAGCATAAGTGACATATGAGTGTTGAATTCTCAAACAACAGAAAAAGCTAAGCAGCCTTTGTGTTATTTCTTTGCACAATGTAAATCACTGTTTTCTTTTTCTTCTAATTCAGAAGGTATCCAATAAATTTCACATTAAATTGTATTTATAATAATGCACTTTTGTTACTAGAGTGTTGTAGTGCGAGTGGCTAAGTTCAGTCTTCAACCAATAATAATTGGTCCATCTGGAGTTAAGCTAAATGAGCTGGTTGTTCTCAGTAATAAAAATTATAATAATAATGATAGTTATTATTATTATTTAGTGATATGGCAGTATGACACATCTGGATGCCTATGCAGCATTAGTAAAATAACCCAGGAGTTGAGCGTGTGAATTATTAAACAATTATAAACACTTGCAGACAGGAGAAGTCATTACGTCACATTGCCATCGTAGTAGAATTTCAGGATGACAACAAACCAACTGACTTAATTTGCAGTGTTTCAAACTTCATTGGTCTTATACAATTTCATTTAATTTTCAAATGTTGGTGAAATTTTCTGGGGTTGAATCCAAAAGGACCATATCTAAGTTTTAGAAAAAAGAAGACAAAATTTTTTTGAGTTGTGTTCACCTACATCATAGAGCAGGTACATGAAATTAGGAAGTTTCATGTTGTAGCATGATGCATGTGCAAAGCTGTTGTTTTGCTAAAATAAACCAACTGTTTTTTGTTACATTCTCATTGCCATCGCTGTCATCATTGCTTAGAAGCTCCCTATTGTTGTGATCCAGAAATCTTGCTACCATGGTAACATGACATCACACTTATCCTCTCTATTGGATGAGGTTTTTGTGATATCTGGAATAGTCAAAGTCAAGGTAAGTGTTATCAGCCAAGCAAAGGCTGAGGCTGATAACACTGATGGAGACCTTGATTAGTAGGACATGATGCAAACTTAATCTAATGTTTTATCATACATTCTTTTGAAAAAAAAAACAACAACAAACACAGCGTCACACAGAACACACTTTGTGCCGTAGTTGGTAATCATGCAAAAAATCCAAGCTCAACCTACAGATTTGTCAGTTATCTGCTACCAGATAACTGACTAATCTGCGGGTTGTGCTGATTTCCAAAATTAGCTGTAGGCTCTTAGCCAATGAGGGACAAATAGTGAGTGCAATGTATAATAATTTTTATTTAATCATTATAATTACCATTTTTTTTATTCTTCAAAATTTTTTTCTTCAATATAATGTACATGCATCCATACAGAGTAGGTTTATTGTCTGGCACTAATTAACTCATGCCATTCTCTTGAAAGATGCCAGATCACAAAGTTTTACTTGCGAGCTGTTCATGAGAGATCATTCTTTTTTATAAACTTAAAACCTTCATTGAACTCTGGTACACTGACAATGGGTGCTTCCTGTCCAAATGTAAGTGCAGATCAGAAATACAGGTTATAACTTGAGGAAAAATGACACACAGGACCTTGTTCCAAATTTTAGTAGAACTGATGGTTTTAAATATAGTTTTTTTAACCGTGTTGTAGATGAATGGAATGGCAGGGCTCGAAATTAACGCTCGCAAACTCGCAAAATGCGAGTGATTTTGATAATCTGCGAGTAAGAAAAATATCCACTGGCAAACGATTGCGAGTTAGAATTATCCATGTCTCCCAAACAAAGGGAAATAATTTGCTTGTGGTCTCACCAGTTTGCTAGCGGAAAAAAATCTTACTAGCAAAACTTTGCAAGTGCACTAAAAAGATAACTTCGAGCCCTGAATGGTTTACCCAATCATATTAGAGAATCAAACAGTATTGCAACTTTTAAAAGAAATGTGTTAAGCTTTATTAAGGTTAACTAGAACATTTATATTTCTATTTGTATATATTTTTCTTATATGTTAATTAGTGGGGGCATCCTTAGTATGGCGCATTGGTGCTTTTGGTTGTCTCCTTCTCCACAACTTTTGTTTGTTTGTTTGTTTGTTTGTTTGTTAAAGTAGTGTTAGCTTATTTCATTTTATTATTTGCTTGTTATGCAGTGGAGTGAATCTGTAATAAATAAATAAATTATCAAATAGCGGAACCTCTGATTTTCATTCAAAATCGCTCAAAAAACCGCTTTTGAGGCAAAAGGACGACTATACACCACAGGCAAGGTAATTCAACGTTTATTTATCATTGATTTATATACATAGTTAGCGATATATCGCTATAGGTGAAGCAAACGGTAAATCCAGTACATTTACTATAAAATAACAATCGGCTACACCAACAGATTGTGTGCGCCCCCTGTGCAGAGACAGACCCTCTTGGGCTAAAAAATGGTCTGCCATGCGATAAGAAGTGTTATGATTATGAGGATGCCCGCAATGCATCTTTTACGTATTATAACGGAGTTATTATTGTATTCAATTTTGACGAATTTAGGAAAAAGAAATTAAGGACTTTAAAGTTGCCAGTTTATTTTGTGAACCCAGAAACGGGTAATTTTACGATCCTGCATTCACTGCCGTCCTGGCCCAATGACGTATCACGTGGGATCTTGGTACCTCTGCGCCGGAGGGAAATGATCACGGCATTGAAGGACTATCCTGGGAACAAATCGTAATCTTTGACGGCTTTATTGAGTATGTGTGTAGTGTTAGGATGCTGACAAGGAGGATTGATTTCTTCTTGGTGGGGACGCTGAAGCAAACCAGATAGCGATACTGAGGAAAGTTTACTGAAAGAAAATCATGACGCTTTGAGCCACGCAAGTAGTCAGTGAGTTCGTTGTTAGGCAGAACAAAATCTTTCTAATCCACGAGATAATATCTGCATTATATTTCAGTTGGTCAAAGAAAAATGAAACCTCCTTGTGCGCTACATACTCCGTTCTTCACAACTTCTACAGCAAATTACGTTTGAAATGGGGCTGCAATTCGAAATAAAATAGATTAAATGTTGTTCCCTTACTGACCTAGCCTGCGTGTTTAGCGTTCGAAAGAGATGGGGAAAAGGGAGGAATCGGTCGTGGAAGAAGGCGAAGGACGAGCCCGTTTCTAACGCCTGTCACGCACGCTCAAAATGAAACTTCCTAGTTTGCAGCCGAGAGCAGAACATTCCAACTTTCTTTATTGATTTTGTATCAGTGCACGCAACCATCTGATTCCATCTTTGCGAGCAATGCACAAATGTACAATTTCCTAATAAATTGTTAGTTACACAACAGCTGCTATAACGGTTTAACTTGTGCTGCTGGACTCAATCCGGCATGGTATATTCTGAAGTTTACTTAGTTTAACACTAATTTCGTACTTAGATCTCCGTTCGAGCTTATTTTAATTCTTTCACTACAGTTGGTATGATTTTCAATCGAGATTTAGATTGCCTTAGTACCAAGTTATGAAGGCAACAAATATGAGAACAACAAAATCTGATTTGCTTCTAGTTTCCCTCGACAACATACTTTTTTAATGGATTAGGCTCTAGTTCAGAGATAATTTTGGGCTCGCCTGAGAAACATTTCGCGATGCCACTCCGCTGGTTTCCCTTCAGAATGACGTCTGAGGAACGAGCTCCGAAATTCCATATTGATGACGTGTCACTTACAGCTACCCAGATCTGGGTAGTGCTTCTGATTGGTTGAAGAAAATTTGAAACAAAGCAGTACCCAGATCTGCGTCATGATGCGTCATCAGTGTGGAATTCATCACTAGTTCCATCATTTCGTAGGGAAACCAGTGGTGGCGTCGCAAGGCTAATTCACCACTCCAGAAAATACCATAACGTATCTTCAGTTTCTCTTTGGAGATAAAATGGCCCCAAGAGAAACTGAAAACAATGCTTATGCAAAATTTTGGGGTGACAAACAAAGAGCATTATGGTATGTTATGGTATTTTCTGGAGTGGTCAATTTAGGGCTGGCTGAAGGGTGATGTTCATCTATCGTAAATTTTAAAGGCCGTTTGCTCAAAGAACAGTAGTGTAAAGGTTTTAGTCAAGAATTGCTTTACGTACTGATTTCTGAAATTTAACTTTTAACTCTCTTTATTTCCTTTTACTTTAACTGCGAAATTATTAATACTTTTACACTGTTATTTCTTCAGGTGTAACAGACGCGGGGCAGCATCCAAAGGATCCGAAATATGTGGCACATGTCACTTCAGTAGAATTCATTAACACCGCTAAAATCATTCGTCAATACAGCTTCAAAACAACGGTACCAGAATGGGTGGTTTCGTGTCAACGTTTCAGTGTTTGGGCAGAAATGATCTGACAGATGCAGACCGAACAAGAGATCCCATTGAAAACATTGAAGGAATAAAACCATCACTCTCCCAAGAGATACAGTCACCTCGCAAATCCGAAGATGATGGTCCAGAAAATGATTTGTACAGTGTCTCACTTACTGATACTCTTAACAGCTTTAGACTGGAGAAACGTTTTACTGATTTTATCATCATTGTCGACGGGAACCACTTTTCAGCCCACAAGAATGTCTTGGCGGCCAGTTGTGAGTTCTTCAGAGAGATGCTCAATACATCTGAAGAAAATTGTTACGAGATCAAAAATGTGGAACCCAAAGCTGTCGATGAAGTTCTAACTTTCCTTTACACTGGAAAGTGTTGGATGTGTGAACAAAATGCTGCTTCAGTTCTTTCTGTCGCAGGTCTTCTGGGTTTGTGTGATTTACAAGATGCTTTGGAAATTTATCTTTCACCAGCGGAAAGTGCATATAGGCGTGAGCATGCTTGTGCAGAAGGAAAATTGTTCGTGCAAAGTAGAAACTCGCTTTTGATAGCAATCCGGCGATTTCAGATTGAAGGACTATTCTGTGATGTCTCATTGACAACTAATTGTGGAAGCATTATTCCAGTTCACAGAAACATTCTGGCAGCGGTCAGTGGTTACTTTCAAGGGCTTTTACGATCTGAAATGAAGGAGGTGAAGGAACGATATGTTGACTTAACGATGGTTGATGGCGTAACTGCCAGTGAGCTGCTAAAATTTCTTTACTTGGGAAAAATTTCCATCACTTTTGACAACGTAAAGAGCTTACTGCAGGCCAGTGATTATTTGTTGATAGATACCTTGAAGACGACAATTGCCAAGTTTCTGACGGATTCACTGTCTATCTCCAATTTTTGGCAGCTGTTCTCTCTAGTTAAATCCTTCGGTTTTCTGAAAGAGATTCCTATTTCGAGAATAGTCTGCAGCAATTATTGGGATATCAGCAACTCGGACGAATTTTTAGAGGCGACAGAAGAGGATATGAAATTTTTCTTATCAAACGACGATATTCTGTCAAGTGAAGCTCAAATCTTAGAATCTCTGATCCGTTGGTACAAGTTTTCGATGAAGCAAAGAAAAGGATCCTTTCAAAACCTTCTTCATCTCATTCACATGGCCAGCATTCCAGATTTGTATCTCAAATTCCTTGCCGATAAGGAAGCGATTGTTGAGTTGTATTCATATGCTGGTCACAAAAGAAAAGAAAAAATACCCTTGGGGGAGCTTACCAGAACCGCACACCTCTACAATCTGGCGGTAGTGGGAATTACAACGGATCCCGACTGTCCTGATATCCAAATGTTCTGCTGGCTTCCGTTTGCAGGTCCTTGGTCGTACCTTTTTTCTATACACACTCATCCCATAAATTGGTGTGGAGGTCGGCCGTTTATTTACCACAACGATGTGCTGTATCTACAACTGTACCGTCGAATCCAACTTGGTTTCTTCAAGGGCCCGTTAACTGCAAGGAAATCTACAAACTCGTCGTTGGATCCAGCTACCCTCACAGAAAGTTTGTCCACCGAAACTGAAGATTGTGCCGCCGTTGCATTGGACAGGTGTATCTATGTAATAGGAGGAATCTTTGAGAGCGAAGTTCTTAGCACTGTTCAACGATATAACTCTACTTCACAATCGTGGGAATGTGTCGCGAGCATGCAAGAACAGCGTTACTACCACTGTGCTGTTAATTATCAAGATAGGTATATTTACGTACTTGGCGGAGCGGAGGGTTTGGGTTGCCAGCAACGCATTTACAAATCAACTGTCGAAAGATATGACCCAGAGAAAAACTGCTGGTCATATGTGGCATCGATGCATCAACCTCGAATTAATGGCCTAGCTTGTGTGTTAACCCACAAAATCTTTGTACTTGGGGGAGAAACGATAGATGGTAATCCTCCAAATTGCGAAGTTTATGACCCGTTGACTGACGAATGGCAGATGGGTTGTTTTCAGCTTAAAGAAGCTACTTTACCCAAGCTTAATCCCCATACTGGCAGTTTTCGCAGACAATTGTTTGAAAGTGATAGCCTGCGTTCTTTCCCTTCCTCCCTATCCCCTACCCCCTACCCCTTTCGACGCCTGCTACGCAGGCCAGAAAGTGACGGCAATGACGATGGGTCTAGAGATTCCAGAGCTCGTTCACCACATAAAGCCTTTGACTGGCGTTTTGTCTACAGTCCTTCTGTCACATGTTGTAATGGACTTATTATCCTGTTCGATTTTGGTCTATATTGGCATAATGGAGTACGGCTTCCTGTGTACTTGGTCAACCCAGAATCTGGTAACTTCAAGATTCTGTATTCCTTGTCATCACCATTCGATGAATACGTATCACGTGGGGTTATCACCCCTCTGAGCCGAAAGGACATGATGAGTGCGCTCGTTAGAGGTCTATCCTGAGAACAATCTTGTTTTTAATTTTGTCATGTGTTATAGAAAGGGATACTCTTGAGTCCCGCCTTTTTTACCACATACAGTCAAGTCCCCTCATAGCGGACACTGAGAGTCCGTAATAGCAGGAGTTTATGTTAGTCAAACATCTGTAATTTATTTTTGCCTGGGATTTAGCTGCTGTCCGTGTTATTTGGATGTCCGTTATAACGGGGTGTCCGTAAGGCGAGAGTTGACAGTAATTATAACAACACTAAGAACACTTCATTTTCATACAGCCAAACGTGAGCCATGACATGAGCCTCTTTTTTGTGTGCTACACGCACCAGGTGATGCTGTTGAAGAAATCCCAGTTTGAGACCATGCAAATCAGGCCGGCTCTGGTAGTAGGGATCTTAAGCACTGAACCACGACGACAATCGCAAAACAAACGTAAAAAAGCAAAAATTTAACAAGAAAAACGACTCTACACAAGTGTGACACTTTGGTGGTTTTCTACGTGCCTTTACTGGACGACTGCAAAGTGAAACCTACTAACGTGATGTTTTACGGCGGACGTAAACATACGAGGACGCGGTCGTACGAATTCGACTCCCTTTAAGTCCTGGAAAAATCCTCTGTATTTGAAAAACTGGGTGACTTTTGATCATCGCGATGAAGTTCGAAACACTGCGTATTCAAATTTTCTGAGACCTTTTTGATGCCGTCGCCATTTTGGTTGCTCATGTTCGCTATTTATTCTCTGTAGGTTTTTTTTGTGGCAAAATCAATGTATGCTTTTCTTTTAATTTGATCTGGACTTTTGAAGGGGTGAATGAGCAAGTGACTGGTACCTGGCAAAATCTGAAAACAATATTGCGAAAACGCACAAAAGAAACATAAGAGCACCTTGACAAAAGAGCAGGTTTCTCTTGTTTGTATTTTACAAATTATTTGCCGCTGCACATAGACAAGAACTCCTCGAATCTGAAGCTGTGAATGAGTGTCAGCTCCACATTTCTGTGAACAAAACTTCTTGCATTTGTTCTGGCTCATTAATGATAGGATTGGTTATAGCCGTTCCGGACAATGTCTAAATTTGTCGCTGGCGTGACCGTTTACCCACGTGAAATACATATATTATGATCTAAAATTGATACGTTGACGACTGGGGAGTGGTCGGCCATCTTCGATTCCTTTGTTTGTCGACTACGGGCTTTCTGACTATGGCGATTCATCTGATATGGAAAAAATTCATAGCAACAAAGACGTTTAACAAGGAATCTTGTCAAGGTAACGTAGTAGTCGCTTAATTTAAAATTGTTTGGTTTATTCTATTACTCCTGGTTAAGTGCATTCTTAACGTTATATATTAAACGATTAAAAACATTACTACCAGTACAAAAATAATAACTAGACAACAGAGTTAAGCAGTCCCCGTTAATGGACGTTTCAAGAGCTGGGTCTTCCTCAGACTACACTAAGGAGTAATGACAATTGCATCCGGCACTCCTCAACTTCCACCATCAAAACTATGTCACCATTGTTTCTTTGCCAACTCAACTTGTCGTCCGTTGATTAAAAAATGCTGTTGCCCGTGTAGAAGTTCCTTTTTCTCAGGGCATGTTTTGTCTATTAGGAATTTCTTCAGCAGTTGTTCTATTTTTAAAACAGTAGAGGAAACGAAGACGCTTAACTTTCCGCTCCACTAATCGATGTCTGTTTTGGAGCAGTGACTGCCTCTATGTGGTACGGATAATTATCAGAAGAGTTTGATCAGAAATGGTAGAAGGTCAATGATCGTAACTGCCGGATCATTGTCCTTTGTAGCGTTAAAGTTGTAGTGAGCAAGTTTTCAATGTAAGATCTTTGCTTTGCTGTAGCCTGTGGAAAACACTGTTTACGGTTACGTCGACATCATGGTTGTTGTGCCCATTTTATAAGGATAAATTTCAGCTGAAAAGAATGCTTCATTGGACCACCCAAGTTACTGTTTTGTAGGAACCAAAAACGACTTGGAATTGGATTTTGAATCTGAGTTTCAACAAATTTCCAAAATCAGATGATGTCGCCATGGAGATAGTCACTTGCTGCGAGTTTTCAGCTATAGTGATCGACATTCTCTATCAATTACGGTGTGCGGTTAAGGTTTCATCCAAACAGACAATCTAGCTGACTTACCCACCAACCTATCTTTATGAGTCATGCCTAAATTCAAACAGTCTGCATCCAAAAGGCCTGATCGACATGAGCAGAGCCATCAGGCCACCTAACATGCCCTGTTCAATATGCTGAGGCAGTCAACTTACTCTCAATGAACACCTCTCTAAGCGATCCCTTCAAGTTGGTCCTTGCTGTTCTTCAGTCACTTGGCGATATCGTACTGAAGGACACTTAAGACCGTTCCCAGCGGTGTCTGTCTCAGAGGGAGTTTGGAGTGTCATCAATGCCCAAACGCTTTGTCATGTGGATGATACCCTAGGCGACTAAAAGACTGCCCATGGCTGCCACTTAGCCACTGCCCGGATAGTGACTGTGCGCATGCGTTGAGCTTAGGTATATAAAGGACGTGACTCTTTCCATTCCGTATGGTTTATCAAAAGTCAGGGGCGTAGCCAGCCCATAGAGTTGTAGAGCCGGGCCTACAGATTTTTGGTTTGATCTCTCTACCGCTTGTAATAAATTATTCGTTGTTGGGGTGATTTAAAAATCTTAAGAGCTCGAAGTGTTGGTGAGGTTAGTGCGTACTAGTCATGCGTGCAATTTTCAGGATATTTGGAAATGAAAGTCAGCCAGGCCTACAACTAGTCGAAAAGCTGGCTACGCCCCTGAAAGTACACCAATCCTAGCTAGCGCCGAGAATTTAAGAGCATGCAGCACCGCCTCTGAGACTTTTCCGCCTTCTAATGTTAATTAGTTTGATTCCTAGCTTACTAGGCCAGAACAAGATCTCAAAACCGATGCTGTATTTATCGGAAGAGGCTAAGCTTGGTATCGTGAGTGGGGCCATCGCTATCCTCATTCTTATGGTGATCTGTATGATATGTAAACTGAGCAAGCTACACAAGCAGCCAGCTTACAAAGACTCTTCGTATCTGAAACAGACCAACAAAACACCCCCAGGAAAAGTTCCGCTAGCTCAGTATCCCAGCTTTGCCGTGGATTGTAGCGAGTGTGAGCAAGAAAAACTAAGCAAGATGAAAGAGAACGTAGAGCAACAAACTGAGCAAAGGTCTAGTCCACCTAGAAGTAAAGGAACGATTAAATTCTCAATGATTTATCAAAGTAATTTACATAGTCTGTTACTGAGCATTATTGAAGCAAACCAGTTGATTGGAAAAGACTTCTGGGATACCGTAGATTCTTACGTCAAATTGAGGCTACAACCGGACAATGATGGAATTTTAAGGAGGCAAACCAAGGTTGTCAGGAAATCTAAAAACCCTAAATACGGCGAAAGTTATGAATTTGACATGTCATTACAAGACGTTCAAGACTCGACGCTTCATTTGTCTGTCTGGGAAATTGATAAATATTCCCGGCATCACATAATTGGAGAGCTGCAACTAGAACTAGGTCACGTGATCAAGGCTGACGAGTCAGCTGCTTTTGACAAGGAGTTAAGGTCGTTTCAGAGGGTGAGTTAAACTTCCGGTTAACTATTTAAAGAAAATCTTAGGGGCTGTCCACAGTTAGTGCCTGGGAACCAGAGCCTGGGCACCGGTACCAAATTGCTTTGAGTTCACATCTTGAGTACACGATATGTAACTATGTTCATAGTTACTCCATTTCGCCCTGTCAGACGCCATTTTAAAACATGAGCTTAGCAGCGAGTACAAAAAGAACTAACAAAAACGGTGTGCACACAGGAAGCCGGGGCACCGGCACCGTGCCCAAATTCTAGCGTGGGTACTTGAAAAAAGGGTGTGTTCACATTAGTGCCCAATGAGTCCCGTACTCGGGCACTAAGTGTAAACGCTGCCTTGATCACTTTGCCCAAGATCATTGGGAAATCAATCAGGAGGAAGGGATATTCATTAGGGAGAGGGAAAAGGCGGCCCTCATTCGCTCACTTCCCCTGTTCCCTGTTTCCCTCGTCTTCTCCTCGCGGTTTTTAGCCCCCTTCCAATTCCCCCAAACGGAAACCCTGTTCACAGACTAGCATTCCACCTCAGTGAGCTTACACAATAGAGACCTGTAGATTCTACAAGTACGAGATTTTCTCAGTACTAAGTAGTGCACACGCGTGAGCCAGCGTCATTTTGGCGGGAAAATGTGGTAGCCGTCGTCATTCTACTACGAGTTTTCGCGCGAATGTCGTGGTGGCGAAAACAAATTATCAAATGTTAAAAGGTTTTATCATTTTTGCGATCGGGTGGGCGCGTAACCTCCTTCACTAAAGATAACAATGCTAATTTTTCTAGTGAAAAATGGTAAACGAAGCTTTCAGGGAAGTCTATATTTTGAGAAGACGCGAAAAAACTTCAAGTCAAATCTCGTACTGGTAGTCGTCCTCGTCCTCGAATCTAAAGGTCTCTAATAGAACTAGGTCGAGGGTTGGATGAATTGATGTATTATTATATCTACCCGAGCCTCGAGTTGGTGCCGTTGCTCACAGTAATGCGGGAAAGGTCTGTTGGTAGCTTGTTGTTGTTCAAGACTAACGCCCTTCAAAAGGACCCGAACGTGACGAAAAGTTAAAGATAAGTATTTTAACCAGCCATCTCTCGATTCTTATGATCCTAGTAAAATCAAACACCCTCCCTGTTTAAACTAAACCGTCTTTTTCATCTTCCACCCAGACAAAAGCCAACCTGGGTGAGATATTATTTTCTCTAAGTTATATGCCAACCGCTGAAAGAATGTCTGTGGTTCTGATGAAAGCCAGGAACCTGAATCCACCTTTCAGTGACTGGAACACTGAATCAAGGCCAATTAGTAAGTCTTAAAAACCCAGGATTTGCGCCAGCCTGCTTAACAGGCGTTTTATGAGCGAACGCGGCATTTTGCGCGAAAAGCGAAACGTGTCCTCCCCTCGTCTCGCGCTTCGCGCAAAATGCCACGTTCGCCTCGCGTGGCTCATAAAGCGCCTGTTATGCAGGCTAGATTTGCGCTAAAGGGCCTTCGAGCTACGCAACCACGACGGCAATGAGCTCGATTACCAGCCGCTGTTTCGGAAATGAGCCGACGCTCCTCCCCTTCGAGGAGGTACAAGACAGGACCCGAAAGGGCGGCGGGAAATCGAGCCTACGACGGTAACGGCAACGAGAACTTCAGGAAAGCAATTGGTTAAAAGCAAAACAACAGCCCTACACGTGCATCACGTATGCTTCTTGTACATTTCAGCTTTGCCGTCAGTGTACGATTAAGTCGTGAAATTTCCTAACCTGTGAAACACGCGTTGTTGGAGGGCGTGCGCAAAGCGCGAGCGAGACGAAGCGAGGGGTAGTTTCGCTCTTCAGGCTTGCGCATTAAAATCCGCCGTAGCATTCCCAATAACGCCCGATGAGCAGGGTTGAAATTTCTCAATTTCACGTTTTATGGAGGAGGCAAACATAGACGACGTTTTTCTTTCTTTTTCTTAACTTGTAAACGGTCCTTAACAAGTTACCCTTAAGAAAATTCGTCAGTATCTGACAAATTGAACGAGATGGAACAATAGCGATGAAGATTGATATCACGCGAATTCAGTTTTGAAAAGACGTTTTTGCTGTCGTTGCAGTTGTAGTTGCTTTCCCGGGAGAAGTCAGTCGCGTGAACCAGTGATTAGCCTGTACAGGCGTTCGGATAGTGGAGTGTGGCGCAAACTAAGAGAGCAGGAAAAAATAATTAGGAAGAGAGGGAGGAGAGGGAGAAAGAATTGACTATTTTCCAATTGCCCATAATACACTCTGTTTGCCCCCCAAATTTTGCATAACTTGTTGTCTTAAAATGCTCTTGGGAAAATGCAATACTCCCAGGAGCATTTAAAAACAATGGTTTATGCAGAATTTGGGGGGCATACAGAGTGTATTATGGGCAATTGGAAAATAGAGAATGAAACTCTCGCTCTTACCCCTACCTCTCCCCCTTGCCCTTTTTTTTCTGCTCACATCTCGATCTTTGTGCTGTCCCCACGATCTGAACGCCTGGAACAGTCTAACCAGCGATATCCCACCGTACTCATACCAGTTTGCCGTTTTTAAACAGTTTTTCCTGAAATATACTGTGCGGTTCTTTTAATTTTAGCTTTGACTCGTTAAAGGTCTACCGAAAATTGCTTACTGCTAAAATTCTATTTGAACTGAAGTTTGGTATTAATTTATGAATTTTGATTTTGAGGGGATCTCCCTCCGAAGTTCAATAAGAACTTTTCGTTTATTTTTCGAAGATGACCAGACTGCACTGACGGCACATAAAACGATAAGTTCTTTTCTTGTGTTCACAGATCCATTCATAAAGGTGGTCCTTCTTTTCGACGGCAAAAAAGTGAAGAAAAAGAAAACTTCCACCAGGAAACAAGAAACCAACCCAGTGTACAACGAGTGTATGATGTTCGATGTCCCCCCTGACCTCCTTCATAGAATTCTCTTGGTTATCTCAGTCGCTGACTCGAGAACAGACTCGGCGAGAAGTGATGTGATTGGTCGAGTGGTGATAGGCTCAGGAACTACTGGGGAGTCGCTTAGACACTGGCACCAGATGCTCATATCACCTAGGCGACCTGTAGCGGCCTGGCACCGCCTTAGACTGTAATTTGTATAAAAGGAACCAACTTCAAAGTTACGTCGTGGCTTAGATTTGTTTTAAGTCACGCTGGAAAAAAGACGTTGTTGAAGTAAGACGGTGGAAACTTAAAATGAGTTCTGGAAAAGATGCGCATATAGAGAAGGGACGAATTTCAGTCGCTACATTTGTCTTAATTTTGTAGTTATCATTATCATAATAATTATTAGCAACCTACTCCCACTTGAAGATTGGTGCAGTGTGCGGCGTGAGAGAGAAAGAAAGCTCGGTCGATGGCGAAACCATCTTTTAACGTGAAAATGATTGAACTAAGAAAATCAAAAGAATAACTATTTTTGTTCTGTGATTTATCAATAAATTAGTCTCCGACTGACAGTTCATCTAAGAAGTTTGTTTGTTCATTTGTTTCTTCTTTGTCTGGGAAAAGACGTATGTTTTCAGGGTTTTTTAAATAACAATTGATTTAGTAGCCTGCGAAAACAGCCGTCCCTCCTCGCTAGGAGCGAGGAGGACGGCTGTTTTCCTAGAATTTTCGGATTCAGAAATGTGTTTAACAATAACTGTGCGAATCCTCGGGCGCTGATTGGTCGAGAGCAATGGTCTATGAGAGTATAGGCCATGGAAATGACGTAACATGTCACACAGTGCCGGTTGTTTTGTTTTTGGTTTTTCTTAAAAAAAAATAAATGTTATTGTAAAAAACAAATCGACCACAATTTTCCATGGTCTACACTCTTATAGAGCATAGAAATGGCGCCATAAAATGTTCAAAACTTTGCAGTGAAACAATCCGCCTGCGGCTCGTGGTTCCATTTTATGACGTCGTTTCTATGGTCTATAAGACGGTACACAATAGAAAATTGTGGTCGATTTGTTAAATGGAGAGAGGAATCAAAAAAATTCTCATTTTTGTAATCTGTTAAATTTTATCTAAAATTTTCGGTCGAAAATAATACTGAAGCCCTTGAAATTTCGAAAAGACTCAAGTTGCCCTAGGACGACCGAACAGATACATTTCTGGAGATCTAAAAGTGCCTTCGATAGCCTTGCAAAGTGTTTTCACTGAATTTAGGAAGAAAACGTTGCTGGGTGCCCCTGTTAATAGTGTCTCAACGTTTGAAATGAATCTAGTAAGCTCTGCGAAGAAGGCTAGAAATTCCACGGTGCAACGATGACGACAGCAAGATCCAACATCAGATATTGATGAAGTATACAAGGTATAAAATACCCTCGACCCAGGTACAGGTACTAATTACGAGAACCGCAAGCGTAAACAGTGAATTTTTTCTAGTTCAGAAGACGTAATAAATAAGTGATCGTCAGTGGAAGAATTGTGTTATCTTAATCAGAACCGTTTTATATGTAAAATAATATACTTATTTTTCATTTTACAGCCCGTCATTTCTAGTTATCTAACTGCATAGAGAGTGGAGAAAGTGATATTATCAGAGTCTTTCGTGGTTATTTGTGTATTGATCATCTATTATATAGTGAATTATCTAGAAGTTCAAGTTCTACGCTACTTCGTACTCAAAGCCGCTAAAGCAATATAAACACCCAGTTAATAAACACTGATTGAAGACCAACTTGTAGAATACTCGGCTGAAAAATCAAAACGCCTGCATGCTCAGTCAATAAATCTCATTTTTCATGTGCAGTAATTTTTTGAGGATCAAATTTATCAGCCTGTTTGGAAAAGAACCTTACAACATACAAAACATTCCCCGAATTCACTGACAATCCACACGTACATATCCGGATCTTTTGAAAACGGAAAGTTGTTTTGCGGAGTAGCCCGCGCACGTATTAGGTGAAAACGGTCCTCGAAAGTTTTTGAAAACGCTCTTCAATGTGGACATTTTTGAAAACGCTGCACGGAGTTTCCGGTATATTCAAGTGCACAGATGAAAACGGAAAAAAATAACGAATGTTTCATTAAGTGTCACCTTTCCCCTCCACGGCGTAACTTTATTTTTTTTTCGCCGATTAGGCAAAATGTTCAAGCTTGTTCTTTCAGAATACGACATAATCAGTAGGAGGTTCTAAGTATGCATGTTTATTAGGTGCATAAACAACTTTGATGGCCTTTGGTCACTGAACTTTGCCAACCAAACATACAATAGATCAGCACATTTCAAGCCAATCAGTCTTAATGAAATGTCCTTTTCCATTTAGAAACGGTTGCTTAAGGATGGAAGAAAACGATCTGAAAATGATATGTGGTCGCGAATTTTATCAAAAACCAAAAAAAAATCCGGTTTTCAGAAAAAAGGCAATAAAGTTGAATGACTAATACGCAACCCTCAGAGACCTACTAGAATACACAAATTAGTTTGTTCTTTAATATGCTGCTGTTGTTGTTTTATTGTTGTTTTATTATTGGAGCTGTAATATATGCAATCAGAAGCCTATAACTCTGCTTCTCCGGATGCAATACTCTTGGTGCAAGCTGGCTAAGTCAGTTTTTACGAAAAACATAAAAAAAAAAGTTAACACCTTTTACTTTTACCCTCTAGGCTAGAAGTGAAGTTATAGAAAAACTCTTCAACAGAAACACCGGCTACAATACACGAGTGGAACAACTAAGAAGTATGAAAGTATGAGAACGCGCGTCATTCCACGAGCCCTCCAGTGGTCGATGGACTAAAAGCCATTATTAAACCGTAAAGATAATGGACTTAATGAATTTTTGTGGCATATGTCATGTAGAAAAATGAAACCTTTCTTCTCCCTTTATCATACAAGTTGAGTTTTCACGCCTTTAAAAACCCAAGAGAACTCGAAACGACTTCTTTTGGAAACAATGACCTCGGGCTTGTGATTTCCATAAGTTTTACATGCAGTTCCCTTTTGGACCGACAGGGTCTTTCAGCATTCAGGGCTTTAATAAAAGGAGAAAACAGCCCCTTATTTGGGTCTAATTGACTTCTTCGCGAATCATAAAGCTACCAGAACGTTTTTCATATCTTAGCAGGCGCTAAAATATAACATCGAGAGACAAAAACGCCAGAAAGATGTATAATCACATTGGATTTTTTATGTTAACATACAAATTAAAGGAAGTTAATTTCCCAGAGCACTGTAGATTGTTTGTTAATTTGCATTTGAAAGGTTTTAACAACCTATTATTACGTTTGTAGGTGGGTATATTTAGCTTGCGTTTGCATTTTCAATTTCTGTCGGTCTTTTTAACAAATGACCTGTCAAATACTGTTGCTTACTCTCATGTTCAGGATGTAAATTACGTCACGGTATAAATTACCAATTATTGCTTCGGTTAAAAGCACTTTCGTTGAGAAGGTTTGGGGTTTTTTACGTCAAGTTGATGAATCTGTGTCGTAAGTCAAAAACGTTTCATGAATTTAACGTCCAGTGTGGTAAAAAGTCACCAAACCATAAATTCCAGAAGTTATGAGTACTTTAGATGGAATCTTTGATTCACAGCTGAGATTAACATGCATTCGAGTTTCGCTAAAGGTAGGTAACATTTATTCTACGTGGTTAAAGTTTCAAGTAAATTATTCAGAAACATTGTAGAATAGTGCCAACGATCGTCTTTCAGCTTTAGAACGCTAAAACTTTCAGAAAAAGATGTTTTTACATTGCAGATTGCGAGATTACTTATGCAAACATGAACAAAGAATCCAGCTGCGTTTTAACGCAGGAAAAAATATGTCGTTGCACGTTTATTTCCCTTTCAAAAACAGTACCGTACCTCGGGACTTTAAATTCCTTAATGATAAAGAGCGGAATAATGAACGCAGTCGGGTGTGAAAAAGGCAAAAATTGACTTTCACTAAATTTCAAAATTTCGTAAATTGATATTTTCTATAGTTACAATAGTATGCAGTAATACAATGTTGTTTAAAAGTTTCAGATGACAAGTTTTTTGGTAGCTAATTAAAAATTTAAACCCCTCGTTAGATCAGTCTTCAAATATGTCCTCGATCGCATGCAATAAAAGGAAAATGGCAACCTTCAGACCGGAATAATATTTGATATATTGTTGGATTGGAAAAGCAGAACTACATAGTAATAGGTTTTCATAGAGAACAAACTGGATTGAGCCGTCTTCTTGGACCTGTTGAAATCGCAACCGGTCGACTGAATCAATTGCTCCATTGAATACTGTCTGGTAAGGAGTCAGGAGTTAAGTCCGTTTGTTTATGGAGAGTTAATATTTAGAACGCTACTAAGAACGTTTTAGCTATTATTTAGTACTTAACTGGAGCCGAAATGTCTGGTTTAATATTCGAGTACGCCAACCTCGAGTAGCTATGGACTAAAAACTGAAAAACGCGTTTATATAAAAGCGCTGGGTTAAAAATGGTCAAATGCCCGTCAATTGATCGATAACAAGTGTCACAAGTCAGGATACAAATATAAAATTCATTCAGTAATGAGCGCATAAACTGGCGTTATAAATTTTATCTCGAACTTTCTGGCTTTCGAAGTATCGCGGTTCCTTTCGATTCACGGATTTGTCGTTCACCATAGGTTAAACCGGACTTGTTTGTATTTTATTCATTGCTGGTTTTCACAGTCACGACTCACATGTAAATAGTATGAATATGGCAACTTAATCTTCCGGTATCGCCAATACCACCATGACGCTATACTGCTGGAGCTGTTTCCTACAATAATATGAAAAAACTTGAGTTTTTTCCTCATTGCAAAAGTTCCTTTTAAAAATTGTTTGTGACCTCGCACCAGTCCTTCCCGCCAAAGTTTTAAATGAGCGCGGTAAAATTGGATAGCATTCTCGATTTTCTTCCTGTGGGAGCTTTTACCAAAATGGCCGTGACCAAATATATGTCGGATTGCGTACCGTACAAGGCGTATTGTGGATTTTCTGTACGTAAGTATTTAAATAGGAAAGTTAAACGTTTTATTGAAAGGTCATCCGTAAAGTTTAAGCTGAAGGGAGCCGTGACAATAGATGCAAATTAGATGTTTATCCGAAGATTTCGGCCGTTGGGTATATTTTTGTATTGATCTTCAGACTTATAAACGCCTAACGGTTTAAAGCTGATGTTGATCCTTCAGATTGTATGTTTTGCATCGCACATTCAGTTATTTGTTCGCTACAGTAAAAGCCTTAACTTGCAAATCGAGGCTTTTTGCGCCCTTAAAAATTGAACAAGATTTTCTACAGACTCTACAGTATATCGCCATCACCCAGCGGGGTTCATTGTCTGGAATGAACAATCTTTTAACAAAACGGCAGGCAGCCTACATTCCGTGACAAGGTTATTCAAAAGAGGTGATAATGTTTATTTTATAGCTACCAGCCTTGCTTATTAGTGAATTAGATTTATCTAGATTAAGCTTTTCAACATCTTATCCTATCCTCTACAAGGAAGATTTGCATTTTGTTAGGGGCATTGCAAGTGCTAGGGAGAGGAGACTGAGTGAAAATGACAGTGAAGTGGTGGGCCATGAGAAGAAGTGCTGAGATTTGAAGTCTGTAAATACAATGATTTACAGGCTTAGCTTCTTAGTGGAGAAGCAATCAGATATAATGTTGCCTAAAGGCATGGATTTTTTTGGCAGGCAAGAGGTGTGGGGTGGGGAGGGGTTGGCCAGGGTAGGAGAAAGAAGAATGAAGTGAATACTATTGGAACAATGCATGCATGTGGACAGCAAAATACCTTTGGCAGTAAGAAGAGCCAATCAGATTACTCAAAAGACATTATCTTTATTATACAGCATACCATATTCTGCATCTTGGTTAATCGTCTTCCTCGAATAATCAGCCCTCATCAACCCCCTTCAGTCTTTCACAAACTTTGTCACAGCTGCTTGCATCAATTTGTATTTGTAGAATAATGCTCAATACTTTGTTGTCCAATCCAGAAAGCAGCTGAGAAAGATTGCTTGGTCAATGACTTGGAGCAAGTCAATGACCTAAATTTAGAACACTCTAAAGGCCTGTGTTCAGTCCATTAAATGTGCTTGTCTTGTGACTGAAAAAGAAGATTTGACAAGAGGTACTCAAATAATATGTATCCACCCTCCATTGCTCTCTCTAGAATAATCACCTTTTTGGTGCTAAAGGAGAAAAAATTGCCTCTGACTATTGTTCCAGGAAATGTGGTATGTCAGCGCAATGTATGTCTATAAATTTGGTTTAATTTACTTCCAGAACCATAGAGTGCTTTAGCAAGCTGTGTTAAATTGTATCTGGAAAGAAAGCCCATGGGAGTTTCAACACTGTCAAACAGAACCATAAAACTGAACAAAAGTGACGAGGAGGACAGCAAGGAGGAAAAAGCCATGCCGACAATCAAGCCTCACAATGTACAAACACCAAAACCCCAGGCAGCAAAAGTGGAAGGAAGTACGTATTTAATTGGATAACTTAGACATTTTATGGACTTTAGCCTTCAATATCTAGAAAAGGAATAATATTTTTTTTCCTGAAAAGTTAATCAGAAGGTACCAAGAACATCTCTTGTCACAAATGCATAACCTAATCTTAGTGAACATTGACTAAAAGTAGTGTTGGGAATCAGTTAAGATCTCATAATCGATCATTGGAAACATTGGATTGACCCACTTGATCAATCATTGATTATAATTATGGAAAAATTTCCTTGTTTTTATTTTTCACCTTTGTGCGAGTCAATGTACATGTTATACAAACTTTTTGACTCTTTTGACTGTAGACTCTTCTAAGCTTGGAATCTTTTCTGTGCTTTTGGTTAATCAAATTCTCTTTTTTCTTTAATAATGAGATTATTAAACAGGCAACACACAAGTTTATGCTTATGGTTGTCAAAAATATGTATATATATATTTTTTTTTCAGTGCAATAATCGATTGAACATTTTCAATAATTGATTCTTGCATCGCTTAAAGATTTCAATTGATGATTGATTATAATCGACGATCTGCTCACCACTGACTAAAAGTTATAATCCTTTTTAATATTTTACAGTACCATGGTGGATGGTATTTGCCGTTGGTCTGCTTGGTTTTCTTATAGTTGCCGTTTGCTGCTACTGTTTTTGTTATCGGAAATGTTGTAAGAAAAAGAAGAAGGAAGAGAAAAAAGCTGCAAAAGAAAAACTTGACCTGAGAGAAGTACAGCTGCTAGCAGCTAGTTACCAGGAAAAAGTTCAACCATCTGTGGACGAGTTAGATTACAATAGTGATGAATTCCAGTCTGATGGCAGTTCAGGAGTTAAAATAGGTATAGATCAAAATGTAATGTCTAATTTTGTTGTAAGCTTATTCCCACACAGCTAGACCTTTGCTTGGCTGGGATGACCCCAGGGGGAGTGGGTAATCGACCATTGTTTGGGTACAGGTGAGCTTATTCCCACACAGCTAGACCTTTGCATGGCTGGGATTAGCCCAGGGGGGGTGGGTAATCGACCAAAGTTTGGGTATAGGTGAGCCAATGAGGGTTCAAACCCTGGCTCTTTTTAGGACAAAAAAATCCTAAAATACGTACCCTGTTTAGGACAACACCCTCAATTTTATTACCCTGTTTAGGACAAAGGACAAAATGCACGCCGTCCTCTTTCAAGGGCATTTATTGGCAATTGCAGTAGAGCAAATTCACATTATAGTTATTATTACTTCTGTATACTTGGAGTACAAACAAAATAATGAATTCTTTCATCAAGCAAATCAAATCAATCGTGCAGGCAAAACTCTGTTTATAATTAGGCCAAACTCATGAGAAATTATAAACGCTGCTCAGGACAGATAGGACAAAAACCATACCCTGTCCAGCGGCACATCTCCGTATAGGCCATATAAGGGAGTACACCCCCAAGGTCCCGCCCATCCTCAGTAGGAGACATAAAAGTGCTGTCATCTATAAATAATTTTGTACTATATACATTGACAATGAAATTAAATTGTGTGCTTTTTTGCTGTGACTAGGTCGAATCCACTTCACCCTAGACTACAGTTTCAATGAGAATTCACTGACAGTGGGGGTGATAGAGGCACAGGATGTCCCTGCTAAAGATTTTAGTGGAACATCTGATCCGTATGCTAGAGTCATGTTATTACCAGACAAAAAAAAGAAATTTGAAACCAAGGTGTGAAATTACAGACTTTTTGGTTTGTTGTGACTTCTCTTGGATTGTATACAGCGGAACTTTGATATAATGAACCTCTATATAACAAACTCCTCCGTATCACAAACAATTTTCTTCACCCCATCAATAGTAAAGTATATGAGAAAGAACCTAGATAATAACAAAACCTAAATATAGCGAGGAAACTTTGCCAGTCCCGCAGCCCTTCGTTATATAGAGGTTCCACTGTATAAGGGACATAATTAATTTTGAACTGCTCAGTGTAGCAGGTTTCCATTAGCCTGAGTATCAGGCCTTCCTAAGGGGCTAGGGGAGAGGAGATTTTAGATGGGGGAGGGGGGAGGGGGAGAAGAGAAAGGAAGGCCTGACACAAAACCATTCAGCAAATCGTGTGACACATCCAAAATCTGGATGTGGCAGTGATTGGATAACACACAATACCCCCTGACGTCACTGACCGCAAGTAAATACTAGCAGGGCGATCGGCAAGGAGAAGAAGTTGTTCATTGATGTTTTGATTTCATGTTTGTGATACGTTTATGGACAGAGACGGAGAGAGGAATTCAAAATGGCTCTAGAGGGCGCTCTCAAGTTCTTTCCTGGAATAAAAATAAAACCCGAGCAAGAATTGTGTTTTCAAGGCCTCGTAGTTTAAAGGAAAGATGTACTCGGATTATGGAAAAGCCTCATAAACCAGCTTCTGCCGAAACTATGTCCGAGTATTGGTTTCACAAGACCGGGACAAAGAAGACCATATCAGTGTTTCAGATATCTAAGTTCTGATTTACAACATTCTCCCGTTAAAAGGGTATTGTTACTGTAAATGGAAATAGAGCGAGGTAGCCATGTATTGAGATAGCCGCGGGGATAGCCGACAGCACTAAGGCTTTTAAAAAGCTTGACTTTGCTTGTGGCGGTTACGATAACGTACGTGACTGGAATTCGTTCACTTCCTCTTCCAAAATTTTCTCACTTTTGAAATGTCTTAAGCTCAAGCGGGCGCCATCATATATCGCCAACGGGATTGACCTTTGCTATAGGCTCTCACTTCTTATTGAACTGGAAACAGCTTTCACGAGCTCTCTGTGTAGTGGTGGAATTTGCTGCTGCTTGATAATTTCTAGGCATATAGGTGTTTCACCATCGTTCCTTCCTATTTATTCTTGCAGCTCTATTCAACCACCCGAGAATACGAGGGATAAAATCGGCTTTTTAGCTGCCAGACAAGCGCCTGATGTAACTCTGTAAACAAAAGCAATTTACAATTTTCCGGGCACACATTTATTTACAGAGAGTTGGCGATCTTACGCTAGCACAATTCCTAAAGCATGATATAATTCCTCAAAAACGGCAGGTTTTACATTACAAGTATTCGAAAACTCCTCATTGGAGGTTTTAGAAAAAAGCGAAATCATAGCAACACAAGCACCGGAGCTCGGCCAGACCGTAAGGTGAGATTTACTTTAGGCGAGCTTGTTGACACGTGAAGCTGACAACCCAATGACCGGAAGTGATTTTGATTGGATTGTATCGAATCATGCTGTGTGGGGGTGGAAGGCTCCAGTAAAAGCATCTGTGTCAGGCGTTTCTCTCCTTCAGCTCTCTCCCTTTTTCGCTTCCATCTTTCCCCTTTTCCCCAGAAACGCCTGATACTCAGGCTAGGTTTCCATCAAAAAATGTAAACATGGATAGCTTTCTTTCAATGTGATGCCCGATCATATACAGTTTCAAACCTCCTATGGAGATGTCATAAAACTGAACCTGGCCATATGTATTTTTGAATATTATTGTCCAATAAAAGTAAAACAGAAAATTGATGAGAAAAATTAAATAAGGCTCTTTAAAATAACTTATAAGTTAAATGTAAATGCCAAACGATTAGCAAGTCACACGTGGCCATGGCTATCTTTTGTTGAGTCAAAGATGCAAAAAGTGGAGTCAAAGTTGCATAAAAAGGTGACATCAAAACATTAATTAGTAAATTAACAGAGGTTTCTTTTATTTTTTGTAATTTTATAGAGATCCTCATTTGGCATCCCATTCTTCCATCCCTACAATTTTGATCTTATCTGCAACTCTACTCGAAACAGTTTACTTTCCCATTTTATAACAGTGTGAAGCTCTTCTTCAATTAACTGTGTAACTAATTAAGAAACTCTGAAAAAATTCTGATCAATAATACACTTTTCTTCATATATTTAGGTTCACAAGAAAACTCTAAATCCTATATTCAAGGAAACATTTGTGTTCAAGAATATTCCATACAGCGAAATAACAAACAGAACTCTTTGTATCGAGCTCTACGACTTTGATCGCTTTTCCAGACATGACATCATTGGAGAAGCCAAATTGCCATTAATTGATGTTGATTTAGCAACTAATATTGATGAGTGGCGTGCTCTGATTCCACCTTCATCCTCAGGGGGCCTCACTGGGGTACATGTAAGTTAACTTTCTTTGTAGTTGAGCCTCACGTATACTGGGGACCAAAGTAACGTAAAACTTGAATTCTTTCAAACCAGAAGCATATAGGTTATACTTCTGTTTCAAACCTTTGGAACAGTGTGGGTTTAGAAAATTTCTTGCATATTTTCTGACTACACACCTTCTCACCTTAAATCACCTGATAGTGATAACTGGTTGGTTGTATGTGTTTTGGCTGTTTCTTTGTGTTGTGGAAACCATTCTTGGTTTGCCTTTATGTTATGGTGTGGGTATTGTTTGAAGTGTCTTCAATCTTTGTATTATATCATTTAGTAAATTGCAACCGTTCGCAAAACTGAGAAACTTTCTGTGTTTTTCATATGTTATAATTTTCTTTTTTAGCGGTCCAAGCCTGAGCTAGGTCAACTTTGTTTTTCACTGCGTTATGTGCCTGCCGCGGGCAAATTACAAGTGGTCGTATTAGAAGCTAAAGATCTTAAAGCCATGGATGTCTCTGGCTACTCAGGTAAGCTACAAAGCTGTCATTAAGGGATGGTGAACATTTTGCTTGGCAGTAATAATTAGAAAACTGAGCATTAGTTATTAAAAGAAATTAGAAGAAAATGCAAACCTTGACAACAGATGAAACCCTGGCTACTTTTCAAGGCTCAAAATTTAATGCTTTAATACAAACTTGCCAACAAATGCAAGTCACAAGAATTTCCTCTAGCATAAATTTCAAGGCTCGAAAAAAAGTCCTGTCCAGTAGTCTGTAGACAGTCTTAATAAAAGGATTCTTAGATTTATATCTAAAAGACGACTTTGAATCTACCTATAACATTTTATTGGATCAAGTCGACTGTGTTTCTCTAAACGACAGACGTACACACAATATGCTAATTTTACACTACAAGAGTTTGTTTCTGACTAAGTATCCTATCTACATGATGAATATGTTCAATCTATGTATTTTGTCTTATAATTTATGTGGCAATTATTTTGACACTGCCTGTAACTAAAACTACTTCTTATGGCCTTCATTCTTTTTCTTATCATGCCGCTACCGGTAAACAATGGAACTTACCATCAGACTCAATTAGTACCAGCGATTTTACTAACTTTAAAAAAAAACAATTAGCTAGCCTAAACAGTAAAATAAGTTGAAGTGCATTGTATATAGTGTTATTTTCAATAAACTTTCCGTAAGATTTTATTGTATATTATTTTTTGTTTTTTCTCTCTGAAAAATTAGCTCCTTAATAAGGACAAATAAAGTTAATGTATGTATGTATGTAGTCCAAGACGAGTAGTTTTTCTTCCTGGGCAAGTAACTCTTAAAGCACACTTGCCCAAGGGTCCAGGAAAGTCATCCTCTAACAAAATAATTAACTAAGGTGATTGGCCCTGGTCGGGTAAGCAAAATGCGAGAGCTGCTTGCTTAAAGGACACTTTGGGAATTGATTTTTTTTCAAAGCCCTGAACTTGTGAGTAAGCATTTAACCACTGCTGCGCCAGCTGCCCTAAAAAAATGGGGAATGAGGAAACAGATTCTAGATACCGTTTTCAAAAATTGTGGGTAAGGGTTGGGCAAGGTTGCAAAGCAGTCTTTAAAAATCTATTTTAAAATTAAATTTGATTTTTAGAAAATCATTGTCTTTTTATTATTGCTGCAGATCCATATGTGAAAATAGCGCTAATTCAAGAAGGAAGGAAACTAAAGAAGAAGAAGACAACTGTCAAGAAAAGGACACTGAATCCTTACTACAATGAACACTTTACTTTTCAAGTTGCTTTTGAGAACATTGAACAGACATCTTTGATAATTTCTGTGTTAGACTATGATCGTGTTGGTCGCAGCGAAGTAATTGGTAAATGTGTTGTTGGTGAACTGTCGTCAGGACCTGATCAACAACACTGGGTGGATATGCTGGCATCACCACGAAGAGCAATTGCACAGTGGCACACCTTACACAATTAGACCTTTTTATATTTACATCAAACAAAAATAATTCATACTATTATTATTATTACTATTTCAAATGGTTACACATTTATGTTAGGTTTAGTAGTATCATTTGTCGCCTTTTTAACTACTACAGGAGTCCAAATTTAAAAGAAAGAAAAGTTTGTCAAAAAGATGAGCAAAAAATGAGATTATTTCAAGGTGATAAAACAAAAATACTGCCACTTATTTTTCATACTCAAGAGAATAATATTGGTATATTTTAGGTCAACTACAGATTTTACTTCTAGGAGTGATGTGATTAAGATTGGAAGGGCTTATTATCGTTTGAGCAGAGCTGTAAATTAGAAACTGAAGACGTGAAAAAAACTTGAATTCCACCTTGTTATTTTGCTTACCAAGGGCAGTTGTTTACTTCTCTTTTATGATTCTTTTACATTAGAAAAAAAATTTTCCAGAGCCCTTGCCCTTTGCGCAAGTGAGCAAGAAAATTTGTGCACCTGGCAGAAAAGTCTTTTGCCCTGGACAACCAGATAGGACTTTTTCACCCTTTCAAATTCTTAAAGGTCTTGACTAGGCATAGATGTATTCATGTTTTGAAGTCCTCTTACTATTACTCTGAGCCACCTATACACATGCAAAGTCTCTGACCTTTCCTACACAGACCATGGATAAACCTTAGTAGCAATGTTAGGGTGTCACTAAGATTTCAAGTTGCTGGGTAAATACAAAAAGTAGGCGGGGAATAAATTAGCTAGGGGTTTCTTTTGGTTCTATTTTTCTTCTATTTTCCTTCGAAAGTAGCTGGGGGCCATGTTCATAGTAGCCGGAAGAAATCCCCGGCCCCCGCCTCTTAATGACAGCTCTGAATGTAATAGGAACAAGCTGTGCATTATTGGTACTTCACACAGCAAAATAACACTTAAATTTTTTAACTGCACACTTTCAGTGATGTCTATAGAGTGGAACCCACAAGCAAACACTAGATTTTACTATAAATCTTATATAATATATAATTATATATGAAAGGTTTTGAGACAATATTATGTATATTTTTAATATGTGGTCAAGTTTTTTAGGATGAGCAATCCTTTTCTCTTAAAAAATTATTGAAAAGTGAATCATTGGATAATGGTATACCATAAATGACCTATTTATGATAAACGCCCACTTCAAAATAAACGCCTCTTATCTAATATACGCGCCCTCTACTGGTTAAAATTTTATTAGACACCCATCTCTAATAAACTCCCCCTGTCTATCAGATGCCCCCTATAGAATTAGTCCAAAATACTAGGAATTAGCAAAAAGGTGCAAAATCATTCAATTCATCCAGTTTCCTGCTTGATTAACAAGGCTTGGTGTATTTCATCTTGTTCGATGTTAAGTTTAAAACAAGGATAGACTAACGATGGCAACACAATTACAATCAGCGAGGATTCTGGCATAAATGTTGGAATTTCAAAGAGTGATATGGATCTCTAGACGGCCTAGATGTATCAACTGATGGAGTGGAAATGCTGCCATATTTAAACTCTCTTGATATTTTTGCCGAAAGACCCCTAAAATTAAATAGATCCCCAGGGCGTTTATTAGGTACAATGAAGAAATGTTTGCGGTGGTTACATGAAGGTGGAAGTCTAGACTTGCCACAAGTCAACCTCATGAGTTTCTAAGCAAGCAGAGCGAGCTTTTTACATCACAAAGTGGCCGAGGGAGTCCGTGAAAGGGCCAAATGACCGGGAACTTATTCTTGAGATTAGGACAGATTGGTTTTTCTTGTTGAAAATTGATTTCTGCAATTTTTAGAAAGTACCCAGCACCCAGCATAATTTGATAATATTTTCATTTTTATTGAGTACATGCAATAGAAATACATATTTTCAAACAATACTACGGTCTGTGTACCCCATGTAAAACCAGTAAGTTCACTGCATACCGTCTTGTTTCTGAACGAACCAGACAAGTTGTAATTGAACAGACACAATTTTTTAGTACTCCATTTTTGTGTAGCGAATTTAAGTTAGAGAATATTTACTCTGGAGTAAATTTTTGCCAGAAAAATGTTTACCAGAATTTTTATTTGTGGGAACTTATTTTGGCGGATTGCTGGAAAAATCGCAAAAATTAGAACCCACAAAAATTTCATGCCTCACTGTAGTCCTAGACCCACACTTCAAGTCTCTATGAATTTGACTCTGTATATTTTGAGACTTGATTAGGTACCATACACGTAGGTGGAGAAGAGACAAACTGATTAGCCGAATATACTAACAATTTTGTTTTTGGTTGGTTCTAATATTGTGCTATCCAAGTAGGAAGGACTCGAACACTCATAATTCCTTTAGTATTGTAGAGGGGTATTTATTTATAGATTAAGGGATTATTTTTAACTTAACAATAGTATTATTTTTTATACATTTTTATCTTTAATCTTCAGTAAAATTCAACACTTCTGTAAGCTGGATATCCACTTGATTTTTCAATATGTTTTAAAGGGAAAAATACTTTTAAAAAATGACACTGCTTCTAAGGTAATGTATACCACAGAGCAAGAATTTAGGAGATGTTGTAATGTTAAGACTCTTAATCAAAAAGCTCAATAAGCTGATTCCTTAAAAACAGGTGGAATACACAGGAACCCACCCTAGGACACCAGCTTAATATGGACACTCGTACAAGACTGTGGTGCATTTTGTTTGTCCTAACCCTGAAATCCAAAAGTACATAGCTTCAAAATTTGCCGCATTACATTATTGCAATAATTTTAGGACTTAACTTACATGCCAGGATCATAATCATCTTCCTAGGAAATCATAAACGAGGGTTGCTCATTTATGAACGAGTAAAGTTAATGTTGAAAAGGACTAATTTATGAAAGTGTTTTATACAGAATTTGACTTTATTGCTTCAGTAATACAATAACAATAGAAAGAAAAGATAGTAGACAGAAATTTAACATCTCAAACTCATTAATAATTCATAAAGAAAATACATGAAAGGAAACTTATGTTTAATGAGAGTTTGGAAGTCAGGCAAAAAACTCAGTTTTGCACCCTTAATTTCTCCTAAAATCATTTTGTTTGAGAAGTAATATCAAGCATTCGACACAGTGTCTCATCACCAGATGAGACACCTTAAAGTTTGTCAAAAAGACTCTGCTGAGCGTCATATTTTCAACTCTCTTCTCAGTGTTTCATCTGGTGATGAAACACTGCGTCTCATGCTTGATATATTACATGAACATCAGAAAAGAAAATTATGTATTTACAAAATTACCCAATGGATAACTCTAGGCATAAATTGCTATCATCACTTCATAACAACATAACTGTTGATTTGCAAAGTTTGTAGCTTCTGCCGTCACTTTCTCCACCTTACTGTTAAGTACCTCAGGAATCCTCCATTTAAAGTTAACCAGATGAACACAGCTGCAGAGGGATTCTTGTTAATGATGGGCATTACTCTTTTGCTTCTCTTTCTCAGCATCTTCCATCTCAAAAACGTATTTATGACCCTGTGAACAAACAAAATGTCATTATCATCATCATCAATCCAATCATACAGGTCAATCATGGCACGTACTCAAATCCTGGTACACAAGTGAGGGCCCCAGAAAAACGTTTTCGGCACTGTTTCACTGATGAACTTAACCAGAAATTTAGTCCTATCTGTGCCACAGACTAAAGAAGACAAGATGTAGGAAACTCACCACTAACTCATGCCAGTCATGCTTTAGCCTCCATAGAACCCAAAACACCATTGTTCCTCCCATCACCTTGGACAAGATGAAATGAATTCGCTTTGGTTTAGGAAGACTGGCTATCACACCACCTGCCATCTGAAATCGATTTTATAAAGCATACTCATATCAGTAAAATACAGCAAAATCATTTCTAACAGGTAACAAGTGTGTTTGTTTGGTGAAATAAAAATAATGTGGTACCACGCCTCTACAGCTACATACGTAACATTTACAAGCACTGAATATCACATTTGTTGAGATTGGTTATTACCTCAGGGTGTTCATTAGGCATCGGAGATTGGAGAATTCACCATTTACCAGGCAGAATTCTCCGGCAAATGTTCGGAAGCCTATGGCTATTTTTCATTCAGACTAATGAAAACCCTGTTATCTATGATAAATTGGAGTACAGGCAGAGAGATGACTGACATCAAGGCAGAGATTTTTTTTTTTCTCACAAAGCATGGTTTGGAAAAAATGTTTGCGATTATTCTAGACTGCAGGGTTCAAAATAAAATCACAGCTTTTAGCCTGAATCTGTGGGCTTTTGTTGTCAAGGCTTATTTTTCCAGGCTGTCAATAATGAATGAGCACCTCCTGTGAATAGTCGACAATGTGATTTATTATTATGATATTATTATTTCTTCACTCACAAACCAGGGCGGAGCACAAACATGGCAATTCTGTTCTGTCAAGCAGTATGAATACAAAACTGACTTTAATTTGAATGAGTGAAAAGGCTTCACAAACAGCACTAAAACAAGTTTTTGTGCAAAATAAATCTTAGCTGCACATGCAGAAACATAAAGGCGGTACAAAATGGTTTGTCTGGACAAACTTGCATGTTTCACACTTTAGCAAATGCGTAAAAGAATTAGTCATTCACAGTGCACAAGAATTCTCCTTTTCAACTTTTGCAGCATGCTTTAAATTTCCAAACCTTTTTCTACTCTTTCTACTCATTTTAATTGATTGATAATGATAATCAATGACCAATCGATGGCAAAGATTATTGTGGTTATCGATTGGTATCAATTTTCAATAACAATCAATAGATAAATAATTGATATGGATTGGTATCAATTGGTTGCAGATTGACGGAGTAGGTGCATAAATATCACATCTTTAAATTTGTATGCAGTAATTGTGCACACGTTTCATTTTAATGCTTTGAACGTTAACAGGAGAAAGATACTTTTTTCTTTCTCTCCAATGCACCGTCCACAGGTATCCCTTTTTCCTCTGACAACTCAAAAGTTTATTTTTAGAGATAACAATGTGTGTGTTTTCTATAATTTCATATTTGTTTGACTGGATTGTTTGTTACAGTTTTAATGAGAAAGTTTCACTTAACAGAGATATTTGCATGTAGTGGCCAAAGAGGGTCCACAAGCTTGGATTGTAGGTGGCCAAGCTGTCCACGATTGGGTTGTTCCAGAAAAAATCCACACCCCCCCGACGGATGGGATTCTGGAAATTCTCGCGGGAGGGGGGGTCGAAGACTCCGGAAATCCAGGCGGGAGGGGGGGTTGACCTTAAAAAAGTCTTCTGCAGGGGTCATTTCGACCGATAGTTGATACAAATCAAACGTTTAGTTCGATGACACTTAAGCGCTTTCAGACCCTGAAAATAGTCAAAATGTTTTGTTCATATATTTCTCACCTGACATAAATGATAATCTAAGTTGCTTTACAGGTCCTTTTATAGCAGAAAACGCGAAAAAGATACTAAAGAACGGGCCTGAAGGAACTCGTCACAACGTTGTTGTCACGAAGAGCGTCAAACGCCTGACACATTTCTACTCGTACCCAGAGCCCGCGCGCGAAGAGTGATTTTTATAAGCTAAGAAATTATGTAAACACTCGTTCAGGTGTCGTTCGCATTTTTGTTTTTTGCTCCTTTCGTTTTCAGTTCCACGCGATAGAATTCGTAGTTTAATATGAGCTGAAGCTTTAGAAATTAAAACAAAAACATTTAGACGTGTTTGCGTGTATTTTCGATTAAAAATAAATTAAATTTAAGCCTTTTATTTTTTCCCGGAAATCCAGGCGGGAGGGGGGGTCTTCCACCTTGGAAATCCAGTTGGGAGGGGGGGTCTTGTGCTTCAGGAAATCCAGGTGAGAGGGGGGGTTAAAAAAGGACCCCATCCGTCGGGGGGGTGTGGATTTTTTCTGGAATAACCCATTGTTAACAACAACTTTAAACGCGCCTCCGCATTCTCCACTCTTCTTGTTAGCAGTAAACAGTTCACTGATGTTCACCTCAAAACGGCAAAGATTATAGCCTTTAACGGTGCGCCTTATATTCAGTAAAGCCTCTTCCCCAACTTCTTTCGTAGACATAATGACACGGAAGGACAATGACAGGCAAATGGGTAATTCGAATACAAGAGCATTTTATCGATTGATATCGATTGATGGATTGGTTTTCCGATCATCGATTTCCATCGATTGGATACCCCGGCCGGGGTAGTCTACGAATTTCAAGTTCCATATTTTAATTTACTTGTAGGCCAGGAACATAAGCCTACAATTTAAAAAAGCCAACCTCTCTCAGGTTAGTTAGCTCGTAATCTTCCAAACATAAAGAGCTTACTACCTGTGCAGTAAGTAATTATAGTTTTCGATTCCCTTCGTTACACATTCTCCCACTAGCTTAATATTGCTTGGACAAATTAAGGCTACTAAGCTTGTAATATTTCACTCTCATGCCAACTTTATAACGATAACAACGCGCTTCCAAAATATATGTACATATATATGCAATTGAAGTTGAATCATATTATACACACCTTTTCCTTTTAGAGTTATCTAAGCCGTGTAAAAGGAGAACGACGTACTCAAAACTTCCAAGATGGCGGAATATGGCGGTTACGAAAAGCACTAGATACCAGACTTCCTCGGGATTCTCGCCTGCAGCATGCACGCGGCCAGCGGCGGCGCGCGAGATCTACTCGACGCTGGAACGTTTAATCACTTTGGCGTTTCTTATGAATCGCTTTGGGGTAGCAAATTTACAGGATAGCTTCATTGACTCCTTTTTGAATTATCAATATACAGTCGAACCTCCCGTAAGCGACCACCCAAAATGCAAAGACTGAGTGGTCGCTTACGGGAGGTGGTCGTTTACAGGAATCAAACCACAGGCAGCCTCTTCCGAGAAGAGGTCCAGGCATATCTACTTCATGGTAGACAATTTATTGCATGCAATGTCTAAGTTACCTTAAGTTATCTTGTCACTAAAGTTCCTCATATATTCTAAGTAGCATAGTGCACACAGCGAACATGAAGATCAGAGAAAAAGCCATCCTCGGAGACCCAGGGGCAGATAGTGGGGGCGGGGAAGTCTAAACGGGCGGGAAAATATGGCACGAAGAAAAGTAAAGAACGGCGAGAAGGGCTCTCTCGCCGTTCTTTACTTTTCTTCGAGCCATATTTTTCCGCCCGTTTAGACTTCGAAGATGAAAATCATTTCTTACTAGATTGTAAGGCTTATTCTCAGATCAGAGACATATTTTTCTCCAAACTAGAAACTAAAATACCTGACTTCAAATCACTTTCACACGATACTTTAATATCTCTTCTTATGAATTCTTCTGATTATTTAATTAACTGTCAATTAGTTTCATTTATCTCGCAATCCTTTGAATTAAGGACCAAATTAATATCAATGACTGAATGAATGAGAACTGTAACGTTTTGTAATGTTTTGCACGTACTAACTAGTTGAATTAGTACTTAAATTTAGACTAATAGCTTTTGCAATACTGTAATTCCTTTATGGTCATGCAAATAAAGCTTTTGGTGTTGTTGAGAAAAAGCTGTCAAGTGGTCGCTTACAAGAGGTTAAAAACAATGGAAAATCATTAACCGTCAGGCCCAAAAAGTGATCGGGGTCGCCTACTGGAGGTGGTCGTTTACTAGAGGTTTCAACTGTAGGGCTTTGTCTGGGAAGATTTTAGTGGATTGGTGGACGCTTATGGGAGCGTGGTCGTCTACGAGAGGTGGTCGCACATGGAGGTTCGACTGTATACATATATGTCTAGCCGCATTTTTTTAATACATTAGCGCCATTGGCTTCCGTCAAACAGTTTTTTTTCCGGCCAAAAGATATCATTCAAAGTAGCCATCCGTTTTAAAAAGGAAGAGTGCAACCCATTTCTTTTTTCTCTTCCCTCCTTTCTTCCTCCTTGCTCTTTCTTTTTCTCCTTTTACTTCCTTTTTCTTGGTTGTGTGATTTTCGAGTTCATCCTGCGCAAAAAAGCTGCCTTTTGGCCCTTTTTCACTCAAATGGTTGCAAATTTCGTTGGGTTCGTTTTTTGAAAAACATCGGCTAGATCATACAGGCTTCGTGAAAACTAATTAAATCGATACAAAGATCGATGCTGCTGTCGAAAAATTCAACCTGGTCCACAGGGTTTTCCCGACAGATCCGGTGTGTTTCTTTACTAAAATCCAAATCCAAAAAGATTTTTAATCCGAAAAGAGATATTTCGCTTCTTTACTAAGATCCAGAAACGAATTATTGATCCAAATGATCCACAACGGAGGTGGATTCTTTGGATCATATCCAAAACCGGATACTTTGGATACATGATCCGAAGCGTTTCTTTACTACGGATCCGAAAAGAGCGAATACTGCCAGCTGTGACTCGAAACAAATTTAATGCATACATTAGGTGTTTGACTACACTGCTCATCCTTACTGCCATTTCTTAATTCCTTGGCATGAATTAAACGAACCATTTTACCGTTTTATCGGAGTGGTAAAATCGCAATACAAACAGAACCTAGTTCCCAAGGACAGAATTGCGTGTCTTCAGCGTGTCTTGCAAGACTTTACTTTTCCAGTACATATCTTATTGTAAGACTGGTACGTCCTTATTTTGCCCGTCCAAACCAATATCCTTGAGCTAATCGTCAGAATACAATGAAAGATCAGCAAACTTGTAACCGGTTAGTAGCCGTCTTATTCTTTCTCGGGGATACTGTCGATATTGTGGGTCGTTTCTATGCCGAGATGAATGAAAAATAATCCTTTTTTGTATACATCGTTCATTTTCTTCATGTTTCTTGTCGAAAACTCATAATGATCGAGATTTTTTATGTAATCTTGGATTTTAATTACTAAAAAAAAAACCCACCCCTAGAATCATTAGTTGGACGGAGTGAGAAATAAAAAAGATGCTGGTAGTAAAAAAATGGCAAAAGAGTTAAAAATTGAAGCTCATGTGTAGGAGTCGCAAAAGCTGGTTAAAGGAGTTTTACCGCGTTCGGTATTGCTTTAATATTCAGTCCCGATTTTTTCCCTGAATAAAGAAAATCGTTTTAAGACTCCTAGCACCTGTTGTGGATCTCTTTATGGCAAAATAAAAGGGAAAAGTTAAGTGAAATCAATTTAATTTTCCTTGAGAAGAAGCTGTTTTCTACTCAAAAAATCGTGACAAGCGATAAGAGAGCAACTTGTAATGTTTTGTCATGAAATGATGTAGTTTTCTGTCCATATAATATTCCTCGTGTTGTTTAATTGAAACTTAATTGTATGCAATTCGCGGGGGTGTTTTCCTATACGTAGCTTCATGTCTCAACTTCCTCCTCCGTAATGCCACAAATTAGAAACTATCGTCTTGTGCACGTATACATGACCGCGGCGTTTACCAACGAAAGCGCAAGTTCGAAAGATCAGTTGAACAGAGCAGTTTACATTTGAAAGTCTACCCTTACGCACAATCGTCAGTTTCTTTATTTTCGACAGATCCACTGGAAAAAAAGCTGCAAGCTAGGCGTCGTCAATGAAATAACAATTGAATTGCGACACATTCGTTTTCCCTTATTACTCGCTTCATTGCTTAGGTAACGAGACAAAACCGGCTACACATGTTTTTTTGTCTTTTTCTTTCTTTGTCTATAAGACCTGTTTGAATTATCACTTCCGATACTTTTTATAAAGGTTAAAACTAAAGAAAAAAAATAACCTTATAATCAAAAGGTGGCATGAGTAAAGTTTAAGTTCTGGGGTAAAAAAAATTCATAATTTTAAAACATTTTTTTCGGCAGGTGTGACCAATTATCCACTTTTATGAAAGAATCACACTTGAATAATTTTTCTCTCAACAATTTTCTTGAACTGATAAACTGTTGGCTTAAGTTATTCTGAAAAAGATATATAAAAATTAGACACCTTTTTTTTATTCAGCCAAGCAAAATCAAAACCTTTTCTTTTCTGCGAGTAAATTAGTTGTCCAGCATTCCTCTACACACGTGTTAAAGTTGCCGGCCGTCTGGTAACTTCCAGGACTTTCTGGCAATGTTAGACAGCGACCATTGTCAACTCTAAAGAGCAGCCTATTTGAACAGCTGAAATCATTAACGTCAACGAATAATACATGTCGTAAGATGTTTGGAAGCAAGGTAAAACAAAGCCCGTAATCTTTTGGTTCGATGGATAATGGCCTCACGTGCGAGTTAGGGACTTGTGTTACCGTCGGTTGCCAACCCTAAGCAAGAGTTATAATAAACATGATTCAATAATCGACCCAGTAAAACTTCAGCTTAAAACCGTTATTTGATCCCTTTATTAATTTGAGAACTACTGCATCTAACACTTCTGATGAAGAATAGCTGTAAGCAAGACTTTGTCAATAAAGTCAATGAAATAACATTGAATTGCGACACATTCGTTTTCCAAAAAAAATTGTGTCAATCATTTGAACAGCGCGCAACATCACTTTAAGTGAACTAGTGTCAACGTGGCCTCAGTATTTCTATGCATTTAGTAAGCTAGTAGCGTGTGGGAAAAAAAAATAAGAAGAACAAATTTAATGCGAGAGAAGAGCAGATTATTTGGATAACCGTAATAGTCTTTTCTAGGGAAAAAATTATTCACGACCGAACAATACACTCAAACCATTATTTGTGCACATGTAGGCAGAAACTAGATTTTTTTTATGCAAACAAAGAAATTTACTTTGAGGCGGGGCACAATTGAGAGCGTGTTCAATGGGCTATATTCTGAAGTAATGAGCCGCGAATCTATTCAACTCTGAGAATCGCTTCAGCCCGCGGGCAAAATTGCCATGTCATTCATCAGTTCTATAAGCTACTGCTGTGGTTCTAAATGAAAAAAGGGATTTATTGTAGCAATCATCCTGAATGTATCATTTTAAGCGACAAATTTTGAGGGAGGAACATCCTTTGGTAAATACCGGTTTTTACCATAAACCTCAAACTCAGTCTAAAATTTAAAAATACCTCTTTTAAGAAAAGTTAGTGCGCGAATCAATAACAAATAAAATAACTTGACAAAAAGTGACGTGCATTGAAATGAAGCTGTTGCAACCTGCTCTGGCAACGAGACAATCACAAAAGAATGAACAAGAAGAAATTAAGAAAAGAAGATTTTTCAACTACCAGGCTGCCTTTCAAAATTTGGGCTCAAGATATTTCAGTCTCAGTACTGAACAAGCTGTAATATTGACTCCACTAAGTGTTCCGGGAGGAATGAGGGAAAGGTGTTAAGGAGTTTTTATTAAGGCGCGAGGAAAACCGGGGTGGTCGTTCCAGCTTGAGCTAAATTAACGTATTTCATTTTGAGCCTTGGGGGAAAGCAATAAAACAGGTGAGGTGGAGGTCGCCGCAGATTGTCTAAAAAACGCCACTACTTGTTTAGTTCTGTAGCTTGATCACGAAAGAAAAGTAATTCATGCAAGCGCATGCAAGCTTCCAAAATTTTAACTTTGTAATACTAAATATCGAGGCCGTAGAGTGAGATTTTGAGGGTGTGCGCGCTTGAAGAAAAGTTGGAGCGCCTAAACAAGGGGGCTCTATGCTCCCCATTTTCATGCCGACGAGAAGTGCAAAGTCGATACCTCTTGAACGATTGTTAAATTACTAATTTCTCAATCTCCTTCTTTCTCGAAGTGAAAAACTTAAATGCCAGAGTCCACGTTCCTTATGTGAAAAAGAATGCTTTAGAAAAACAACACTCTGCGGAAGCTTTGCTCCAAACATTTCATGAGATAAAGGCGTTATTCATCCCTTATAGTGTTAGCTACTAGAAATGGACAACCGACTCAAACTGTGCAACCTGAATCTTTTGTTTGGACTAGTTCAACATTCAGCTGAACATTCTTGTGACAATGATGAGCAAGCTGTGCTGGCGAAAGATTTAAGATGCGACAGTTGAGGCAACTAAATTCAATTGTTCCCCGGCGATTCTTATTCTCCTTTTCTCCTAACATTGTAACAACAACAACAATAACAAAAACAAAAAAAAAACCGCATTTGGTTTACAAGGTTGACAGAATAAAGGTTAATCAGTTTTGACTCAGACCGGCAATGCTTCTGATTTCACATTCACTGTTCAGCACGACCAACTTTAAGGTTTGGTCCCGGTGAGCCGGCCACAAAACTCGAACTCGTTCAATTTTGGCAAACGGCTTCTTTTTTCTTAAAATCCAGTCATGCATGATGACGGCACTTTCAGTTTGCGCGTGCTAAATCCCTGGAGGTTTTTATTCCTTTAATGGAAAAATCACTTGGAGAACAATGTAACTACTGTAAACAAACTGATCTAACAAGCAAGAATTGCGTCGCAAAGAGAAAAAGCCAGGTATGCAAAGGTGGAATATTATTGTCTAAAATTGCGTGTCGAGTCTACCATTTCCTTCCGGCCTGGAGGACAACGCAAAAACGAAACCTCCTGGGCCGGCAGCTAGCTTTGGTTTGTGCGCGCGTCAACTTCCTCAGGACGTTTTGCCCCGTGCAATAATCAAGCAAAGTAGAAAGCGTCAACAAACACACTGTGTAATGAGAATGCCGAGTAGACAATAAACCTTCTGAGTCATTAATTAGACGCAGCACGTGTCTGTTTTGTTTAATTCGTTGGGCTTCTTCTTAAGGAAATTGATTTCTCTCTACAACTTTAATATACTAAAGTTTTCCATTTTGAACACTCGTTCGACTCTTCAAAAGCGCGCGCAAATCGTGTTTAGCAGGTGCAGACCGCGCTTTAAAGACGCAAATCTGCAGGTCGTCTGATTGAACGCTAGCAGACGTGATACAAAAAGGTTCATTTGTATAACAAAGTAAAAACTTGCTACTTCTCGCCGGGCGGAGCTTCTGGGGGGGAAGACAAACTCCTATTAAACAAACTCAAAACCTGTTATGACCAGGCTAAAGCATTTTATGAGAAAACGTCGACTCGTTCAGTTCCCCTACTTTAAAGGCTGTAAAAATTTTCCTTTAGTAAATAATAATGCTAAAAGATTTGAGTCAGTTAATAACTGAACTCTGACGTCTTTATCATACTTTGTGTCACAGGTAGAAATTGTGGATCGAGACAACTGCATACCATGCTATGTAAACAAATGACATCGATAGGTGATATTCTAATAACCGAGTGAACTACCTAATCCGCAGAGCCACAGAGTTATGAAAATTACAGGGTTCAATTGATTATTGCGCGTGTTAAAAGTCAGTTTAAAGTTACAAATAACCTTTGAAAGGCCCGTGCGATTGTTGTCTTAAGATACCCGCCACGTGTGCTTTGCGTTCGAGAACAAAAGAAGGTAATCATGAGAAGTTTGCAATGAAATAAAACGACTTACCGCAAAACAAATAAGTGGTCACTTTAATCTTTATTGAAGGTACCTTTTAAATTGGATCCTAGGTTTGTGGGTTTGGATGCTCTTAGAGTTGGTGAATTTTTTTCTTCGTGTGAATTCTTGTGCTCTTTGGGTAGTTTTCTCAAATTGTTTTATAAACTGGTGGCTATTAATACTGTTATTTTACTGTGAAGCGTGGCTAGCCGGTAAAAAAGCCATTCAAATGTTAATAAACACGTGTCCTCTGATTAACAACATCTGCGCTCTTTAACTTCGAATTCACATCTTTACTAATCTATTGTAGCTTAGTAAACGACAAAATGAAATAACCCAAAACTGAGAGGGCCAAGATAAAAAAGTGAAAAAAAAAGGTTAGAGAATTGAAATCTTCTTTGACCAGATCATATCTTGGCCAGAAAAACATAATTTGTCAAATTTCGCAAATATATGACATCTTTTGATACAGAAATTTCGTTGTTTCCTTTTTTTTTGTAAATGTGTAAAGAAAAGAGCAACCAAATGAAAGGGAAGTCATTACCATTTCCTTTGTTCTTAAGCAAAAGAATTTCTCGCGCCAAAACTGCGGGTCTTTGTATTGTTGCCATAGAGCTACTCTCTCGACCAATCATGTGACAGTTGTAACTTTACTCACGGCTATTTATTCTCCTTACGCATTTGGTACGTGTGTTGTCGAAGGTTTATCGTAAGGGAAGTCATCATATCATGACTGCGACTGAAATCAGCTTTTTGCCATCCTGTCCTCGAAGAGAGCGACCGAACATCGTCCCCAGCCGCTCAGTATGTAGACAATTGTTTGGACCCGTTAACCACGAGCAAATGAGAGAAGACTTGCTTCGCGAGAAGAAGAAACTTTACGAAGGAAACGCTCAAAGGTGGAACTTCGATTTCGAAAATGGAATTCCTTTACCAGGAAGATACCTTTGGGAGAGACTTTACGCCAGTCTGTCGAAAGGAAAAACCGTTTCAAGCTTCTCTGGCCGCGTTAGCGAGACAGCTACGAGTGAACGTTTGGCTTGTTGCAACGATTCAGCTGGTCGTACTACAACTTCTACTACGACAAGTTCGGACACGACGGAGTCGATATCAGATGTCGTGGCAAGCGACTCACTTGAAAGTAGTATTTGTGATCCGGAAAAACGCTCAAGGTGTCTTAGAACGAGAAAATCGAGCGGCAAAATAACCGGTGAGCTCATTTGTTAGTTTTTCGCTTGGCAAATTTAACTTTTATTGTCACGATGTTAATGTTTGTTGAGTTGAGTTTACGTCCTCGACTCCGTCTTTGCTCATTTCGTTGGCTTGTGACCTCTTCGTAATTCTTGCGTGATAGATCGTATTTCATCAGAGCGTAAAATTCATGAGCAATATATTTCGGCTTAAGGTATATTTGGCCCTAATTTGCTCTGTAATATCGCGGATGCTTTCTCGTAATTGGAGCTTATGCGAAATCAATCTTTGTGGGCGAGGTTCTGTTTTATGTACATGTAGTTGTCTCACCAAGGATGTCGAGATGGGTTGTCAAAATGCCGCAAACTGGTCAAACGAAAAACGATGGAGTATTGAACACAAGAGTTTTTTTAAAAAACATCTATTTACGTCGGTCGTTACTAATCCCCTCTTAATCTCTTCGTTTCAGATTATCTGCGATCGAAGAAACAAAGAACAACACAGAAAAGATCACGGCTCAGGAGGAGGAAATCAGTGTCGAAACAAACACGACTGGACTTGTTCGTAACAAAACATTAGCACAGTCTTACAGCCAGGTTAGTATTTATTTGCTTTCACTTGCCATTAGGTCGTAAGGTTTATAAGGGCAATTAAAAAAAGAACAGTCGCACAACAACTTCCGAATAGTTTTGGTGATGAAAGAAAGGGAGAATCTTCATTAATGCGGTCGATGTACAGTGTTATTATTACCCTCATGTTTCGATTATTCCCCGAGGACGTCCTATATAATAAACAGCCTGTTTCTTAGTTCATTTGTTTGTTTAATGTCAAACAAAGCTTTCCAATTAGTTAACTCCGGCCCAGGTGTAGACGGGCTGTGTACTCAGCGATTTTATGTTAGCTAAAGGCACGTGTCATAGAGGGAAATTTCTTTTCTTACAAGTGATGTTGCCGGGTAGTGATCCATCAACAATCTTTTAGATGAAGACAGTTAACTTCTCTCCAAAAATGTGAAACGTGATTGTTGGTATTTCTTTTTTGGCGAAGCGTGATTAGTGCTACTTTTTATAACTGTAGCATGCGAGAAAGCTCTCTGTGGTTCGTCTTGATTGTTTAACGTGATTGTGAGCTATATTTTTCTGCTTATACAAACCAGGAGCAGTGATTCGCGAATTTTTTTGTTTTGCTGTTCATTAAGTTTCTGACCTTCCCGTAGCTTTCCTTTGTTTGCTTTGTCCCGTTACATTCATTACATGTCAATTTTGTCATGTGTGGAGAATGAATTCTTCTGAATTCTCTGCTTGAACGTGAAAAAACTCTTTTTAGACACTTCGACGCGTGGAATTGTTCGGTCATTTCATGTGACTGAATTTCGCCAAAACTCAGTTAGCTACATAATATTTGTTACGTAATGGTTTCTGAAAACCCTGAAAAACTGTTAGTTCTTTTGCCATAACGCGAAAGAAATTAACAGAAAGGAGGGAAAAGGAACAGAAACAATGTTTTCAGTGGTAGGCATTCAGGTATGAAGGCTTCACTTACGCTTAGGTCAAAAATTCGACACGCTCATTCATTTCAATTTAATTTGTCTTGCAAAAGACTAATTTTGCATGTCGCTTTTTATAAGTTCAGGTAAGTAATTTCGGCCGTATGACCCATCAGCCGATCTTAATAGTGTAGGTCAACCCAAAACTGTTGTTATGCTGGGCTTAAGTGAAGTATACGGTGTTTGACCTAAAGCCTTATAAAAATATGGGGTTGTAATTACATGTAGTGTTGATGTGTGGAATGATGTCCCCTAAGTGTAACAATATTCATCCTTCTTATATTTTTGTGTTCACAGATCTGGAGTATAATAAAACACCCACAAATGATGTTGTTCCATACAAGGACTGTATAATTTGTAGGAATGATCTATACAGTTGTATCATAGTTATGTTTAGATAAATTTTCACTAGGTATATAAAAATCGGTGTAAATAACTGTAAAGAAATGTCTCAATCGTGTAACTAATATTAAGTATTTTTCTTATGTTAAGGTTGAAACCTGTTTTCTTCAAAAAAAATAGTTGTTAATGTGAACTGCTCAGAATGCAGATTTTAATGAGCAGTTCTTTATGAGGAATGTTGAGTATGATTTTCAGAGATGAATGTTTTAAGATTCTGAGGAAAATATTTCTGCTAGAATTCAAGAGACATTCTTTATGATGATTCCAAGTGTAAAAATTGCGAACATAACGTTTTGTTGTAAGAAAGTTCAAATATATGTGCTTAATACAGTTTAATATACCGGCTTATGCCGCTGTACAGCTGTAACAAAGACTAGAGTTTCTGTTGTATTGTAAATACAAAAATTGAATGAAACTTAAGATTAAAAAAGGGAACTTGACTGCTTTATAATCGTCAGTATTTGTTTGACTTTTGTAGAGATTTATACAAAATAAAAACAAAGGGGCTGGCAAGGAAGTAGAATCCAGCGTGCCAACACGTGGCCCCCAATGTCAACCAGAAAATGCTAAGCTACAATTTTGCTACCCCTTCCCAAACTAGGCACTGGGAATCTCTACCCACTTCCAAATCAACTATGAAAAAGGAAACTCTAATTCCTCTTACTGCAGGTTAATTTCTCATAACTGATACCCAAAACCAACACCAAAACCCGCCAAAACTTCACCCTGATACTCGATTCTCACTCCTCTTCATCGCTGAAACCGGGTCTTCAAACATGCCAAAACCAGCCCCGCCTTTTATAGACCCCTGTTAACCTCTTGTTTACTTCTGCGAAAGAAAAAACGTGTTTGGTAGTGTTTCTTTTTCCCGCCAAACGTGATTGGCCTGTAAACACGCTCGGATAACTTAAACGAGCTCTCTTCATCACGTGAATGTGAGTATTTTTCTTACTAGAACATTATCAGGTGCTGTGATGATTCGTGGACCCTTTTGTGTTTTTAAATCTCATTTTATTACGCAAATGTATGCTATGTGTTCCACCGCTTTACCACTGCACGAACTATTGTCTTTGCCACGTCGTCTTGCACAGGCTTTGTGGGGAGGGCCACTTTTGCCGTTTGCCATATGAGCTAGTGTTTAAAGGAGGTCTTAGACTTTTTTTAAGGTGATACAACTATGTTTGCTAAAGTGAGGCTAAGGTGTTTTCAAATACGCTGCTGTGAAAAGGCAGCTTTAACGAGCATTAAAGGTATCCAATATATCCGCTTTAGTGATGCGCAAAACAGATCCCAGCACTTTTCTTTAATTATCCATACCATGCATCGCTGCCGGTTGCAGTCCCATTGACGTTACACAATGGTGATCAAAGGCACCCTTTTGTCCCGAGTGTGGTCGCCATATGATTATCAGTGTTGGCTGTGTGGCGAATAACTTTTCTCAAATTTTTATATGAACTTGAAAAAACTTGTTGTATGGATAACGACACGTGCAGAAGGCTAGATCATTTCACGTGAACCTGCGACCCACGTTTTGCCCGTGATATTAATGGGTATATTTGCTTTTGCTTGGTAGAGATTTATAATGTAAGAAAGAGAGCTAAACAGAGAGGAGTAGTATGACGTCACGTTACCATGGTACCAAAATTTCTGGATCACAACAATAGGGAGCGACGGCAACGAGAATGGCAAAAGAGCATTACAGTGTGGCACGAAATTTTGCGGGTTCTAATTTTTGCGATTTTTTGCGGTTTTTCCTGCAGCGATCCGCAAAAATAAGTTCCTGCAAATAAAATTTACTCCAGAGTAAATATCCTCCAACTTTAATTTGCTCAGCCACAAAAATACAGCCTCTAAGAAATCGTGTCTGTTCAGTCACAACTTGTCTCTTTCATTCAGAAACAAAGAAATACTGGTTTATTGCTCCAATATATGTATTTCTATGGCACTTACTCAATAAAAACGAAAATATTATCAATGCTGGGTGCTGGGTACTGGGTACTGAAAATCGCAAAAATTAGTTCCCGCAAATCACAAAAAATCGCCAATCCGCAAAAATAAACTCCCGCAAAAATTTCGTGCCACACGGTAGATTCAGATTAGCAAAACAAAAATTTTGCACGTGCATTACTCTTTTTTGTACATTTCTTAGCCGTCGTTGCGCGACTGCGACGTGAAACTTATAATTTCACGCGCCCGCTTTATGGAGTAGATGAACACGACACAAAACTTCCTTTTTCTTTTTCTAAACTTAGATACGATCCTTTCGGATTCAAGCCCAGAAAATTTCGCCAACATTTGACAAATTGAATGAAATTGAATAAAATCGATGAATTTCGCAACAGTGTGAGTTTTAGGTTTGTTGTCATCCACAATTTTTTACCATGGCAACGTGACGTAACGACTTCTCTCTAACGATGCTTTACTTATCACAGGACGTTCAACGAGATTCCGCTCTCTACAAGACTTAATCAATTAAAGCTCAGGTCTAACACGTGCATTTGAACTTCTAAAATCTCGTCGAGTTCAATCCTATTTTTGTTTAGATCCCGTAGTAGCCGGTATTACGTAATGGCATGTCTCTGATTCCCGCCTTTCCATGTCACTGCATGAAATATTACCTTGCCACTCGACTTCCATAGGGTCGCTATAGTCTTAGGTGGTGAAAGCCCATTTTACTTCATTACACACACCTTTACTAAATGGACTCAGTAAAAGGCCTTCTTTGCCCTCGTCAAAGGGAAGACAACTTTGGTTGGCATCAAAGGTAAAGCAACGGTGTTGTCACTAACATGGCTTAGACCTGTTCAAAGGTACATTTGAGCAGAGCGGATTAGACTGAGTCAACATAAAAGTACATTTGATGTGCAAAACATTAGGCCCTCGCCAGCACCTCTTTGACGTTTAAACTTGTTCCCTGTTCAGTATGTGTGACTTAGCTACCCTCGGCTAAATTCAATCCCTTTCTTGACGTTTGAATCGTTTTTGTTTATATCTCATGATATTACGTACAGTGTATGTCTTTGTCCCCCGCCTTATCATCATTGCACGAGCGTAGCCTTTGCCACGCCGCCTTGCCTAGTCTTGACTGGTGAGGGTGGTTTTTCTACTTCATTATACCTTTACCATGGCTCTCAGGCGGTGTGAAGCCGGTCAAAGATCAAAATTTTACTTTGTTTCTCGTCAATTGTAGAGCAAGGCTGTAGTTAAATATTGCTTAGAGATGAGTCGAGCACAATCCATGCCACCTGACGCAAATCCGCAAATCAAATGTCTGAAATTAAAGCGGTGATCAAAGCCACCTTTTCGGCGTGTATGGTTGCTGTTTGATTTTGTTTTATTTCCTTACGTCACATTTGGTTATGTGTGAAGAATCAATTTTTCTGTCTTTAGTAGTAGTAGTAAACCTTTATTTAACTAGGGTAATCCCTTCAGAATACTTAAAAGTATATCTGTTATCAATAGGAGCCCTATGAACTTGAAAAACACCGTAGCATTAGTCCCCTCGCGTGTAGAATAGAAAAAGGCTCACGTTTTGACCAGCGAGGGGCGATCGAAGGGTATATTTGAGAGAGAGTCGAGGTGTTTGCTTGCCTGCGTGCGGTGTTTGCCTGTTGGCCACAGGTCAAGAGACGTTTATGGAAAGACAATAAAGTAAATAGGAAATGATGAATGTTAGTCGCTACACTTACTATAACAGGAAGTTTTATAAAAGTTCCCTCTCAACAAAACTTAGTCATATCTCTTACGCGTGGACTTAACCCCAGTTCATCTATCAAGAGTCATGATCATTGAGCATGTCATATTTTGTGAAGTGGAGAATGAATTTTTCTCGTTCTTTTATGAACGTGAAACAGTTGTTGTAGCATATTGCGACACGTGGAAAGTTGCAATCCGTTCTCGTGACTGAATTTCGCTAACGGGCAGTTGCTGGTTGTTGGAAGTCGTTTCTGCGAAGGCAAGTCAGAATCTAGAGTAACCTTTGGAGACTAAAAATCACTGTAAATCATGCAATTGATCAAGAGATCTGTTCTTCAGTCATGAAAGGCTGAAAGACCTGCAGAAACCGCGGTTTTCTTCTGAAACAACAACAAACTACTATATTTACTTAAGACACTGAAGAGATCGTAACTGTTTCCTCATGGTCCGCATCGTTCTTAAAATAACTTTTTTGAAATTAAGTTATCCCAAAGGTATGAGTGTCAGACTCCCTCTGCGTCCTATAATGATTTCTTGCTAAAGAAAAACAAACGCGTTTTAAGAAGTCATTCTCAACCGCAGCTGCCAATTTAGGCGACCTACATTGTACATAACAAGTAAAGAAATAAATAACAGTGAAATAAAAACTTCACAATTCGGCCTCCACAAGTAATTTGCGCTTCATTCTATGGTTTTAATTACAAGGTGCCTCTCTAAAGAGAATGGTATTGCCGTATTTATTCGAATAAACGCCGCCCTCGAATAAACGCCGCGTCATGAAATGCAGTGATAATCAAGTTTGAGCAAGCCTAAAGAATTTATTTTCCTTGATAGGATCAGTATTCAAAGCTCAAACGAATATATTCAAAACACGAGAACAATATGCGGCAGTTTAGAGATTTGCTTTCGTTGATAACAATGTTTTTCAGTTCGAAATGAGTATACTTCAATGCTCTTTCTTCATGCTTCCTCTCCAGAAAAAAAAATTGGCTTTTAAATAAACGCCGCACTGGAATCACGACAAATTTAACGACGCGGCGTTTAATCTACTAAATACTGTATTTTTGTCCTTTCTAATTAGAGGTGAAACTGTTTTCCGTGACAAAAACTCTGTCATAAGCTTAAGACAAATCAGATGCTGAGACTTATGAATCTGTTTGTTTTTAAACGTAATAGTCTTGGAATGAATGTTTTTGTTTCCACGTTGTAGCCGATGCGATGTAGATAGTCTCACGTTTTGTACTAAGGTAAGAGCGAATTTTTCTGATAATCGCGATATTTGCATTCATCAACTACTGCAAGAGCCAGCCCTCAGTGCTATATAGGTCGACGTTTCCCCTGCAATATAGTAGGTAATATTATTGATCTGTGTAAGCTTCTTAGTCATGATCCAAGGAAAAGATTAATTCAAGAAACAATAACAAACAAACAAGCCAAGGTTGCCTGAGGGCCTGATCACATGATCCTGGACGGACTGGGTCGCTTTGTCAAGTTACCGGGCTGTCCAGGTTGTTATGAAATCACAAAGTTGATTTTTGTTGCTCTGAGATCTCGGCAAAGCGGCAAACCGGGCCGGCCCAACATCCCTTACACCTACGTTCTGGATCAGCACTGGGGATAACGCGACGGGATTTGTGTTATGTTTTCAATATGCTCGAGTTACAGCAGCTTAAGTTAACTTTTGTTCAGTAAGTTTAAAAGTACATCACGTTTAACACTCATTGGGATTTTTCTTAAAGCTTTTCAAAGTAAAAAAAAAAAAAATCAAACCAAGAAATAAACTGTCTTTATGACGCATAACTGAATGTAGGAGCCTATTATGCCATTTTTGAACGGTTTTTAATGCCACTCTCAATGTCCCAGTGCCATGATATGACCTGATATGCTATCAGTATTACAACAACACACACACACAACAAGGATAATTATATTTCTTATAAAACTATTTATTACACAAACGCATACACGTAGAAAATTGAACAAGTGTCCACTGGAATGAATCATTAACTATTTATGGTCAATCTAAGATTAATAAATATTTAATAATTGATAAATCAACGCAGTTAACAATAATTACTTTTGAGGGGGGAGGGGAATTACATTCTTTAGGATTTTTCTGCCTGTTGCAAAGAAATTATTACTATCGAGAAAATACGAATACCTACAAATAACTAAGAGTGAGTAATTTAAAATCTGTTTCAAAACAACTGTTCTACCAAATTACTCATGAAACACATCATATTGTCATAACTGTTTGTTACAATAAATGGACACATCTTTGGTAGTAAAATTATGGGAATATTATGAAACGAAATAGACTTACATACACCTTCTGACCCACAGGCATGGAGAAATCAGACAACAACCAGCGATTTATACAATACGGTATCTTCATAAGAAACTTCCCTTTTTTTGTTATACTAGTTTCCTGTATTCTCTTAAAATTTTTCTTGTTTCTCTGGTCATTGTTTTTGTACTCCCCTGGTAAATGGCTATTATATGGGTCCATAAATAACATAGATAGCTAAACCAAACAGTTCTCAAACTGTCAAACAAGCACTGAGCAGTCAGATAAGATTCACATCAGTTTTCTTTGTCCTCCAGGGTAAGCATTTGTTGTTTTAAATTCGCCTGTGAATCTTCATTATTGTCCGGCTTGTCTGCAGACACAACAGATGCTGAAAAAGTCAAAAAATAAAAGACGACAACAAATACGAGATTGGTTCATCCTAATTTATATGAGACATTTGAATGCCACGTATACGACGTAACTTCTGGAATAATTAAGATGGCGGCTGGTGGCAATTTTACTGCTTCCCTGATCTTTCAGATCTTCGTGCTGATTCGTTTTCAGACCATTTAATGACCACAACATCACACAAAAAGGTAAGATGCGAAAAATGATGGTTTGGTCGCTAATTTGAATAGTGTGAATGTGTGATTTTTGGTTGCCAACAGGGAAAGTAAGGCTCAGTAAACTGAGTAAGGTGTCCAAGGTTGGGCTAGCCTCCCCGCAGACGTCCTTTGGGGTTCGTTTGTCACGCATTCAAACGAACAAACGAACCCCAAAGGACGTCTGCGGGGAGGCTATTAAGGTTGGGCATGCAACTTGAAGAGGCCGGTGGGGAAAGAAATGGTAGATGGGAGGTGCTAACAAAATTGGTTAGTTTTTTTCTTAAAACTGTAACATCTGAAGGGTAATTAAAGGAAGAAGTGAAGACTTTTCGAATAGTGGAGAGAGTTGAATTGCACAGAAGACAGGAGAAGAATAAAACGACTCCTAACTGGGATCGGGATCTGTTAAAAATGACCGGGTGTTAATAGAATCTATTTGAGGATAAAATATATTGCTGGATTGGAACCGCTGTGCTGACCGCTAAAAACAGGCAAGATGTCACAGAAACTGCGAGGAGCATTTCCCCAAATAACAACAACAACATTTTTGTTAACTAAATGGTCTTCAAATGTTATAGAAAACTGTCAATACCTTTTCTAGTCAATTCAATATTATTGCATTTGACCTCAATCAACAAAGAACAACACTGTCTGGGGGAGGGGGAGTTCTTTCTTTCTTTTTTCCTTGGGAAGGGAACAGGGGGTCTCTTGTTGCCTGTGTTTTGCATACATAATTTCGGGGAGATGGCACACAAACCAAGGAGAAAAAGTTTGTAACAATGTTTCTTTACTAAAGGAGAGCAAATTGCTTAATTTGTAACTTTGCACCGCTTTCCAAAATGACCAGTTTAACAAGGGGAGACTAGATTGGAGGCCTTCTGTTATTTTATTATACAACAAAATACAGACTGAAAAAGTATCTGGTGCTTACGTGGGTCTCTGTAACACAACAATGCCTTGAAGACATTTCTCATTTTCTCCAGATTGGCTGTGCTGACTTTTGTGTGATCCACAATGGGTTTGGGGTAGTCCTTTCCAATGACGCATCTGGCCGCCTTTTGTACACTCTCTGGGGCTGTCCATGGAGCATGGATGTATTTTGCTGGAAATCCTTTCAGGACTGGCAGGTATTTTCTGAAAACAATTCACCAAAAAGTGTTTCTTAGAAGAGAGGTTTAGAATAATTAACAAAAACCTCATAGGCAATCATGGCCTTGTAATAGCAGAGGACAAACTTTTTCCTGCTCTGCACGTTCATTTCCAGCAAATATTACTTGGATTGAGATCAATGTACTCACAAACAGTGACTATTGAAATAACACAACAAAACTTCGCGTAAAACAAGTATCAAGCGAACAGACTTTTGATGTATTCAAACCAGAAAGTACAAGCAAAGCTAACACAAGCAAAACTGAATATATAAATAAATAAATTATATAACAAGCACGTGCATATTAAAATGTAGGCACAAAGCATACATACTTCCAATATTATCACAACTTTCACTGTGACTATGCTGATCTATTAATTTGTAACAATACAAGACTAGTATCTAACTCGGAAACCTAACGGTTTATTTAGATGCTAGCCATTTCATTACCTGTAATGTATTTTTAGTTTTCCTTTTATTACACTGCATGTAACTGACCGTTAGGCTAAAACTACCTTCTGTAACTATTATTATTCTAAAGCGAAATGTAAATAAAGCTTGTTGTTAGTTGTTGTTTTTGAACTGCCTGCTGAGTCTTTCAATGACCATCACCACAGCATGCAACTGGCTGTTCAAAATTTGTTTAACAGGAGCTGCAACAACATCCAATCTTAGAAATAGTGTTTTTGGCTTCAATTTAATCATAGTGATTTTTTTTCTTATCTAGTATCCTGAGCCTGAACAGAGAGGGGATGGGGGATGGTCGCATATTCTGATCAAGCAACGTGCCTTTTAGCTCGGTACAGATCAGGTCTCTGTGCCAATATATATAGCCTCATCCATGGTGTGTCCAAGCCCCTCACCACTGCAATCTTCCTATCTACTACTTTTACCTTCCATGAACCATAAATCATTTGCTAAAATCAGTCATGCAGAGAAAAGAAAACTTTGTCCTTTGCTTCATTTCCTGCCGGGTGGTAGGGGACTAGATCCTAAATATCAACAACCAGGGTGATAGCTGTACATTTTGGAAAAGACCATTTTAGCTTTCAGTACCCTAGAACTAAGAAGTTTCCTGCTGGCAGTATCTCATTTTCCATAATAGGTTAGAAAACTATAAACTGAGAATCTGCTCTGGGTAATGACAACTTTTCAACTAACCACTGTCTGTGACCAGAGGTGAAACTAACATGTGAAAAGCGACGTTTAAATCAAAAGTCGAACATGAGTCAAATCTTCGACTATTTCAGTCGCAGATATGGCATTGCATTTAATTTAAACAGTCGAATTTAATTGATTCAAACATCACACTTCACATGCATTTAACTCTTGCATTAAGTTCAGCACATGTGAAATTCGACATTTGAACCAGGCCTTAACCAGAGGTTCACTTTTGTCTGTTGAGCAGGCTAGGCAGTACCAGCTTTTATGTTTAAATTTTTACCTAGAAAGGTATGATGGTGGCTGCCTTCAACATCTTTTCCCTTCCAGGGTGTGACAAAGTTTTAATTAAGCAGGCCACGTGGAAAGTTGGGAGAAGCCAAACTTTTGCATTACAAAACCACAAAGCCAATGTGAATTTCTTTAAATATGTCTTTTTAGAGTATTCTTTCAACACCCTAAGTAGGTTTACCATTGTGGTTCACTTACAGCAAACTTGATTCTTTTGTTGCTGTTATAAAATAACTTAAAAGCAAAGCTTTCCAGTTTTCTATGAGTTTAACAACATGAAAGTAAAATAATAGGATATTGTCTAATTGGAAGGCATTTAACATTTTGATAATGAATGTCAAGAGATTTTTTACTAGCCTTATATAGTCGCCATTTGGATCCAGCTTCCTTCCAAATGCAACTGGACAAATGCAGTTAAAGAACTGCTGGAAAAATGCACTGCATGATAACCACATCCAGTTTCCTGCATTTAGACTCCACTCTGCATCTAACAGCCACTTCTCAAACACCTGTAATCAGCATAAGCAAAAATAACACATGAATGGAAATACATGAAATGACTATATGAAAATTAAATATGAAAAAATTTAGGCTTGACCGGAAATCTAACCCTGACCTTTACGACGACCGGGTGCAATGCTCTATCCATTAAGCAAATCAGGCCAACTGGAGAGCAGGCCATTGTGATGTCTGATTTTTTCACATTCTTTTTCAACCACTTAGGTTGTTTATTCAACTACAAGGATCATTTCCACTTTCATAAAAATAAGTGCCATCACATCATTAAAAAAATAGCCATCTAAGAGAGTACACAATGAATGTTGACCAAGATGTGGGGGCAAATTAGTGACAAATTTAGCCTGAGAAAACAGCCAAGAGACCACAGGTTTCCCCACAAAATGCTGTCTTAGGAACGACTGAAAAAATTCCGTAGTAATGACGTGTCACTACCCAGACCTGGGTGATCTTGTGTAATTTAGCCACCCCATGGCTGAGTATTGGTCGACACTATCTGCTGATAGTCACTTGACATATTGGTCGATACTCAGACAATAATATTATTATTCATCAACCAACTATTGGTCGACATGTCGGTGGATATGTTGGTTGACATTAATCGGCTGAGTGTTGGTCAACATGTCAGCCTATATGTCAATCATGTATTGGCCACAATGTTGACCAAATCTTGGCTGTTAGTGTTGGTCGGTATGTTGGTTGACATATTGATCGATAGGCCACCAACCTTCAGCCGTTCCACCAACAGCTCATAAGAACATATGAACTAAGTTTCGACCAACATACCAACCAAATATAGATGGAGTGTCGGTCAACATACCAGCCAACATATCAACTGACACTCAACCAATACTCATGTCAGCCGACGCTTCCTCCACATGTCAGCTGACACACTGGCCAACATATTGGTCAATATACTCAGCCGCATATCAACCGACACTCAACCGCGTGTCGATGGAGTTAGGTCGACAAGCCAGTTGATTTGTCAACCGATGCTTTGCTGAGGGGTGCCTAAATTACAGAGAAGATCCAACCTAGGTAGTACTTCTGATTGGTTGAAGGAAATTTCCTTTGCTGCACGACCAATCAAAAGCACTACCCAGTGGGTAGTGACACATCATCAGTATTGAATTTGTGCTCTTTCTACAGATGTCATATTGCAGGGAAAGCAGTGGCGGTGTCACAAAATGTTGGCTGTTTTCTCAGGCTGCAACAAATTCCTAAGATCAAACTACATGTATAGAGTTAAAAATATTTTACATTTATATGAGAATATAGAAGAAGCAAATGTGAAAACTCACTCGAAGCCTGGAACTGGCTATGGTTTTTCTCATTTTTATGGCAGAAAATTGGCAGTATAAAAACTGATGTTGTCTATGGTTTACCTTTGTGAATACAAGGTTATTATTACCTTCATTCCCTCTTCCCAGCTGATCCAGAGGTCTCCTCTTGTAAGGAAACAGCCAACTGCATGCCTTGCCAAATGATGGATCCAGCCTTCCTGTTGTAGCTGTATCATAATGGCATCTATCCATGGAAAACCGGTCTTTCCCTGGAAACAAAAGTCAAGTAAGGAGGCTACTTTCTCTCATTCTTTTTTGAACAATGAATAAACATCTTTGATGATTCAGCCAACTATGGTGGATGAAAGGAAAAGAGGAGCAAGGAAAAAAAGGGAGAGGGTTTTTACTTCCTACTCTATCATTGTTGATACTTTTTATTTGCTTCTGAATTGATTTAGTATGTGTGTTAGCGACAACCGGAAATACGAGAAATGGTTATCTTTGTATGCTGATTGACTCCAAAGTATTAACTCAATTGTTACTTACTCACTTACGGAAAACTGAGTATGCTGATTGGCTCCGAAGTATGTTCTATTGTTACTTACTTACTTTCGGAAAACTAACTCGATGGCAATAATGCGCCAGTAGTCACAACAAATTAATGTAATGAATACCAACAAACCTCTTCCCATCTCTTAAGTTTCTCCGGGTTCTTTTTCCATGGTATCTGCAAACAGACTGGATTTGCAGCCATTTTATCAAAATTAGGATTATTGGCTGCCACAGTGAAGAAGAATTCCCGCCACAATAGCTGACCATACAAAGAAATTGGAGGCTCTTTGCATTTTACCTAAAAACCAGATAAAAATTTACTTTGTCATCTTTAAAACTTAAATACATAGAATCATGTTCTACATTTGAAGTGAGTGAAATTGTCAGTGTTCTCCCCAGGTATTTCACGCAAGGCAGGCTGCCTGGCTTGATTCATTGAAAAGTCGTTGCCGCCTGGCTTAAAACTGAAGAAACCTTACATAGTTTAACATCTGGAACTGGGATCCTGTACAAAAGTAAAGAAAAACTCAGTAAAGACACAATCACAATCAAAGGGCCCAAAGAGTAAGGCAAGGATTTGCTGTTTGGGTGGAGCTAAAAAATGTAGGAGGTTAACAGGTACTTCCTAGAAAGCATGACACTCCACTCTAACTTGGGAATTTTGTAAGTCTCTATTTTGTATTATGCTAGATAAGGATTTTGTCAGAATGCCCCCTTGCCTTCCCAAGATCCTTGGGAGAACACTGATTGTGTTTATTTCAAGGGGGTTGTAACTCAGCTACAGGTACATCTTGTACTGCTGTCTCACAAAGGGACATAATAACCACAAGACAAGTTGGATGAAACATTATGTACAGTAATTCAGTCAACTCTTTCTTAGAAAGGCACCTTTGAGGCCAGCCGCATTTGTTTGTCTTGGGCCCCGCCCACACGTATCTGTTTTTGTTGGAAAAAAGATATCTTTTTTTCTCCAGTATGGCCGACCATTCACACGTATCTGGTTAAAACAGTCACCAAAAACACATCTTTTCAAAAATGGTCACCAAAAACATAAATAAATAATTATCTTTTCAAAAACAGTGTCTCAGAGTGAAGATTTTTGAAAGAGCAGGCTTCTAATCTACATGTGGACAAATGAAAAGCGATGCCAAACATCATATGCTAGTAGCATGTTTAGTAAGAGATGCTGCCACATTTCCATTGTTGTAGCATTTTGGTGTGGACACATATTTTCTGCATGGTACATATTTTCTAAAAACGGAGGAAAAAAGTATCCATTTTCAAAAGTATTTGGATGTGTGGACGGGGCCTTAGAGGCATGTACATCTTAAGGATAGTCAACTTATAAAAGTGGTAGAGAAAGGCATGGATTGAACCAACACTACGTGCCCATTTTAGCAAGGCGTCCATCTAGATCTTGTAGAGAATATCAGGGTGGTCAGAAAGTTTTGAAGTAGATGGCTGAGTTGTCAAAGTAAGAGGCCAGTCCAGGGATATTTTACTTAAAAAACGCCATCCGTGAAGAAATGCAAAGCAGAGTAGCCAGCCGATACTAACGAAGTAGGCAGCGATATTCGCCTGCAGCCGGCTACTTTTGACAACACTGAGAGGTGTCCGTTAACCCTTTAAGCCCTACAAGTGATCAGCATCAAATTTCTCCTTGTAATATGAATGCTTTGTAAAACATCTAGTGGTCATGAGAATTTCGGACATGATCACACAAGGTGAATTATTTGCTTGATATTAATTTTATTTTTATCAACTTCTCCCCATTACTTCTGTAGGAAATGAATAGGGACAGCCCATTGAGAATTCAAATTTTGATATTAGGGTTTAAAGGGTCAAGAGAGAGCTGATTGTACCACCTAAAGACCACGACTATCAAAATAATGTTGCTGCTTCCATCACTCACCTTTCTGTAAAGCTCTGCAAGTCTGTGGTAGAATAGCCTTGGTGATAAGCATCCAAACCTAAGATAAGGGCTCACTCCTGTGGGACTCGGAAATAAACTATTTGGAGTCACTTTTGGTTTTTCAAAGCTTGCTATCCAGGCCTGTATGATTAAAAAATGGTAAAATTAGTTTTGTAGTAATATAAGACAAATCTTTGTTTGCATTTTTTGGCTCATTTCAATGTGCTTCTCATTCTCTGATCAAGCTATTAAAGGTCACAACCATACTACTGGTACTTATCTATGAAAATGTTAGCCCAAAATACCAAAATAGTTTTGGAAAATTTTTTAAATAATGTTTAGGCTGATTCATGTTTGATTCAATTTTGTAGTTTTCCATGGCTGCTATTTTCTTTGATTTGCTTATAAAAAGCTGAAAATTGCACAAATTGCTCTGGTCAATATCTTCTAACTTTTGAACTAAATTTTTATATCAGGCAATCCCTTCTATGATTTACTTCCTATAATACCAGTAATTAAAAAATTGTAAACAATGATGTCAGCAAAGATTTGCTTTTGAAAGCAAACCTTTGCCATTGACATTTCAAGTAAGTGAGCTCATTTTCTTTTTTGAGATGTAATAAAAAAGAAACAAAACAATCAAATTTCTTGAACTTCTTATGTATTGTGTCCACGTTATCTGCAGCAACAAGTGAAATAATTAAGCTCAACCTTTCTCTCTAGATGTCTGTCAAGTCTGATCAGAGCTTCTGCCTCTCCACCATGCCACACTTCAGCAGAAAGCTTTGATATATCCAGCCCTAATTCTCTTAGTGATGGCACCCCAAACTTTTCCTCATGGTCCTCAGAGACAGGGGTAGAGCAGCCCCCAAATAAATGCACATCTAACGTAGGGTAGGGGGTTTCAGGGGGACCTTGTGAACGTACAATAGCCAGAAATTTTTTGTATGTCAGGGGTGCTGTTCCACCATTTTTTGAAATGATCCTAGAAGATGAGAGGAATTCTTTATTACTAAGTGAGATGATTTACATTCTTTACTTTACCTGGTGAAAAGGAACCTTCTCTTTCCTCCTACCTTCCCCTAAACACTAATAAGAAGCTTTAGCATCTTTATTCTACCATGGCTACAACAGCAAAAACATCAGACACAAAAAGTGAATAAATTATGTTAATTCAAACTTGTTCAATATTATTTGACAAATGTTGACATATTGTTTTGGAGTTCAGTTTTTAAAGACCATATCTAAGTTCAGAAAAAGAAAACTTTAATAGTGTTCTTGTTTTCATAAAACATGGAATAAGGAAGTTTTAAGTCCCAGTCAGGCAACAGTGCAAGAAATGTACAAAAAAAGCGTGGTGCACTGCACATGCAGAGTTGTTTTGCTAATCTTAACATTTTGGTTTTTTGCTGTTCTCTTAGCCGTAACGCCTTAGTCGTTGCTAAAGCTCCCTAATGGCGGTATGAGGGGGAGAGGTAGGGGAAGGAGATGGGATAGAAAAACAAGTTGCACAACAAGAGAGGAATCATTTATGCCCTTTCAGTGTTTCAGTAGATACTTATGTTTGCGCTCTTTTACCCATTACTCTATTTTTCCTCGCACTGATGAACATTTGAATAACGTAAAAACAAAATTTGACACCACTTCGATGCAGCTGTGCAAACTGAAGTTCTTTTTGTAAAACTCTGTAATATGAATCTGATTTCCTCAGCCTTTCACCATAAACATGTTGATCGCACATAAGGTTTCCAAAGCATGATCTTCATGAGCTGAGGTAGAGCTTGCACACAGGCAAATAGCCAAGATTTCTTCCCTTGCTACAACAAGGGATTTTCATACCATTGATAGTGTCCTCACACCTATTATGCCCGTTTTAAACGCCGTGATACTGCTGTGCCAAAATAAATTGATTGAATTAAATTGGACTTTAGCATGGCACTAGCATGACGTTTGAAACCAAGTCGTGCTTACCTGCCGTGTAGCACGGCAAGCTTTGCCGTACTAGACGGCAGTAGCTTGACTTGGTTTCAAACGTCGCGCTACTGTCGTGTTGCAGTCAAGCTACAGTCGAGCCAGCTTAGCACAGCAGTAGCATGATGCTTGAAACAGGCCTCACACTGTGCGGTATAGTAGGACCAATTTCCAACTCAGATTCATGTTAAGATAGACAATACGGAAAAAAATTACGAAGAGCTCCTCTGACACCTCAATCCTTGTTTATGTTGGTTGTAGTACGATTTTATCCTTGCATTTAAGCTTACATTTTATTTCCTGTTGTCGTAAACACTACTACTGAAAAACAGAGGAAAGTGAATCGTACTGAACCCCAACGAGTACCGTACATGTACTATTTTCCCTGTGTTCCACAATCCTTAATATTAAACTGACTTACTGTTGTGGATCATATAAAGTATGCGAGCGTCGAACAGCAACTTCTACTCCAGATTCTTGAGCAAGCATGCGGATTGCTGCATCTCTCTCCCTTCCGAAAGGTTCGGAATCTTCCTCGAACGTCAGAAGCGACGTTTTCCATTCCCGGAATAAACGAGGGAAAACATCGGCAGGTTGTCCTCTGACAACAAACAAGCGAGAGTTCAGTTTACGAAGACTATCATCCACATCTTCCAGAGACTGAAGTAAAAATCTCCAAAGGTTTGGACCAATACCGGAACAGTGTTCAACCTTAGTGTCTAGAACGTAAATTACTCTTAGAGTATCACTTCCTTTTACTGCTTCTAAAAGGGAAGGATTGTCGTGCAATCGAAGGTCTTTTCTAACCCAGTGAATGGCGTGTCTCTCTGTTTCCTTCAACGGCCTTTTCTCTCCTCTATCAACGGACTGAGCAGAGTATGCATCACCAAAGCTCAACTTTAAACCATTAGACATTATATCGCTCCGTTTTCTCTTCGGTTATGTTAGTGAGAAAATTTCCAACGATTATTAGGTTCCTCATCTTGTACAGAAATGGCTGGTTAGCCCATGGTGGCGCATAGCTCGACGGAATTGCTTTAGTTTTCCTTAACAAATGAAAGTAATAGTGATGACTCAAATCTTCTTTAAGAGTCAACAATGCATAGATGACAACGCCACCATACATCGCGCGCTTCACAACCCACTTATATAACTTTGCTTGTCGAGTTGGAACGTGCGAATTGCACGTGCGAGGGACAAAAAAACAACTCTGGGGTCTCCCATGGGTAACGCAGCGCACGTGTGACCCCAGGCCACTAGGTAGGCAAGCAATGCGTAGAAAATAAGAAATTGCAATAGTCCTACTTATATGATCTCTCGGGAGAAAAACAATGTGTGATCATTGAAGACGGTGAAAAGAATGATCAAAGGTTTTCTATGAGAGACTGCAATAAGGAACTTGGAGCTTTCTCTTGTGTCTCCCCGTGAGGAAATATGGCCACGGGAAATGCGTATAAATATAAACAGAAGCAGTAGTAAAGTGTCACCCATTCATCACTTTCATACCAGCTGGCGGGAATCCATTAAACCCGGCGCTCAGCTGGTCTTTTAATAGCTAAAATATTGAAATAGCAAACAAAACTGCCGCGGAACACAGAAGAAAATGGGCTACAGATGGACAAACTGTTGAAGATTTGAGAAGAATTTTTTCTCTTGGCTTCGTACTCGCACAAAAAAAAATTGTGTAGAATAGCGCATCCTTGCAGGTGCTTAGGATCACAGTGGAAATTTAAATTACCTCGAATAATAGCCGGGGGATTATTTCTTTTTTCGCATCAAAAGGAGGCGATTATTCGAGGGAAGGTGATTATTCGAGGGAGGCGATTATTTCAAATATTGCTCACTGGAAGTCATGCCCTGAATATTTTAGCCTGCGAGCAAACTCTCCGCTCTCTAGCCTAAATGGAGAGCTTGCTCGCAGGTTATAAATATTTTGTTTTATTATCTCATTAAATAAAAAAAATTATCACATCAAATGAACTGAACATGGGCTTTTTAAGTGTTCCAAATTTGGTTCCTTGATTAATTTTCAGAGCTTGAATCGTCACTGATCAGTTTTTCTCAGGATTTTTGCTCCTGGTTTTGCTCTATCAGATTCCCCTTCAACTTGACCGGGAGGGGATAAAAGACAAGACAAGATGGTGAAAGGGGTGGGAGGGGGGGGGGGGGTGATTATTCGAGAGAGGTGATTATTTCAAATATTTCCATCAAAGGGGCGGGGGACGATTATTCGAAGGAGGCGACTAATCGAGGGACGGCTAATATTCGAGGAAATACGGTATACAAGCCTAAGTTTGTTGCTCACCGTTTTAGTGTTGAGCTAGTGTCAGAGGCAAGAAAGACAAACCAAAGTTGCTTCTCTGTTTTCTTTTTCGAGAAGATCAAGTGATATCTTTCGTTTCTTTTTAGTGTCACATTTACCACTTTAATACTAGAAATATATTCATTTATTTGAATAAAAGCGTTGTTTTGCTTTTGAATTTTTTAAACTTTGTTTTTCGTAAAACAAATGTTGCGGAAGTCATATCACATCCTACGCAGTCGCCTGGTTTTCGTGTGTATGTGACGAGAGGGCAAAGATGAATATCTCATAATAATTGCGAGGGAGGTTATTTGCTTCCTGCTTTCAAGATTTGGCTTTAGGGTTTCGCTTTACCAATCAACTTTGGCGACGTTTTATAGAAACCTGTTCAAAACAAAGTTTAAACAGGAAAACAAACTTGTTTGTACACTTCCTCAGGAGGTCCCGGATCAAACTACTAAATAACTGGAACAACAGAAGATAAGACTGAATTTTTGGTTTTAAAAGCGTTTATTCTTGTACCTGTAGCCGCGTGATCTTAACTCAATCTCAGTTACATCAATTATACATCGTACTCATTATCTGTAGAAACTTTTATAATAATGACGGTATCCAAATCTTGCTGTTTTAACAAAGACCAATAAACTGTAATAACAAAACAGCAAAGAACAAAGCGACTTGAGTATTCATTATCTGTCCCTTTCTAAGACTCTGACAGTAATTTTTAAAACCTACATAAAAATAGGTTGTGCGCGCAATGAATCCTTTCCGGGCGATGGTGTGTTTGTCGTTATTGTCTATCTCGTGGGGATTCTCCCGATTTTCAACCCTTGAAAATCCCGAATCCTGACCAATGTGCGATCGGGATAGGAAAAATCCCGATTTTGACATCTCTCCTGAATGAATTCTTTTGATGCTTACACAAGAACACCTAACAGAGTATACTTAACTGAAACTGATATCCTGAAAACTTAAGGTGGCTGAACACAGTTTGGCTCATGGTGGGTTGTGAGTCGTTACTACTCATTGGGGTGTTACTTTTACTCACTTTTACTTACTCGTTGGAGTTATAAAGCTCAAATTTAGCGAGTACGAAATATATTTATACGACATTACGTTTATAATGTTGAACGTAAGATTTCTATCGTTGCCATGACAACATGGATGGTTTAAAACAATGCCTAAAATTGTGAATTCAGTAGGTTTACCCAAAATCTAGTCATATGATTTTCTCATGAATTTGTGCACGGGTTACAGTAGGTTACAATTGGTAATCCTTAATTTTTTAGGAAACAAAACTCCTCTGCTCAATTTCTATATTCAGGTTTTCAGTGATTGAAGTGTGATATTGACAAGAATTATGCCAAATTTCGTCAAATTAATGAGTAGATTTCGAGACATCGTCGTTTCTTTGTGACGACGACGGCGACGACAACGAGCACGCAATAGGTTTATATTGGCAAAACAACAACTTTGCACGTGCACACGCTTTTTAATTTTTGTACATTTCTCTGCCGTCCGTTGCACGACTACAACGCGAAAGTGCCTAATTCCACGTTTTGTCGAACACAAGACAGCAATTTTCTTTTTCTTTTACTGAACTTTGATACAGTCCTTTAGAATTCAACTCCAAAAAAATTTGGCAACATTTGACGAATTAAACGAGATGGAATAAGCGCGATAAAGTTTGAGGCCGTGAGAATTCAGTTTTTAAGTGACGTTTTCGTAGCCGTCGCCGTCGTTGATACTTAAGCTCGATCTATTAAAGTCAACAAAAGAAGCGCTCTCATAATTTTCCCTAAGCAAGCGTGCTCAACATTTGTGCCCGCGCTGGGTCACGTGATATAAAAAACGCGAGGAAAACAGAATAAACTACTACAGACAACTTCTGGTATTTTTCTGAGCTTGTCCACACATTCTCACATTTTTTCTTGAAAATCCCATTGGCTACATTTCTTCTCATGATAAAGATAATAGATGGATAAAGCATTTAGGTTCGTCAGTTTTTTGTGTGCGCGGAAACAATCGCCTCAGTGAAATTCTCCACTATTATGAACCGATTAGAAGCCGTGCAGCTGTGCATGAAATCATGAATTAAAAGATAAATAAAGTTAAATAAACATTATGCAGAAAAATAATAGTTTAAGTCAACATTGATAAGGGGCACTAAACGACGGTTTCCTCCTAAATTCATTGAAAACACTTTTTAGACTATCCAGGGCACTTTTAGATATGTAGAAATGCATTCAAAGTGGCGCTATAAAATTTGTATCTGTTCGGTCATCCTAGGGGAACTTAAGTCTTTTCCGTGAAATTACAAGGTCTTCAGTATTATTTTCCCCAAAATTTTAGATGCAATTTAACGTATTACGAAAGTAAAAATTTTCCTGATTCCCCTCTCAATCACATTTTTGAATACGAAAATATTAGGTTTTCCTTTTATTCTACAAAAAATAGCCTATCCTGGGTAATAAAATATGAAAATCGTGGGAAATTGGTAGTCGTCCTCAAGTAGTAGAAGATTCTAGGCAATATTTGCTTCTCCGAACAGATATCATGACAGAAAACAGTCGTTGGGTGCCCCTGATTGATGGAAAAAGTGTACAAGACGAGGGCACAATGACCTCAGATTTTACTTCTACGACTTGAATCCTTCACGGTTTTGCTTTCTTTGGCAAATTAGGACCTTTGTTATTTAAACCTCACTGGGATTACAAATTAAATATGAAAGGAAAAACGACAAGGATTCTGGTCGTCGTAGTGAAATGACGCTATCGTGAACTTTTTGCGCATCTCAATGCTACTGATTCGGTGCAAATTATTGTGCTAAATCACAGTCAAAGCGTATTCTTGAAAGCTAGTTGTAACCCTAGGGAAATAGAGCAAATACACGAAAACTCTCTCCTTACACTAGCCGCCATCTGAGTTTAGAGCGGAGTGGTGCAGATCGCTTAGCGTTGGGACTTATGAGTCTTTTGTTGTGGCTGATGGGTCTACAGAGACTAAAGACTTGAAAAATGTGTTTTGCAGCAATGAGACCAGGGAATAATTTGAACTTTTAAAGCGACTGAGTTTTTTTTTTTCAGCCTTCCTTCAGAAAAAAAAAGCCGTGAAGAGGGAATCTCTCCCCGATTTTGTTTGAGGGGAAGGAGCCGTTGTACGCAGGCTGTCGTTTTTCAGATGCCTTATCTGTTTAACGTTATGTCGAGAAATTAACTGTTAGGCGTAAATAGCAAAAATATAAAGCATTTTTCCGAAGGTAGCAGGGGAACCAGAATCCTTTAAGAATAATTATCGAAATATCTTATTTAAAGAGCAGCAGGAATTACACCATTTCATAGTTTAATCATATTCTTGTATGTATTTCACTAGCCATATCATTAGCTCTTATACTCATTCTTATTGATGTAGAACTTTTATATTTCCTTAGTTTTATTTATTTTGTACTTAGACTTTGTATATTCTGAATCTTATGCTTTTTGTAATTAATTTTAATTTAGATAGAGGGCCACAAGTTCACTAGTTTCTCTACCTATTCCATGCTACCCTCTTTAAATAAAGTCTGTTATCAATGTTCGTTTGCGTAAGAGAGACTGTAAAAGAGCTGCTAAAAATCAGCTAATAAATGTCGTAAATAGCAAGGGCCACCGTGCAAAAGACGGTGGCGGGTCCTGGTAGATCTTTGTAATCAAACAGTACAAAAAGGAATGCTGACTGTGCAGTAATACCACGCAGATGTTCTGCGTGATGAGCCCGAAAAGAACGTTTGCGTGGGAGGCTAACTGTGCAGCTCTGAGATTATGTTTTCTTCCAATATTTCGTCATGCACGGCCTGACTTCTTCAGGGAATGACGTACTTAAGAGAAAAATCGCTACAATTTAAAAAAGCCAAGAAACTGAAGGATATGACAACAAAAGACGTCTGGTCCTTTGTTTACGCCCTGTTTAAAGGTCTTAAAAAGCACGTACTTGTCAGCGTTCTGTGGCTTGTTTTGACCTTTGGTCCCTCGAGTCCCTGGTGTGTTTATCGCGTGAACAAGCCGTGGTTAACCTGTGAGGGGAGGAGACGGGTGTACAAATTCTAAGCCCTGGGGGACTGGGAAATCTTCTCCTAAGCGCGGGCTTCTGGCAAACATGGCGGCATGGGAGCTCGAGGTTTATCCGGAATTTAAGAAAACGTTTTTCCTTCTTTCAGTCGCGCTATTTTCTTTGCAATGTAGCTTAAATAATTTTTAGATGGAAAGTGGCCAAAATGGAGATATTCATGGCAGGATTTCGAGGGTTTTAGATGCCCTGCTTGAGATTTCAGAAGCGGAGGTGGTGCTGCAAGGGAGGGCGAGCTCGCTTCTGGCCGATAGAAGTCGCATAGACGCGCTACTTCTTGCCATAGAGTCAAATACTTCTGAACTAAACGAGCTAATAGTGATTAGAAAAGACAAAGATAATTCCAAGGATTCAGGGAATACAAGTTTAACCGAGGTTTGTTTTGTCTTTAATTACTCTTATATAATAAGTGAAGGCGCGCGTTTTCATTGAAGCTTACGTTCTTAAGTAATCTTACTTCTTGCTCCATTATTTAAGAGTGCCTTGTGTTGTGGTTAAGCCTTAAAAAGCTGCAAAGGTCTTAGAATAATTAACCTGAGATCAGGCCCAATTTTAGCGGTTCTCATACATTCTCTCTGACGGCTGCCGCTAAAATTGGACCTGATACAAACTCTTTCACGTTTGTGCTCGTTACGGCCAGATTTTGGCCGTAACGCTGATTGGCGGTTAGAACAATGCCACAAGATCTGATTGCCTGTCGGAAACGCCGGAAGTTGAAAGCGCTTATTCCTCGTGTGGTCGTTTTCGTGAATGATCCATCGTCGGCGGAAAGAAGGATCGATTTTGCTGTCTTTTTTATTGTTTTATGGTCTTATGGTAGGAAAATATGCCTTAATATGTGCCAGAAAATTCATATCTTCTCAGATTTGCTTTATTTACGGAACTGATGTGAGTGTATCGCGGAGTTGAATCCCTCTGCAAGTTGCTGACCGCTAACAAGGTGCCTTTTGATTTACCAACAAATGAGTGCAAATCAAAATACTGTCCATCTTAAAACTGGTTTCATCTGAAAGTTTAGCTGGGAATGACTTCTCTGAACGGGGTAGGTAAGCGGAGGCTTACTGCGAAAGAAACCTCAATCGTCAACTGTGAAGTATTAGACGAAAAATATCGCATCGCTGTTCAAGGAATTTTTGTAGGCATTATTATAAAAGCTGGTGGCTTAAGGTAACAGACTGGTTGTTTGCCTTCGCTTTTTGTAAAATATAAACCAGGAAAAGTGGTGTCCTCGCTCGTGGGCTGTTTGCTTTTATGTTTATGGAAGGTAATTTTCAAAGCGAAACGAAAATAGAGCCTGATCTCAGGTTATAGAATAATTAATTTTGTAATAAAATCAAGTATGAGACAAAGATAAATTATTCTCTCAACTGCAAATTTCTAAGCAGAGAAAAACGCCATCCCCATCCGATGCTGGGGATGGCGGCAGCAGGCATGTTTAGCAAAAAGAGTAATTCATGCTTTCTTTTTGGCTCACTTTGGTCCATAGGGGGAGGGGGGGCTGTAATGGCTATGCGATACCCTTCTTCCTAATCGTCTCTGAGGTATGTCTCTCTGTGATAGGAAGGTAATGTCACCGAGGCTTTGTTTACCCCTGGTACCCAGGAGCTAGTGTCAGGGTACTGGCACAAAAAATTGGTGTTTACTCTTTGCATACCTGATGTGTAATAGTATATTTGGTCCATTTTTCCTGGCATATCATATGCTATTTGGAAACAAGACGGTTGCGAGAAGTTATGGTTAGGGCTGCAATGACACATTTTCTCACGATACGTTACGTTGCATATCTCGATACAGGTGCCACAATACGATACACAATACGATACATCATTACATACAACTGACAAGTGATGTAATCTTACGTAACTGCTTTGAAATCATTTATCCACTAACACGGGAAGACATTTTCTGACGAACAGCATGTTTTACCCATGGGCGTGCAATACTGTATTAGCTGACAACTAATTGAAACTACGTAATGTACGCATGTGTTTGTGCTGCCACCTTGAAAACTATGTGTCGAATGGGAAGCATGCAAAGCTATACGAAGCAAGGATGGAACTTTCTTGTCCCTTCATTTAATAAATAGCTAAAAAAGGCTTGGATTTGTGTAAGGAGTCATTAAAGACAATAATTTCTGAATGTTGATGAAGAATCATAATATCGTGATATGTTGTTTAACTATCGATGTTTGTGTCATGGCAAAAAATATCGCGGTTCACCGGTGTATCGTTGCAGTACTCGTTATGGTATCCAAATGTAAAAGCAGTAGATTGCCTAAGCACTATTTAAACATAAAATGTGCACAGTCAAATCCTATTAACCCTTTAAGCCCCAATATCCATATACAAATTCTCCAAACTGATCTGTAGATGTTTCCTTCAAGAATGAGGTGAGAGAATTTGACAAGAGATCAAAGCATTTTCTCTTAGGTGATCATTTTATTAATTCTCATAACCTAGTGTCTTGACAACGTACAGATATCATTGGGAGAAAATTGACGTTGGTCACTATTGGGACTTAAAGAGTTAATACGGACAGTGAAGGGTCCTTAGAAAGTGTCCATATTAAGTGGGTCATGTTATTAAAGTCAAAAAACACCTATTATTAGAACAAAATACCAAAGTAACAGAAGAGGACATTAGCATCGTCAAATTAAACATCTTCAACTTTCTCAAATTAAAGTTATCATTCCGTTGACTAAATCCATGGAAACACTAAAAAAATTGCTCATTTACACACTGCTTAATCAAAATCGTACTCTGCATAACTAGTTTGATGCCTGAAAATAGTCCGAAATTGATGTCTACATTTTTTACCAATCCTCTTCTTTAGACTGGTTTTGGTCTAATTAGTATGAGAATGGCTAAAAATGAGTTTTGCAACAAAAAGGGCATATTTTCCGACTAATCGAATGTGATAAAACAGCTTTTTTCAGGGTGCAGAGAAAGTCAGTTTACAGCCTGCCATTCGGGCAAGCTGTAGCTAGCGTGTATTAGTCCACAATTCATTTCAACTAGCCCCAAAACCCTTCTTGATTAGCAGGATTGATTACAATCCTTCTGTAATTTGAATTTTCAAAAAAACAGCACTTGCCCGTTGGGCAAGTTAAGAACAAAAACCACTAGCCTGACAGCAAAATCCACTTGCCCCGGCCTATTGGTCACAAATTTCTTTGCACCCTTTTTTTTGTTTTTTTGGGCATGTGCACAAGCCAAAATTTGGACTTGTTTTTTTTGTCTTTTTGCAAATCTATTTCGATCTTTTTCTCCTTAATTTGCCTTTCTTCTTTATAAGCAGTTTTGTTGCCTATTTTATTGTCTTTCTTTTGCATGAAACTTTTTAGAAAAGGGACAAATTTCTTCAAAGAGTAGTAGGTAAACATTACCTTTTTCTGTGAACGTAACTCTGTTAGGATTGATCAGAATATCCAAAACAAGGTATCAGTGGAAAGATCTGTAAATCTTTGCTGGTAATGTTGTTGCTTACCAACTTATTTACCTAACTTGAAAGCTAAATGGGTCCAGGAAGGAAAATATGCATTGTTCCATATGGAACGAAAACGACCAACGCAGTCGTCAAAGGGTTTGAGCTCTGTATTCTGGAATTTTTGTGCATCATTAATTTTTTATCCACATGGATATTGTTTTAGCAGGACTCAAGAAATACAAGTGAAGATCTTACAATGGATGGTTCTGCTTACGAGGATTCCAATGACCTGATTGATTTGAGTGATGAAGAATTTGATGAAGCAATGGCTGAGGTAGGTGCATAGACCTTTTTGTGAGGCATATTGTTCTCAGTGACTAGGTTAAGCATATCATGCCACCTTTGTGGGCAGAGTTTTTTACACTCATGCAATGGTTTCCCCCCTGATCCCTTTGTAGAGGGCTGGACTAGGTGGGTCTGAGCGCACTGTAGTGTGAAGTTAAATCAAGCCACCTGGTCCAGATGATAGTTATGGCCATTTGGCCAAATTAACGATTTATTTTCTTCACTTGATCTTCAATGTACATATACACAATCAAAGATTTTGGCAGTTCATGTTTCATGGAGTGCACTTCAATCACGATTCACAGAAAAGTTTTTCAGTTTATCACAATTCTCAAACACAAAAAGTGGTCGATCTTGGTGTCACGAAATTAAGCTTGTTTCCCTCTTTATATGGAAGTCTCCCCGGGATTAGTTCATCCCAGAACTAGGTTTGGAGAAACATGAATGCTGTTACTACACAATGTGTCATTTGCTTACACAATACCTGATTTTGTTTGCTACATAGGTTGACATTGATGAAATCTGTAATCAAAGCCAGATTGAATCCCAGAGTCCAAATGATCACAAAGATGTTAACAATGGATCATCAGAAATTAATGGTGATTGTTACTGTAACTCCAAAAACCATGCACAGCGAGAATATTTCAGGAATGTTTATTGTGTTGTGATCAATCACAGAAAAGATCAAGACATGCAAGCAGGCCAAAAATAACCTGTTCTAGGCTCCGAGATAGTCAGGTCCACGAGGATTGACAAAGTGTGAATGTGTTGCTTATCAACGCCCTTTTTACACTCTAAAGGGATTAGCTGTGGGCGAAATAGTCACGTGAGAAATTTGAAAACGATTCCCACTCATTGACATTTCAAATGTTTGAGAGCCGAAATCTTATTATCTCAAACGTGCCAAAAGTGGGCAGAAGAGGGTTGTAAAAGAAATGATTACAGGCTCTCTTTTCCTTCCTGTTTCTCCCTTCAAAAAAGGGTGACAATGCCGCAGTGCCGAGGTCTGGTAAGAAAACTGGACAATCTTGATAACCAAAACAGCGATGCACACTCTCTCATAGTGCTGGTATATGGCCTTGTGCCATATTTTCGATATAGAGTACAGACAAGCAAACTTTTATTTCCATCAGAAATGACTGAAGTGAAACCAGATCCTGAACATGTTGAGGTCTTGAAGAGGTATTTTGGACACTCCAAGTTTAGGCCGTAAGTGAATTTATGATTCTATTTCTTTTAGTTGTGTGGCTTGATTTACGTCAGATTGTTTGCTAGACAAAACGACTGTTGTGGAAAATTCCAAATGTACAATTCACCACAATTTCAGTACCAGTATTTTCTTCGTAGCATGTTGTGCCATTGTACTTTGCAGGGTGTAAAGAAAGTCAGGGGTGGTAAGCTGTAGCTAGCATGTACTAGCCCACAAGTCATTTCGACTAGCCACAAAACCCTTTTTGATTACCAGGATTGATTGCAATCCATCTGTAATTTGAATT
>OZ037778.1:11281495-11358995 GCA_964035525.1 Porites cylindrica | reverse complement strand
AATTTCCAAGTACAAGCCCTTGGGGGCTTATACTTGGAGGGGCTATTTAATGGAGGGTTTTTTGTGTTATGAGTTTGGAGGGGCTTATTTTCGGAATTCTGTGGTAGTCCTGCAACCATATTTATTTTTACTGCTTTACTCTTCATGGTAGAATCCAAAATGTTTCAGTAGACTTATCTTCAGTAATTTTCAGGCATTTTGTTTTTCAGACCTAATTTATACTTTGAGGTATTAAGGAAATCTGGCAGTATAAGAGATGACTTTCAGCCTCTCCTGATAAGAACGGTTGACAGGTGAGACTATGTTTTTATTGCCTTCCATTGGCTCCTCATACCATCGCCTTTATAATAGTTTAGTTACATAAATAGTATTATAACCAAGGTTGAAGTAATTATAACAAAGCTCGTTACCTGCTGGCTAAACGGTGCAGCAGTTTTTGCAGTGCTGCCTTCACTTTTAGTTTTTTAAGTGCACAGCACTTAAGATGCAAATAATGCTCATGAATTAGGAACAAGAGGGAAAGTTACGTCTGGAAGACTAAAAGAAGATTTAAAATGCATCATAAAGTAAGACTGTGTTAGTGCTCTATGTTAGACTGATAACCAACAGTACCTAATTATCTTTTTGATAATGATTTTGTTTTATTTGCAGAACAAAGATTGAGTATTCATTTGACGGTCCCACAATAGTTTACTGTCCGACTAAAAAAGCAACCGAACATGTGTCCAGGGAACTACGTGGTATGAAGCAACTTATCAAAAAGTTAATGCTTATAGGAAAAATAATTCATCTAGATGCTGTAGGTTATTTAGTATGCTCATTGAAACACATTATGGGACCTAAGAAAAGCTTAATGAAACTTGCTAATATTTCCAAGCATTTTGTAGTTTGTTTTGTGACAGATGAATTTTATGAATGCAATCAAATAAATTGCTTCCATTGTCTCACTTCTAGTACTTATCAGTAATATGCTTATTGTTTGTAGCACTTGGGGTGAGCTGTGAATATTATCATGCTGGTTTGAGCAATAAAGAACGCAGAAGAGTACACCACCTGTTTATCAGAGATGAAATTCAAGTAAGTGCTGTGATTTTGAAGCATTGTGGAGTGTTTTACAGCAAAATGGGTTGATGAGAACAATCATACAAAAATATTTTAGCGACTATTTTGTCTTTTGATTTTATTTACCAGTGTATTGTTGCAACAGTAGCGTTTGGAATGGGAATCGACAAACCAGATGTTAGGAAAATCATTCATTATGGAGGTATCTGCGATATGTTCTAAGATTACAAACCAGAATAGTTGTCATTGTCAATAGTCATTTGATTTAATTTTAGTCTCACCTAAAGTGATATTCTGCACTATTGTGTTTTTCTGCCTTACATTGTATAAGAAAATGACAAAACAACTTTATTGTTTACTTTTATCTTGAAGCTCCAAAAGATATCGAGTCTTACTACCAAGAGATAGGCAGAGCTGGTCGTGATGGGTTAGTATTGGAAGAGAGATTTCTTTGGAAATTTTTTTTCTGGGCTTTTGGATTCTCTGTATGCTGCATATGCAAGATTTTTCCCATACAGCCCACCTAAATCATATAACATATAATATATTTTTGGGGTGGCGGGAGGGAGGATAATGAATGTTATCCTTTGAGCTTCACTTTAGGTACTACCGTGTAGTTGAATAAACAAACAAGGGTTTATTGAACGGCTTAAAGGGCTTTCCTTTACCCCTCTCCATTTCTTTTAACAACTTTTGGTTTTTTTATTATTTTTGCCAAAATATTGAAGCTTTGCAAAACAGCTGTCGGTGTTTGATCAGATTTAATGTCTTAAGATTGTATTTTTCCATACCCTGCAAGCATAATCTCCTTCCATGGTCCCTTGATCTCCCTAAGAAGATCGAAGGAGACTCTGCTTGCAGGGTAATCTTTCCATTTTAAAATTATTAGTGAGGTATAGTATGTTATAGACTGCAAAACAGTCGATTTTTTTTCTCAAAATCAGTAAAGAAATCGGTAAAGCGTAACGTAAGCGTCTTAGGTGCGCGAAGCGCTCGAGCCTTACACGCCCGTTGGGCGTGTGAGGGCATATTTTAGCGTCTCTCCCCAGTCTCGCTCTCTGTTTTCAGCCTCGTTCCAGACCTTTTGTTTGACTGCTGGCGCGTACTTGAATACGCAAAAATACGAACTGTTTTGCACTCTAGGTATGGTATGGTACAGTTTAACTGGGAGGACATTTCTGCATATAGAAGATGTTAAGTGTACATGTTGGCATGTTTGTAGCCCACGTGACCTGCGCTTTCACTGGAGGAAGGCTCCAACTAAATTGTCAGCAACGTAAGCTTGCATGTTTTTGCCACAATTTCCTTGGGAAAAGTCAATACATATGTTCGAGTTGGAAAAGTATATCCTCTAAATATCTTTTTGAATAGCACATAATTGAATATTTTTGTTGCAGTCTTCCTAGCACCTGTCACGTTTTCTACAGTACTGCAGACTTCGCTCTGAACCGGTAGGTTATTTTTATACCTCGCTGTTGTTTAGAGTTTGTAGTGTAGAAGCTGAGGCCAGGGTTATAATTCGAACTTCACATGAGCCTATTACTATGATATGTGTCTCACTGAACTCTTTTTTATTTCCAGTCACTTGCTGAATGAAGTTTCAGTACAGTCCTTTAAAGAACATAAACTGAGGATGCTTAACAAGCTTGAGCATTATTTGACGACTACAGATTGCAGAAGAAGGTTTGTATTTTAAATATTTGAACACTGTTAAAATCTCTGACAAAGAGACCTTTTTGAAGATGAAAATATAAATTTCTCTCTTCTAAACGTATGATGAGTCCATTTAAACTTTCCCATTTGTCAGTTTATAAGAGTTTTCAACTTTATCTCTCAGTTTTCTTTTGATCATATTTGCATGGAAAAGGCGCGTTATAAATTTTTAATTATTATTATTATTATTTTCTTTTGCTGAATGAATGCAACAATATATTGTAGAAAGCTCAATTGTGAGTCAGTACACCTTTGAACTTAGTTTCGGTATATCAAAATGTCTTTTTCTAGACTGCTAGCAGTCCTTCGGAATAGTCGGGTCAGCGAGCATGTAACTTACGTATGAGCCCGAGAGAAACCGCTCTTCAGCTCCCTTCTCGGCTAGTTCGCTCCCTCAAGGTCGGAACACATTAGGCGACAATTTGCAGCAATAAGTCGGGGCGAAACAAGTCGCACAAATTCTGTCTGATTTGATTTTTTGCGACACGTTGCTGCGACAAAATTCTGTTGCGGAGACAAAGATTTTCACCAAAATTCTCCAGTTAACACAAAGCGATTTGTTGCTGCGACGTGTCGCCGCTAAATATTACTGCAACTTGTCGCCTACTGTGTACCGACCTTCAAGTCTTGCCAAGCCTCGCTCGACAGACTGAAAAGGAGCTGACTGCTAGTTTAGCAGTCTTGTGTTTTCTCGTCTCTTGTTGAGATTGAATCAGAATCCAGAAGTGTTTTCTTTAGTCTCAAATGCTTCATACCCGAAAAAAAACTGCTTTAAAATCTTGACCCAGCTGCTATTTTTACTTCTACAGTTTAAGTCAATCAACTAGTCCGTTCCAGGTATTCATACTGTATGGAAGGTGCAGAGAGGTGTGACAATCTTCCACTCTTCCTCCTTAACTTTTCTTGCTCTCTGACTTCGCGCTGCACTCCCCTATTTGAACGCCTGGAACAGACTATAAATCAACCGGATAATGGTCTAGTGTTACAGTAGTATTTCACCGTTAGAATGCTAAAATAATAAGTTATGGTTTTTCTACCTGTTAATTTGATTCACTTGCCGCTTGATGCCTTTGATGTACCCTGTAATCATGATGCTTGTGTTATAACACAGATCTTCTCTGTTTGCAGAACGATTCTAGCGTACTTTGAGGACAAAGTTGATAAGAGCATTGGTGGTAAAGATGACTGCTGTGATATATGTCGCAATAGGTTTGTATCATGAAAAAGAAAAAAGTAAACAAATAAGCTGGGTACGAAACGACCGTAAATCGCTCGGTGGAATCAATCAAGGTGACATTCAGGCGTGTCTAAACGGGAATTTTGTATGGTAGACGCGGGATTCATAGGTAACCTGATAGTCACTGCCACAATGTTATTTCTTTGGTAGCAGCGTTGAGATGTGCAAGGTAGGCTTTTTTCACTCTTTGGTGTTAACTTTGTCCGGACTTCATGACCCACCACATAGGCTAATTTTAAGGTGATGTTACACGTAACGATTCGCAACGACGATTTTTAGCGCAACAAAGCTTCGCAATATTGTTGCGACATTGTTTCGAATAGTTCCAACATTGTTCCAACTTTGGAACGCTGTGTTGCCTTAAAAATCGTCGTTGCGAATTGTCTCGTGTAACATCACCTTGAGGTCCCGTCCACACGTATCCGTTTTTGTTTTTGAAAGCGGAGATGATTTTTTTTCCGGTCTGGCCTATCGTCCACACGCATCCGGCGTAAACGGTCACCAAAAACGCATCTTTTCAAAAATTCTGGCTTTTCATAAAGACGGACGAAAGCGGAGGTTTTCAAATACGATAATGTGATACATCATATACCACGAGCATTACGCATGCTCTGTGAGGGATGCAATCGTCTTTCCATCGTTTTAACATGTGGACCCGTAATTTTTCGAAAACCGAGGGAAAAAAATCTCTGTTTTCAAAAATATCCGGATACTTGTCGACGGGGCCTTGGTTAGCCTGTGAACAGGCCTTTAGTCGAGCGGGGAACTAGGGAGAGGGAAAAGCGAATCCCCCCCCTTTCCCTTCCCTTTCCTTGCTATTTTTTCCCCCAAACAGAGAGCCTGTTCTCAGGCTAGGCCTTGGTCGGACATTGTATACTTGTCGACAGGGCCTTGGTCGGACATTGTCCAATGATCAACTGTTACTCGCTGCAGCGATGCTAGTTTATGCGCCTATCCTTCAAACAGTGACAGCTGTAAATTTCGCCTTCTTTAGGGCCCTTAACCCACACGTGAAGATGGACAACAAGAGAGATCTCACAAAGGAAGCTAAGCTGCTTCTGAATGCCATACTGGTAATTACCTTGATTTTATCTAATCTGTCTTGAACATTGCCTTCCTATGCAGGCGGTTTTAGGGGAGTCGCCATATTTCTTCTCTCCCCAAGGGAGGAAATATGACTTCCCTAACCATACCCTGTTCGGAACATTATACGTTTGTGGGAAACTGCCCACCTACCCCTCCCCTAGGTCAACATTTTGCCCGAAGTGAGAAGTAAGTGTTAATGTTGGCTTAAGGAAGGGGTAGGTGAGTAGTTTCCCAGAAACGTATAATTATCTGCCAGGCGTTTAGATGGTGGAATGCGGCGTGAAATCACGTGAAGTCAGAATTTCGTTAGAGTGTAACAGTCTCTGTTTTTTTTTTTTCGGTATTAGCTGACTGGGAATGGTAGGTTTGGCATTTCAGTTCCCATCCTGATGCTGAGAGGATCAGTAAGTATAAGTACGTTTGTGTTTAGGCAGTTAGCTGATTCAGTCGTACAAAAATTACATTTACTGTATGGTACTTTATAGAACAGCCAGAAAGTGCCACCATGGCTGACAAAGAAGAAAGAGTTTGGTGCTGGCAAGTGAGTGAACATAACTTCCTTGGATGCAATAAGTATTTTTGCAAAACAGTCTGTAATTAACTGTGTTCATTTTGATGGTCACATTGTAGTCAAGTAATTTCGATTTTATTTTCTTAATAGCTTTCACTCAGACAAATGGTGGAAGAGTTTTGGTAAGAATTTTTTCCTCACAGCATAGAAAATCAAATACCCTAGCCTTGCCATCGTATTTTTTCAATAAAAACCTGTAATTCAATGACTGCAAGCTAAAGGAAAATTGCAACAAAACTGGCCATAATGTGTTTTTGGTTTTGCTAGTAAAAACTACAGTTTTCTTGTCTCTGGCAAGTTCAAGTAATGATGTTGTAATAAAGCATTGTAAAATAGAAAATTTCAACTCTGTTCTCATTTGCTTGGACACACCTTGGTACTTTCTTCTGCATAACAGATGCATGAAGGCGACTTTTAGTAGAATTCATAGACATTTTGGGATGCAGTGCTCTCATTTATAATTCATAAAATAAAACTAAATGATTATCTTCTGGCCTCGTTTTGTATATACAAGTTCAGGTTGTAGGTGTAGTTATTTTCCCAACTGCAATTAATCTGTTGTGATGCTTTTTGCTGATGTGAGTAGTGTCAAAAATGCGTCCAGCTTACTGGTGATTTGCTACTTCTTTGATGTAAAACACAGGTCGTCAACTCTTGAATCTTGGTTTTCTTCAAGAAAAAGCCAATCCAGGAGGATTTGGCTCGCTCACAGCACTCACAGGTAAAAATACTAAGGTGATGTTCTGTGGTACCTTTTACACGTAAATTCTTGTATGGTATTATAGAATGAAGCCTTCTTTTCTACTTAGAATAAATTCACGCTACCCCTTACAACTCTTTTGCAGAGATTCAAGAAACCTTTTCGTTTTGCTTTTAGGAAAAGGCGAGAAGTGGCTCACGGAAGCTGCATGGGACGAGTCTGTTAAAATGGAGCTGACACCTAACCAGGTTAGTTTATTATCTTTGCGACAGTTTTAATTGAAGTAAGTACAAAGCCCCATATTGTAGTATTGATAATGCGTTGGGTTTTAAAGAAAACACTCTTTGCTCGGTAATGCTTTCCGTCCATATTATGCGCACTGGCCAGTTTTTATAACTCACGTGCATGCTAGCCTGGGACCAGGCTCCTTGGAGAGAAAAAAGGGCGAATAGAGACGTTTAAGATTCTAAGGCGAAGACAACTACAAGTAGGAGATTTTCTCAATACTGAGTAGTGCGCTTGCGTGAACCAGCGTCATTTTGGCGGGAAAACGTGGTAGCCCTCGTCATTTTCAGGTACAGGATTTAGCGAAAATGTCGTAGTCGCGGAAACAAGTTACCAAAGGTTAGATCAGGTCCCGGTTGTTCATACATTGGATAACGCTACCCAACGTTTGAACAACCGGGGCCAGAAATTTTATCATTTTTCGACCGGGAGGGGGCTTAACCTCCTTCAAGAAAGTACCGTAAATCCTCTATCAAGCCTTCCCCCCCCCCCCCCCCTCTCTAATAAGCTACCTCTTTTCTGGGGAAGAATGTTAATAAGCCCCTCCCCCTCATTATTGTTAACTAGTAAATAATAGGCTGTATTAATCAATGAAGACTGTAAAACTTCATTTGTACTGATCCGGGATTGTTTATTCACGTGTTGGAAATTCGGATTTGTTAACCGTGCTTACTATTCTGGTGAAAAAAAAGGTGTATAGTTTTTGAGAATACGCGAAAAAACTTTTGAGAAGTTACAAGTAATCCTCATAGTCGTTCTCGTCCTCGAATCTAAAGGTCTCTAATAACGGGGCGAGCGCTAACCGATCTGGGGATCGAGGAGCCGCCCCCAGTCCGTTGTTTCGCCTGCTTCGTTCGCCGATTTTTTCTCCCCCCCGTCATTTGCCTGTTTTCTCCACCTAGGTACCTGGTCCCAGACTATGTGCATGCCACCATGTCCTCCATTTGTGTTCTATGCTTATTAACCCTAAATTTTATCAATTTTTTTTTTTTGGAGGCGTGTAGTGTGTTGTGCATTAGTGTAAGATCAAATGTATTACGCACACTGAACCATTCACCCCTCTCGTGGCTGTTACCCTTACTTAAATACACCCTGCCTTATGACTAATATGAATTGACTGATATATGTGGGATTGTTTTCTCCACAGGATCTTTTGTCGGCAGAAAAAGAACCTCGAGCTAAGTAAGTTTAGTTTTTTTAATAAAGAATACTCTTCATCACGAGAGAAAGATTATGGCCGGAATTGGAAATGTCTGCTGTTGCACTTATGAGCTTGGCTTACGTTTCTAACTACGTTAACCCAAAAGAGCAACTTTTTGCTTTAACGTGGCTCCAAAGATCCGTTCTTAAAATTTGTGGGATGATGGTTTAAAAGACCTTCTGAGACAGAAATAGATAATAAATAACCTCTATCCCCAGAGTAATTTTGTCGAATTTCGCTTTGTATCCTGCTTGGCTTATTGTATACTGTTATTTTATACCATATCCTCATTAACGCGTTTTCGTATATCTCCGCCTGTTTTATGTTTTTTCAAGAATCATACTCCCTGTCGCTGAGGTCGCCGCTTCAACATGGCACCAGTATCCGAATCATAGCGCTCAGGTTGCCATGCCTACAGTGCAACCTATACAACAAAAGCCAGTTATTGATGAAAAAGAACTCGAACTTCAAGTAAGAAACTCTCCGATATATGTTTTGTCTGCCAGTCACCGAAATTTTTTTTGTTCTGGTTTTAAACAATTGTCTAGTTTAAGTGTTGTGTAGCTTGTGTACAGACGTCCCCTCCCCTCTGTAAAAAAAAAATGGGGAAAGGGGCCCTTTCCCGATTTTGTACTGAGGGAAGGGAGCGTCTGTACACAGGCAAAGGGTCGTGTCATCTCAGAAAAGGGGACCAGCTGAGCTGGTTGTTTTAGAACTTTCACTACGTTTATTATATATTTATATTTCTTTACTTGTTTTTATATTTATTTTAAAAATCAACAGCAACAACTAAAAAAAGAAAGCTTCATTGTGACAAGGATAGTTTTGAAGGAAATAAAATTTCAGTATAGATCCATAATATCCAGCGTAGCAGTCTTGTCCGTTTCCGTTAATCGAAGCGGGAGAAGCATGACTCGCGAAGAAAGGACTAAAACCCGACTGTTACGTAGGCTAGATCCATAAGGAACTTTTTAATATTGCAGATTTCGAATTTTGCCGGTCCGATGAAGTTGTTTGATCTCCTTTCTATGTTTTACAGGGTTCTTTGTATAGCAAGCTGATGAGACTTAGAACGGAACTATCTCACTCGCTGGATTGTCCTCCTTACATGATCGCTACTAACAAGATTCTTTTGGAAATTGCAAAATACAGGTAGATTACTTTCAAAAGAACGAGAAATTTATAGCTACTGAAAATAATACATATTTGTAACGTGTCAGTATGTTGTTGGTAAAATCGTTTTCGGGGTTAAATAAGTATTGTTTTTGTTGTGGAAATTGAATCGTTAAACTTTGACTTGATTGTAGACCATCTACCATTGACGCACTCTTGATAGTAGATGGGGTTTCTGAGAGGCAGTGCGAACGATTTGGGGAGCAACTCGTAAACTGTGTGGCCACTTTCTGTAAAGAAAACAACCTTGAAGCCGACAAGTTCAGTACGGATCAACCCGATTCAGGGAGCCCCACAACATCACAGGTATGTACTGTAAGGTATATTTTTCAAGTCGGGAGGAAGACTCGCCCAAGTTGTTTTGCTTTGCTGTTGCGTGTTTTGATTTTCCCGTATGGAGAGAGGTCGGTAATACAAGTAAGCTCATAAATGGACCCACCGATACCGGTAGCCAGTGTCGCCACTGTATGCTGATGCCCAAACTTGCTCTTCATGTCTTAATATAAAGGGGGCACCAGCTATTGTCCTCTCATTACATTACATTACAGTACAGTATAGTACGTTACGTCTTTTCACGTCCCGTCACGACACGGCATCACATCACGTGACATCACATTACAATTGCAGATTATCGGAAGGCAAGCAGATGTATGAGTTTCCGTGTGAATTTAAGGTTGATGGTCCAGGTTTGAGGCCTCCCCCTGTTTTTCGCCCGCTTCGGCTGTATACTCTTGGCCTTTTAACTGTAATTTAACCTTGTTTTATTCCGAAGCCGATGTATGATAAAGATCAATCGAGATATAAGTTTATTTCTCACAGAGTTACGTAGCAGAGCCCGTAGGAACTCTCCGACGTGAACTGAGTCAGACCGTTATAACCACGTACAACCTCTTCCATGAAAAGCAGATGACTATTGTGAGTATCTCTAAACAACACATTTCATTAGTAGTACGTGGATGTAACCATAATTAGATTGGACGGTTTCCATTTAAGTCGATAACAGCCAAAAACAAGGGAAATAATAAAAAATACATGACAAAGTGGCAGCACTTACACCAAGTGGTTCTTTGTCCATCGCTGTCATGTCGGATTGAAGTGGACTTTGCACTTGTTGACTTCTGAAGAGAGCAGAAAACCGGACTACCCAACTTCAAACTTAACCCACGTATGACGTCGCTACCGGGAATTGAATGGCTGCAGTGGCTGGAGGCGAGTACTCTCACCACCGCGCCACCTTTGCTACCCTTGTTTTGCTCTGGCCAATCAAATCGACCTAGAGGTTCCAATAACCCAATCAGCCTGCTGAAGCGGATACATTCAGCTGGCGCAAATCGGCTAAGCGCGGGAAAATATTAGACTACATGTCAGACTTTTTCTTGCTATCTAACTATCCCATAGATGCCATATTGTAATCAGTAAATCTTTAATTGTACACTGCTTTTAGCGTTTACCGAAATACTAAAGCGCGTTCTCTTTCAATAAACTTGATTATAGAAAGAAGTCGCCAAATCGCGGAACTTTGTTGAAGGAACAATATTTGGTCACCTTGCTGATGCTCTAAAGGCTGGGTATCCTGTGGATTACAAGAGAGGTACGTGTCTCTGTAGTTCTCTTAGTGGCCGATTCCTTTTCCCATTATCCCTATTTAGTATTTACCAAATCAGTGAATAGCAATTTCGCGCGTTTTGATTGGCTCCCGTAACCCGGAATATCCTTGGCTATTCCCTGTTTTGCGACCGGAGCAAAGATGGCGTCTCGCTTCGAGACATTTTGGGAAGACGAAATTTGGGCGTTAAATGAATCAGTCGTATAAACAAATACCAAGAAAGGTACGAATTTTGGCTTGTTGGTGTTCACTCGTAGGTAGAAAATTTTTTCATGCTGAATTTGCAACAAAATTGCAAAATGCCCTTAACAAAATCCCCGAAATGTTTGTAAATTTTAAACAAAGTTCCTCCTAAGTCACGTTTTTAATTTACAAAAAGTTACTTTTTTTAGTTTTATCCAACTGATTTGGTAAATACTAAAACAACTATCCCCCTCAGGGTCGGTGAGCAGCGCTAGCACCTCCCCTTCGGGGGATAGTTGTATATTAGAGAGATTAAGATTCACGTTTACGCCAAACGGCTGACGTGAATTTGTACCACGTGACCAAGTTTTCGCCTTATTTTCCGTTTGCTCTTTGTTACTTCAACATAAAAATAAGTAGCTTTATGCCAGTTTTAACCATAGGAATCGTTCGGGACTTTTTTTATCTGCTTATTTTCTGCTCTGAGAAATTCTCAGCTTGAGTCTGACGTTTAACGTTTGCGGTAAACGTTAATCTAAATCTCTCGATTACTTTAATTTTCCCCTTGTGTTTGTCCTGCGTCCTTTGGAGAAACAGTCACATGTTGCAGGGCCCAGGCTAACTAGCTAATCGCAGCTTCCCCTTTCTTTACTGCCGAACTTTCTTTTTTGCCGGAGATATGTGGTCTGGAGACCTAAAGTTGAATTTTCTTTGAAAAGATAGACACACAGTCTTCTTACCAAATGCATCGCGGGATAAACGCAGCGCTTTCTCTTGGGAGGCGATTTACCTGCGTTTTGATACTCGTACTGACCTTTAGATTGGACGAAGAGTTAGAGAGGAAGCACGACTACTCTTAATGGGTGATCTGTTATTTTTAACAAACGTTTCTATATTTTGTGTAGCCGGACTCACCGATGACATCCAGGAGTTAGTAACGAAGACTATCAGGTCGCCTCCTATCAATTCAGGTATAAATGCATCTTTTCTCGTTCACTCTGAATACAGTAAAACCCCGCAACTAAGAATCTGGATTTTTCCAATTTAGCCTAAACAGGTTCTTATATAAATGGTAGTTAGCCCAAGGTTCTTAAATAAGTTCTTATTTTCTGAGGAAAAAATGCAATAAAGCTAAGAGTGTTTAGTGGTTGAGCTTATTCTTATAAAATCTACATACCAAATTAGAAGTTGTGTAGAAATCATCATAAAGAGAAGAACCAAAACGTTGACCTCAAGAATTTTGAAGTCCTACTTCCAAAGAGGATTCTTAATGTGAAAGGTTTGAACCCAGGAGTCATTTCAAAAGGTTGAGTTTGATCGTCCGGGTGAACGTAGTCCTGAATAGGACTGTTGTTGTTGACAGTGACTGTCAACAACAACAGTCCTATTCAGGACTACGTTCACCCGGACGATCAAACTCAACCTTTTGAGGATTCTTAATGTTGACTTAATTCATCTTGTTCGCCCAAGTGTGCAGAATTTATTCACAGATGTTAGAAAATAAGGACCTTTTTCAAATTTTAGGCTTAACAGGTTCTTATACAGAGGGGGGCTTAACGGGCAAATTTTAGCTTAACTGGTTCGTGAAATCCAAGTTCTTAGTAGCGCGGGGTTTTACTGTAGTAGTGTTCAAAAAACCTTTGGTTTAAGATCAGAAATTTGCTAGATTAAGAATAGGGCATTCAGAGACTATTTTTTGCTCGCAGCTTTTATTCTTGCTGCGGAAAGGGTTTCTGGTTATTGTGCAGTGTGTGGAGTATTCATTCCACAGACTATCTCCTGAGTGGTGGAAAAGTTTTAAAAAACCAGTTTACTGAAATGTTTGATACTCGTAGAGTAACGAGAAGCACATGATCCCCACCTCACGCCCTCCATTACTTTTTTTTCCCGTTTCCACAATACATTTTGCCCCGTGTAAGGCTTGGATTGTGGATTCCAGGCTGTGGTTTGCCGATTCCAGGAACTGGATTATTTACGGATTCCTTGTAATTGGAACTTGGATTCCAAGTTCCTTGAGTTGAATTCCGGATTTTTTAAGCGCAGGATTCCCGATTCCATAAGCAAACATTTCCCGGATTGCGGATCACCTTACATGCCATGGGGTTTAAATCATAACTTTTAATCCGTTCGCCCCGGTTCTGACTTCGCCCTGTATTCTAGAACGAGCAATATTACATTTGAAGCGCGCTAAATGACTCGAAAATAGGGAGGGAGGAAGTTATCGTTTCCAAAGGAGTGTAGAGAAAGTCTTGAAATTTGCTCACAGCGAGTGCTTTAAGCCATCTTAGTTTTCACAATAAATTACTGCATTCTTCTTTTCTTTTTTTTTTTAGACATAAGCAAGTTATCAGTTATCAAAGAACGCTTGCCGGATCACGTGTCCTATGGTCACATTAAACTGGTCATCGCCATTTTGGAACTGTCACATGGGGTGGCGACTTTTAGCGGATCCGATTATCCTCTTAGCCAGAGTTCCTTTACGTCCAGCACCCGACCAGTGAAAGCCCCTGGGAAACCCCCAGGGAAACCCCACCCTACTCCTAAAGAAAACACCGCGAGAAAACTACCGGTCTGGTTGTCTGGGAAACCTGGAGGAAAAAGAAAGAATCCCTTTTAAAATGAGGGATATTTGATCCCTTTGAAGGTGTCTTGTTTGGAATATTCAAAATTTGAGTTTAAATTTTTGCGACATTGCTTAATGCATCAAATGAGGATAAGATTTTCTTGTTCGAAAAATATCATTAAAAATACAAATTAAGAGAGTATGTCAAGTTAGTGCCACATCTCGTGGGATTCTTCAAACTTTCGAGTAATTGTACGTTTTCTTAGACGTACCAGAACCCATCAAGGGAATTGTAAGTTTGCTTTGTTGATCGTCAGCAGTCGTATATATAAACAGTATAAATATTTTTGTAAATAAAAAATTAGTTGAATGACCATTATAGTTTGTCTGTGTTTTGGTATTATAGGTTCTTAATTTTTTCTGGCGAGGAAACGGTTAAAGATTTGTTTAAAGCGGAAAGTGCACTTAGCTTACACCCAGCTACTTAAGAATGCAGGCACTCCACTTATATAATTAGAAACAAATAACCTAAATAGAAAATAACAGCATTAATAATCCCAACTGACAGGAGGCAACCAGGTGGCTATTTACAAGCGTGGCCGAGGATTTAAAGTCGGGACAACCAAGAACAAATCGAGCAAGTAACCAGAGCAAGACTCGAACCCGGGACAGCGGGATTGCGAGTCCGAAGCGCTGACCTCTCGGCCATGTTGTTAACTTTCGATCTTTTTTTTTGTGAAGAGACGCAGAGGGATAATAGGGAGAGGGCGTGACCTCAGTCTACAGTTGAACTGAACTGTACACTGTTTTGTCCTGCCCAGTCTTCTTGTCGCTATTTTTCTTTCCTCCCGCCTGAATAAATCTCTTCTTTTTTTTTTCGAGTCCTACGATCCTACCTGGCCTATCCCTGACTCTTTGCCCTCTCCCCTTCCTACCACCCTTTCTCCTTCCGATTTAATTTATTGGCTTCGCAAAAAGTTATAACTGTACATACACCTAATTGCAATAACATTGTAACCAAAAAATCCTAAAAGGGAAAATTAAAAAAAAGGAAAATGCCAAAAAGGAATCAACTAGGCTTACTAATAATCTTGAGCACTGGCGTGTTTAGAATATGTATGCCATATACAAGAGTATCAATGGAATTACTCCATCATATAAGTTAAGATCTCTGCAGAGAGAGCAAACAACTGCGTACAACCTCAGGGGCGCCTAAAAGTTAGATTTACCCAATGTAAGAACAATGCCACTCAAGTGTGGGAAACGCTGACTGATAGCGTTTTAACTTCCGAGACACTCGTCGCATTATTCAAACGCGGTACTGCTGTGTAGCTTTTAGACTAGACTGTTTGTATGCGCATACGTAGTGATTTTATTAACTAATTCATTTATGTTTGTTTGTTGATTTATTCTCGAGGATACTAGCTCTTACGAGCTACTCTAGCTACTCTAAATCCGAGTTAAAATAACGTTAGCCGCAGTTTTGAAAACGATATCATCAAATAGACCTCTTCCGTCAAACATTTTTTTTGTCCCCTGCCAAAAACTATGTTTAAAGTAGCCAATAAGAGTGCAAACATTGCTTTCTTGTCTTCTCCTCCCTCCTCCTCGCGCTTTCTTTTCTCTTTACCTTTCCTGTCGCTGGTGTGATTTTCGAGCTTACCGGGCAAAAATACCCTGCCTCTTCGGCCTCGTTCACTCAAATGGCTTCAAACTTCGTTAGGTTCGTTCATTCGGCTAGATATGTATATTTATGTACCTGCGAGGGCTACCCAGTCCAACCGCGTCCCCAGGGCGCTTCTCCCTGGCTACCTGGTCTGCATACCAAGACAATGTGAACCATGAAGGCAAAATCCATTGACGCAGGGGGTAGGTTTAAAAGAAACCGGCCTTGGTTTTTCGCTAGCCTGCGTAGCAAGCGTTTCCAATCGAGTTATTGCGCGAAAGTTAGAGCGGAAGCAAAAAAAAGGTTTTTTTTGCTCTTGTCCCGGCTTTCTAGACGAACGTCGCGAGGAAACGTTTGCTACGCAGGCGAGTTTTTCGCCGGTGGAGGAGTGAAACCCCAGGGGTATTGAAAAAAGTTTTACACGGGGAGGCTCCTCTCCAAGGTCCAAGCCCTTACCCTTCTACCTACCATTTTTGACGTTACTGAAGTAGCGGGAATTACTTCTTTTGTAGCCTGAAAAAAGCCTATGATCGAACTGCTCGAAGCTGGGTTACCTGAGGACCCGGAGCCTCTATCTCCACTGATTTCTTGAGTCAACCCTTTCCCGAGTAGATTTATAAATAGAACGGCTTGTTGCTCGCGAAAAGTGTCATCCCGCGAGGACTATAAGACTGTAGAATAGGACTGTCACTACGTCGTGATTGGCTCTTTCCACTGTCGACGTGAGACGCCTCCTCTGGGAACCGTTCTAATTATAAACCTACTCGGGAAGGGGTTGACTCCAAGAGCTTGTATGGGAGACGTAGGCTTCGGGTCATAGGGTCCTGTAAGTGATGAGCATGATCCTCGGTTATCTATAAACATGATAAGAACTAAAATCGTTTGTTGCCTTGTTATATATTGCGGCTTCCACGCGTTGCAGGAGTTTGAGCGTTATTAGTCTTCGAACAGGACTTGTTGCCAACCTCATTAGGAGAGAGAACCTGGGAACAAGGTTGGGCTTGATAATTGCCAGAAACGTTATGATTTCAGGGGCTGTTCCCACTGAGCAAGTCCCGGGGGAGGGGGGACTCCCCTATATAAGCCATATAGGTTGGTATGTGCCACCCTAAGGGTACAGGGGTTTTTGCGGCGTTTTGGTCCGAAAACCTCCGAAAACGGGTATAGACTTCACCTATTTTGGTCTGGAATCGGGTATGGTTTTCGAGGGAACTGCCGGGAGTGTATGAACTCCACGTTAGACTAAGAAAGAAAGAAAAATATGCAAATTCGAGTCTGAAAACGGGTATGGATTTTAGAGACCAGGTCTGAAAACGGGTCTGGATTTTAGAGACCAGGTCTGAAAACGGGTGTGAATAATGACATTTTTTGGTCTGAAATAGGGTCAGAATTTGGAGAACCGGGCGGCACACACCCAACAAGAATACTCAGGAGTACCCGGCAGGCCCCGGGCAAGTTTTCTTAAAACTTGGGTCGCCAAGAAACTTGACCAGTTGCAAGAAACAGTCGCTCAGTGTGAGAAGGCCTATATCAAAGCCTATGAATATACTGCTATGTTTCTTTCTTTTTTGAGTCGCAACACGCAAGAGTTTGGAACAAAAGGGTTAAGCAAATTATGCTAATTTTTGATCTCCATTCGCGGGAAATGATGAACCAATCAGATGTGGCGAACATAATCTCGAAAGCGTGGTGAAAAATTACCCAGCATACCTCCGCGTCCAGAAAGAGGAGAAAGATGGCGTCAGCGTTAGGAACGTTTGGTTCTATTGGAACTGATGTCGGCCAATTTCAGTATCCTCATGGAATAGCTGTCAGCAGTGCTGGTGAAGTTGCTGTTGTAGATACTTGTAATCATCGTGTCCAAGTGTTTAGCGCCGATGGACACTTTCAGAGAGTGTTTGGAAGTCAAGGAGTGGACGACGTCGGTTGCTTGAATTTTCCTGATGGAGTAACCTACGATAAAGAAAACAACATCGTGTTGGCCGACTCGGATAATCACAGAATATCGGTGTACTCATCAGCCGGGGAATTTATACGAAAGATCGGCGAACATCAAATGAAAAATCCTTGGGGCGTTTGTTTGACACACGATGGCAACATAGCGGTGTGCAGTGGCGGTGAGAAGAGCAGTGAAGTTCAAGTTTATTCTACCGAGGGGGCATTAGTCATGAAATTTGGCGATCCTTCCACGACCAACCGACCTTCGTACGTCGCTAGCAGTCACGAAAAGTACTTTGTGTCGTACAGTGACGATCAGTGCGTGAGAGTGTTCGACAATCAAGGACGCTTTCTATCTAAGATCGGTGCAGCAGGCTTCGGCAACGGGCAGTTTAACAGACCTCGTGGACTAGTAGTTGACCAACATGGACAGTTGCTGGTCTGTGATGGCTGGAATAACCGGATACAAGTTTTTGATTTGGAAGGCAAGTTTCTATCGAAGTTTGGAAGTCGTGGGCAAGGTCAAGGACAATTAACTTTCCCGGTCGACCTCTCAATCGCCCCTGATGGACGTCTTTTCGTGAGCGAACTGAAGGGACATCGTGTTCAGGTTTTTCAAGGATTAGAAAAGCAAAGTTAAAGAGTATAGCCGCACAAAATGCTAGGATTTCTGTCAAAGAATTGATCACAGACTTGCATAAACTGCTTTTGTCGTACGTTCATACACTGGTGGCATGAATTACAGTTAGTCCTTTATTTGGGTTTTAAATTCAACAGTTATATTTCCAGGACGTTACATGTCGATAGTCGACTAAAATCGATCGTTGTCGATAAAAATCGATTTCTTGTGATTATCGATTTCTATCAAAATTGGTGTTATTGTTGACCTTTATACGAAAACTCAGGCTATTGGTAGAAAAAAAGGTTCAGAAGCAACAGTTTCAGTATCCGTTAGCAAATTATTAACATCTGTTCGAAAAGTTTTGGGCCACATTAAATCGGCAAAGGACAGTTTAAAGTCTATTTGAGCTGTTGCAATATTCATTTGAACGGTTTTATATCCGTTCGTAACAAGTAGTGTCTGTTAGCGTTTAAAGAACTCAGAAAAGTCTCTAAAGTCTATCGAAATTGATTGGCTGTACTGGGATCATTGTGATTATCAACTTTTATGGACAAACGTAACTAATCAATTGACAATTATTGATAAATATGGAGCACTTTTGACTTATAATCTAGCTTTCCGATGATTGATCGATCGACATGTAACTTCCTGTATTTCTTGTTGGCTGTACAGTCAAATTTCTATGTAGAACTGAAGTGAGCCATTTCATTTCATCCCTACCAACGAAATTTTCTCTCAAGGCTCAAAAGTAATTTCTAAATATTGTTGTTGATTGGTAGCCACTTGATCTGAAAAAAAAAATGTCCAAGCAAGCGAAAAATGAGTCTTCTGGAGGAAGTAGTGGTGGTACTTTTCATTTTCTGTTTGTTTTGTAGGAAAAAAGGCAAATTACCATACCCATAGTAATGCAAATGGGGCGAGGGTATTATATTGAATGGTTAAGCTATACACCATCAAGCCCTGGAATTTCAAACTGCATAGTTAACACTTTTTCAATTCTTGGTCATTCATAGTGTCTCATGAGACTACACAGAATGAGAAAAACTTAGTTTAAAGGAACTTTCATCGGGAATGATAAATAGAGAAGTAGGGAACAATACCATTTTTTGTCAAAAATGATAACAATATGGTACTGGAAGTGGTTTTTACCGTAAAATTCTTGGGCATGCACCATTGTGGCTGTTATTACTGTTAAACTCTTGAAACCATAAACACCTAAAATATTTCAGTAATATTTACTTTGCTGTGACCAATTCCAACAAAGATCAGGACATGCGAGCAAGTCACAAAACTATTAATAGTTGGTGTTAAGTTTTTTCTCGATTGATTTGCTTTCTTCTCGTAGCAGAATAACATTGGAGAGATAATTCTGGTGTTCACAATTTTGGGAGTTTCGCAGTGAAATAGTATGGTTTTATGTTAAATATTCTACACTACTACTGCTGTTTGTAGAGGAAGCTCTGGTTATATGTTTTAGTTTACTTTCATTCTACCTCTTTCAAAAAAGAATTGAGACTGAAATTGCTTTTTCTTTAAAAATGTTTCTGTTACATTTGTCCTTCCATTGAGCTTAAGTTTTAAGTCTTACTCTGCGAAGGTCATAGTAAATATAAGTTGTCATAGTGATGATATTTTTAAGGGAAGGCTGTGAAAGATTTTCCTGAATTTGCTTAGGATACTGCAAAACTATTCCTCTACAAATTTTCATATTCTCCCGGTGTCTGCCATTACTACATAGGTAATATGGCATTGATTGTAGTCTCAGTACGGTTTGGGCTACCTGTGCACAGTAGAATACTAAGAGGGTTGGGATTCATGTGTTCAGCAATAGGCATCTGTGGGCATGATTGTTTTGCATCTTACAACTTTTTGTTATAATAATTATTATAGCTTATTATAGCATTATATCCCAGGTTTATTCAAAAGTGTATGTATTAACTAAACAGTATTATTTATCAGCATAGTAAGCTAGAGAAGTGATTTAGAATCTCAGCTGTGTTATTAATAACAAGTCAAGTGAGTGTTTTTTTAATCTGGCAAGGAGAAGGATTATTTCTCTGTGCTCTGTTTGCTGAATGATGAATACTCTGTCACTTATAATTTTGCACTAAGAAGGCAAGGTGAAGAGTAGCCTGAGAAAACAGCTGACATTTTGTGATGCCATCACCGGTTACCCTGTGAAATGACATCTGAGAAACAAGTGCAAGCATTCCGTACTGATGAGGTGTCAAGACCAGATCTGGGTAGTGCTTTTGATTGGCTGTGCTGAATAGGAAATTTGCTTCAACTAATCAGAATCACTACCCAGATTTGGGTAGTGATACATCATCAGTATGGAATTCTGCGCGCGATTCTCAGATGTCATTTTTCAGGAAAACCAGTGGTTTCATCGAGAAATGATGGCTGTTTTCTTAGACAGGTCAAGATTTCAGAATTATGTAGATTAACAGTTACTCTAGTTTCATGACTATTGAAAAACGTCACACTTTTGTCCCTCAATAAAGTTGCAATTTGAAGTAATAACTTGATAGGTCAGTGTTTCTTTATCTATCCTCATTCACCATGGAGCAGTTTAGGGCTAGCTGTAATCCAAATTTATAATAATGTTGTCTTGATGCTTTGTTACTTTCAACATTAAATCAAAAGCTCAATTAAAACTGCACTCAGAGGAAAAGTACTGTTGAGATACTTTCACTTAAGATGGATTTCCACTGCCTCATAATTTTTACAATCCGCATAAATTCTATGCGCATAAATAAAATAGAAGCAATGTATGGAAGATCTCATCTAAGCGTGAAAGTTCAACCTTGGAGCATTTCATACATTGCCTCTATTACGCGACAGTGGAAATCCACCCTAAGTATTATCTTGGAACACTAAAAGTGTTGGGCCAGTACATTGGTACAGGTTTAAGTCCCAAACTTCGTAACATCCATATAGTTTGTTGATAGTTCTCATTTTAAACCTACTCTACAGTCTGTGGGTTTTTTGTTGGTCACTAAGCCTTGTCTGTCTTTTAGGGTTCAGTTGGAGAATATGGAGCCCAAGGACTCCGGTTAAGAGATTGACCTGCTCCAGTATGTCTTCTTAGCTTGGACACTAAAGACCATAAATGCTTGCACACTAATGTTTATCATGTGTGAGGAGTGTCAAAAATGATGGAAAATATGAACCAAATTACAGTTGAAATTGCGTTTTAATGCAAATATTTCAAGGAGGAAGCCTGTTAAGAATTACAAAAATATCCTTTCTGCCACACTTAACTGTAAACGTAGCCTGCGTGCAGACGATAACTAAACTCTGATTAGTACCGTCTGCGAAGCAGCGCAGAGATCCTTGATCTGGACCCCCAACGGACTCAACGAATTACGGGAAGTGCGTTTCGAATTCCTCTTCAACCTGATTGGCGATCACGACAAACAAAACAAAGGCCTTTTTTAACTGGCCAATCGTGGCGCGTACTCAAATCTGGGTACACAGCTGGAAGTCCAGAACAAGGATTTCGGCGCTGTTTCGCAGACGGAGTTAACCAGAGTTAAATTTCATCTGCGCGCAGGCTACTGTAAATGTTTCCAATAATATCATACACTGACCTGGCAAAAGAATTCTAAAAAGGTCAATGATTCCTTCCTCTGAAAATTAGCAAAATCACCAACTGTATTTTACTCATAATTTATTGACGTGTCTTGTAAAAACTCAACAATAGTCTGCAAAATTATAAGAATCCCCCATCCCCTTACAAAGTTTTTTTTTCATTTACTTTTTTTTTCTTCATCCCTCCATCCCTCTCCATCCCTCCATCCCTCTCACCTTATGGACACCCAGCTATAATGGACACCCTCATAATAAGGACAGCAGCTAAATGCCAGGCAAAAATAAATTACAGATGTTTGAGTGAAATAAACTCTCGCTATTACGGACACTTGCTAATGAGGACACCAACTAAAGTTCCCTACAGTGTCTGCTATAAAGGGAGTTGACTGTGCTCACAATGGCAACCTTGCTTGGAAAATAAATTGACACTGCAGGGCTGTCTATAAGGCTAAGGGCTGACGGGGACCATCTACTAAAGCCGAGGGGGGCAAGGGGGGGTCTTGTCACATGTTCATGAACAACAATTTTGCCTTTCATGAGTCACAAAACATATAGTGTAATTATTAACCTTCGATCTCGGCCACGCATTGGGGTGATCTCTGTGCAGCTATAAATTCCCTAGGGAAGCCAGCTGTAGGTGGGTCTGAGTGCATTGAAGTGTGAAGTTACATCAAAAGACTCAAAGGTGAAGTTACCAGCAAATCAAGCCACCAGACGCTAGTTAAGGTCATGTGGCCAAATTAATGATATATTTTCGTCAACTGAACTTCAATGTAAGTCTACATAATCAAGGATTTTGGCAGTTTACGTTTCATGGAGTGTACTTCAATCACGATTCACAGAACAGTTTTTTCAGTACATCACGATTCATGGACACCAAAAATGGTCCATCACGGCACCACGAAAATAAGCTTGCCCCCCTAAAAGCATGACCACTGGCTACTTTCATAGGAAATAAAAGGAAAAAAACATAGAGGCAAAGAACTTACTAATAATACCTAGCAGCTAGAAATCTTGTTGACAGCTCTGCTCTGAGGGACAGAAATTTAAAAAAAAAACATTTAAAATAATACTTTATTAGGATGTGATAACAGAAAAAATGGCACTACAACAAGGTTATAAAATAATGTTAAGCTCCCGGATGGATGGCGGTATCCACCAGACAAATTATTATTTCCATGGCCAGGGTGGAAAGCAATTTTTTATCCGGCTCCAGTTGTTCAAAAAGTGGATAGCACTACCCAATGGATAAATCACTATCCAGTTGATAATGCAATTGGTCTTCCTACTACTTGTCAGCTGGATAGCAATTTATCCGGTGGATAGTGCTATCCAACTCTTGAACAACCAGGGCCAATTGGATAAGGGTTTTGAACAACTGGGGCCTGGCTTGGATGGTCTTTTTTCTGTATCAGCACTTGCCAGCCAACACATCTTCAAATAAGAATATTGAAAGAAGTAAGACTTCAAAGGCTTTGAAAAACTGTGTTTGTTGCTTGATCACTTGTTCCCTTTTACTTGGCGAACAGTCCGTCGGAACATGCTGGAGCCTCGCCACAAGTTACCCTGGAATAGAGAAGATGATTATTTTTTACTATTAAGTCACTTGTAAACGTAAACTTGTTTCGAATCATAGTGTTTTTTCTTCCTTTCAAATAAAAAATAAAATTGTAAGATCTTGGTTAGCAATGACCATGCATTTACCTTAACTAACTGAGTAAAAGGCATGGTTTTTTTGAAGATGACATCTCAAAAAAAACCATGCACATTGTGCAGTTTTACATAACTATTTTATACTTTGCAAGTATTATTCTTTAATTTTGAAATCACACATGTAATGCAGTCATAAGATAGATAGATAGATATTGACCTCGCACTTGTTCTTAGAAGGGAGGAATCTGTACAGCTTGTGCGAAGGATTACTCAGGATGGAATTAAAAAGATTGTCACTTAAGAACTCACGGCACCTGTGTAAGGGGACTAGCCCAGTCATGGAAAGTGCCCCATAACACAGACAATATTATTGGATATGTGGTTATTCCACGTAAGATCGCTAGATATTTGCAAACCTAAGATCTTAGCATACTCTTCACACTCTAAATCCTGACCATTACCGTTTGCCTGAGATGTTTAAAACAGTCTGTCCATCCAGAAAACACAGGCATAGCAGGGAGTTCACCTGCAGCAAGTCTAAACCATCAAAACAGAACAATACCATTATCAGATCTGATACCACATGCCTTATTGTTTTGATTAATCATTAATTCATTTCCCAAATATATATATCTCCTCCTTTTATACCAAGCATGGCTTGATTTCATGCTGTCATTACCAGCATGCCATGCTTAAATTTTTACCACCTCCAACATTTAATGAACTAGCTGGGGAAATAGGAAAAATAGGCTTATTTACTGTTCTTGCTTTGTCAGTTTTCAGATATTTCTACATGAAAAGTAGGTAGTTCAAACTTGGCCAAGGAAAGTCCTGGGCCCTCAGCCCTTAACAACAGCCCTGGGTCAAACTTTTCTTTCAGCCATTTACCCACACTGTAAAACCTTTTACAGGAAATAATTATTGAAAACTTGACAGCTGCTCCCTTCTCAGTAAACTCCTTGAATGTGCAAATGCAGTTTTTACTGTGGTTATCAACAATCAGTGACAAAATAACTTGAGAAACTTTGCCCTAAAGGGCCTCTCTGACATTTTGCCAACTTCAAAAGGGGAAAACAAAGCTTTCCCTCCCCAATCCCCTCCATGCGATGTTGTGGCACTGTTCAATTTAGAAAACAACAATCACTCCAACTTTGAATGAAGGGGAGAGGGGAGGGGTGTGGATTATTTTGTTCTCCAAACTTACCCCATATGAAGACAATGTGACCACTGTACTTAAATTTGGCCTCATGAAAATGTTAAGTGCATTGAAGGTTTAATATTAATTACAGCTGAACTCTATGGTCACACTTAAATAACAATAAAGATAACAGCAAGACTAACCCAACATGGTTGACGATCATCATGTTTGACACCAGCGTAAATGGATATGTGACCACTCCGGCAACATACTTCAATTAAAAATTATCGTTAGAGATTTAGGAAAACATGCATGTTTAATACAAAAAAGGAAAAATATATTAATACATTATTGGTTTTCACTGAATTGCTTTAGTGTTCATTCTGAAAAATATTATGGGTGAGGAAAAGTTAACTTTATTCACTGGAAAATAATGGTCTGCAGCTAATCTTGGCTTGTATTAATAATAATAATAATGATAATAATAATAATATAATAAGACATCATTTTATATAGTGTCATTATCACTATTTGCTCATTGTACTTTACAATAAAAGTGTAATCAAAATTCAAAGGTTAAAATTTAGAGGAAATCAATTACAAGTTAAATGCCAATTTTTAAAAAGCTGGGTTTTAAAATGATTCTTAAAAATGTCAACAAAGTTGCTCCATCTTAAATTTTAACGGGAGATTGTTCTACAGTTTTGGGGCAGCTACAGCAAATATTAATATTTTTAATGTACTATTTCATTTTTGTCCCGGCCGAACAGACAGGAATTTTTAGGTCTTTGTAGAGGCTGCCCTGAGTTGACCTACCACCTCATCACAATTGTCTTGAGTTCTCTGATGAATGCACTTATCGTTAGTTAATTCACTGTAATATTATTGACTAAAGAAAAAAAATACACCAAAACTTACCTGAAAAAGGCCATTGGTGTAAACCTGTACTTCTTTTCTTCTACTAACCTTTAGTATAAAATCAGAAATAATATTACTGTGTAAATGAAGACAATACAGTGGAACCCCACCTTACGACCACCCCGTTTATAAGACCACCTTGTTATTATGGCCATATTCTTTCAAACCACACGTAAAAACCATTGAGTCATTTATTATTTTGAAGACCCCGTTAATGCGACCACCTCGTTATTACGACCAGGATTTTATGGCCCAACGGTGGTCGCATTAACGGGGTTCCACTGTACACTGAATAACAGTAATTTTTCTAAAATCAGTTGATGATAATAACTACAAGGAGAGTATCATGACGAGTAAATAGATGAGTGGCAATACCATTAATTTATTAATGAGGCCTTCTTAGCGGCGGGAGGGGGGGGGGGGGGTATGTACGGCCCTTGTCTGAATTTTATGTACAGACATTTCACATATTGAATAGGAGGTCATGCTGCTGTCATTATTTTACTATTGTATTAATTTTGTGATTTTCCCTGATGCTGTCCCAGTCAACCCATCTTCATGTTGTTTGTCGCCATTCCATCTGTCTTATGTTGCTGTTTCAAGGCCATGTTGCTTGTCAGAATTTAACCTTAAAAGGGCCTTATAAGAAAAAAGTGAAGAACAGCTTCTCAAAAAACTGTCGGCCAGCTGTCTGCCAACTGTCGTTTACAGTCTTATGTGAAATTTTTCTGCCAGTTTTAGTTATTTTAGATCAAGAGGGTGTTTTTGACAAGACCAGTTAGTCACCAAAATTCCCTGACTGGAACAAAGCACTTGCAAAGAGATGGGTGGTAGTTGGTGATGAGGGTTCTGGAGAGGGGTGGGGGTCGGAGATAGGTCAGGTGAGAGTCCAATGATGGCACATCCCACACATAACTTTTGCCTGTGAAATTGGGATTCTTTCTGCTCTATTGAATGTCATAAAAAATCCATGAAGAGGTTCTCAAACTGACAGTTAAGGGTAGTCATAGGCAGGCTTACATTTCCAACATTCAGATCAGTTGTTTTTTATTATAAGTCCATACCTCACTGTCAATAGCATACTTGCTAACCAAGAAGCATGCTCCACGAAATAACAACAAGGAAAGGATCTCTCCAATGAGACGAGGAATGACACCACTTTAAAGAGGAAGAGTAGATGAAGAAAAGGTTGTTGTCACTAAACAAGCATAAACTACCACTTTTTTAAAAAATAAGCTAGATACTGAAGGTGCTGTGATTCATGAGTAAAATCATTGTTTTAGGCACTTGATTAAAAAACAAAAAAGATTTAAACAAAGATTGACAAAGACTTAAGGCCTTTTCTCCCTCTTTGAACTTTCTTCTTGTGTAAAACTAACTTTGTGAACCCTTTCCACTGCACAGAGAAACTATTTTAGATGTAAGTTGACCAGTGAACGGGATGATTTAGGGAACCATGTGACACAATGCTGTTGATCAGTGTAATGAGTTGGAAGGCAATAACAAAAATTGAAAAAATAACATTATATACCTATGTGCAATTCTTAAGTACCCTTTTACACCCAGATGAAGTAATGGCTTGATTACTTGTTACTCTAACACTTAAATCTGTGGACAGAATTCTATGGGTTTACCATTCAAATGAAACCTCTCTCCTCAAAACTTTTGCTTAGTGCTAGGGTACTTATTTCTGAGGATTTTACAAAAAGAAATTAGATTTTTTCAGAAAGAGATGAATAATATGTTGAGACATAGTTCTTACCTAAAGAATCCGGCAATGCCTTCATTGTTGTAAATTTCTCTAATAGAGGTACGCAGACCACTGAAAATAAGAAAGTAATGGACAACAGTTATTTCGGGGAGTGCTCTAACATTTAGTACATAAAACATTTATCATTTGCCATCAAACTAAGAAAACTAAAAATGCCAAAATTATTTCTGGAATGTTATGTCAACAGGATAGAGCCAATCATCATTCCACACAGGCTGTTGAAATGTCAGTCACTGTCAACAACAGTCATATTCAGGCCTATCTTCACCTGGATAATTATGCGTAACCTGCTTATAAACTTTAACCAGCAATGGTAATTAGGTTGTTGTTTGTAGTTTGCCTTCATGTCCTGATCACTTATTTGATTGGTCATGACACAACAATATAAATAGAGGATATTACCCGGTGGCGCGAAGATATGAATTTTATTTGCGAGTGGCAAAACAATATTTTACTAACGAGTGCAGTGAGTGAGCAAAATATTGTTTTTGCCACAAGAAAATAAAATTCATATCTTCAAGCCGCCATTTAATATTCTCTTTATTAGATAGACAAAATGACATCAATAAAATAATAGAGGGAAATTACCAAAATTACGTCATCGATAAACTCGCGTGTGAGATTATGGAAAATAAACCACTCAGGTCCTGGATGTAGTTTTTATGAATTTTACAAGTGGTATATTTTCTAGTAAAACACTTGTGTCTATATAATAATAACATATAATTCATTGCACAATACTGTAACTATGAAATATCGGTCAGTGTCCTAAGAGTACATAATGGCTGGATGTTGAATTGACCATGAAATGGAGGTTTGGTTTTTTCTGAGCAAAATATAAAATGTAAAAACTGATTCAAAACAGCTGACCTATAAATTGTCTCCTTTCCAACAAACTGGACCATCATCCGAACAGAGATAACTGAAAGTAAAAAACACAGATAATATTGAAAGGTAACTTGTAAAGTTTTGGATTAAAAGAGAGCCATATTTAAAGTGTTCTGAAGTTAAAACAAAGAGACTTACCATAAAATGGATGACTGATTATGAGAGCACTGCTTTTTGCTACTACCTGCATACAAGTCTGAAAAATGCAAATGCAAAAAATAAGTTGCTACTGACAAGAAAAATAAACATTTAGGTCTTTCCTTTAATTGTGGTGCTTTTTTCTGGTAAAATCATTTTACCAGAAAAAGCACCACCAAATTAAAGTAAATAATTGACACCAAGATAGATATTACAGGTAAAAATTAAATTTAAGTTTTTTAAACCTCAGTTGATTATATCAATTTCCTTTGTCCCCTAGTCCTAACCCAATAATAGTTAGGGCTAGGAGACAAAGGAAATTGAGAATCAAACTAGGGTTTAAAATTTTACATGTGGCTACATGTAATTTAGGCAAAGTTAAATTGCAAGCCAATGTGGTCAGTGGTCTCCTCCTCCAGCGTACCTTAAGTTTAGCTGTCAGTTTCAAAAATTTTAAAAACTTTCCTTGTTTTAGGGTATTTTTTGACCTTAGCAGTTTAACAGACATAAACTCTGGTGTCAACCAAAATGCATGTCGTGTGTACTGTTTAATTACTCCTCTCTATCTTCCATTGTCCTTGCCTTGTCAACTGTGGTAACTAACTCATGACGGGCTTAGGCTACAAAAAAAATTCTGACCAGGAGGTCTTCTAATCTCGTACATTACTTGTCACCGCCTGCCGGAAACAATCAATGAAGCCCTTTTTTTCTCTCAGCATCTTGTTTCATTTGTTAGATTTACTGAGGTTGTCGTGACTGTCGCGTATGAATATTTCGCTAAAGTTTCTGTCGCTTTACTGTGTAACGCTGGTTGCATTTGCGAAGCTATGAGCAAAATGGCTAGATTTCTAATTACTCCTGGCAAGTGTTAAATCTACTTTAATTTAACGGGAAGATGCCGGCAAAACGAATCCGTTTTAACCTACGTCAAGTTCGACCACTACACTGCTAAACGAGAGTGGCAAATTATTTCTGTAGGAAATCCTTACTTGGTTATCGACTTTGGTAAGTTTAGCTTTGTTTAGCCGAGTAATTGATGGTAAGTCGTGATTTTTAATGTTTCGGTTTTTTGTCGATGAAAAATACCGAGAAAAAATATCGAGCCGAAATTATTTTTTTCGCACGTGTTCTCTGATGATGTATTTCACATAATTTTTGATAATGTATTACAAAAAGATTCTGTCCAGATTTCTCGAAATTTTGTCAGTTTCACTCTATCACACGCCGCCCAACAAACGATCGCTAGCCTCTAGCAATTTGGCGCTGGCTTTCCTATTTTGCTTTTGCATTTTGATCACCGTCTCATGAAAGTGCTTTTAATTATTTGTGGCGGGAAATATGTACCGCGCGCATTTGTTTGGCGCCCAGATCATTGACATCAGTGGAAGAGACTCCAGACAGGTAAGAAAACTTAATAATTATATCAGTAGCAATTGATGTTTAAAATTATAATTCTGGATTATTCTGTTCTAGTTCAACACTCGAGAGAGTCAGCTCTTTTCTCAAAAAAATTTCGCAGACAAGCAGCCTCGCTGGGTCATGCAGGGTTCCCTTGTTTCCTGAGCTTTTGTTATCTGCGTTGCAGATATCCTGGGTAGTGTATACCTGAAATCTACAGTTAACTAAAAAAATGCTCTAATCAATGCTGTAGTATCCTGGGTAGCGTATACCTGAAATCTACAGTTAACTTGCAAAAATGCTCTAATCATTCCTGTAGTGTCCTGGGTAGTGTATACCTGAAATCTACAGTTAACTCGTAAAAATGCTCTAATCATTCCTGTAGTATCCTGGGTAGCGTATACCTGAAATCTACAGTTAACTCGTAAAAATGCTCTAATCATTCCTGTAGTATCCTGGGTAGCGTATACCTGAAATCTACAGTTAACTTGCAAAAATGCTCTAATCATTCCTGTAGTATCCTGGGTAGCGTATACCTGAAATCTACAGTTACCTCGTAAAAATGCTCTAATCGATGCTGTAGTATCCTGGGTAGCGTATACCTGAAATCTACAGTTAACTTGCAAAAATGCTCTAATCATTCCTGTAGTATCCTGGGTAGCATATACCTGAAATCTACAGTTACCTCGTAAAAATGCTCTAATCGATGCTGTAGTATCCTGGGTAGCGTATACCTGAAATCTACAGTTAACTTGCAAAAATGCTCTAATCATTCCTGTAGTATCCTGGGTAGTGTATACCTGAAATCTACAGTTAACCCGTAAAAATGCTCTAATCATTCCTGTAGTATCCTGGGTAGCGTATACGAAAAACATTTTCCCGGCCTTTTAGGAAGCGGCTTAAATAGTTTCAAAGTTGCAGGGCAGTCACAAAACTGAATTCTTGAGTTTACCTCCATTTCATACTATAACTTACTGCCCGAGACTGAAAAAGGCGCAATGTAAAATGTTTGTGGCGTTTTATTATTACCAAAATAGTAAGTGTCTCGGAAGAGGGTTAGCCGAGCAGAAAAAGATTTAAACCTTGCTTTAATCGGATATTGCGGTTACTTTCATTTCAGTTTATGGTAGCTTGAGTTACTCTTTTGTGGGCAATTTACGGAAGTCCTAGGGTATTCAGCTAACACCTCAAGAGCCTAGAGCTGTCAGACCTTGGTTTTGAATTACTTATGCAAATTAGCTGGCTGCACATTGAATGTGCAGCCAGCTAATTTGCATAAAATTTTTTCGTGCTTCAAAGCTCGTCATGTACCAAACAAAACTTTAATTTTCCATGTCTTTCAAGGACCAACATTTAAATTCCATGACTTTCCAGGCCTGGAAAATGAAATTCTCACATTCCACGACTTTCCAGTTTTTCCATGACCGGTACAAACCCTGTGCAATTTATTCATTAGGTGCGGAACTAAACAGTTAGGAATTTCATTTGATTCTGTTTACATTTTGTTTCCCATGAAAGTAACTAGCTAGGGGAAATCCCCAAATTGTGGTCCCCAGTCGTAGGTGACAGCCCTGACTGGGACATACAATTTTAATGCAGCTGTATGCATCACTTTCCACTAAGCATACCCTCAAACTGATTGGGTCAAGTACATCTGAGGGGATGCTTAATAATATCAGTACCAAGGACTTGTTATATACATGTATGGGTTTGTTTTATCAACGTTCCAATGTACTCAATAATGTAATCACATTATTTTAAACATTTTCACTGGAAACTTTTATCAAAAAATTGCCAGAATACTTGGCAATGAAGAGTTTTGATGCAGATGACTCACCTCTTGAGCAAACTCTTTTAACTCTTCCTGTTTGGTCTAAAAATTGAAGAAACAAAGAAACAAAAAGTATGTCACAAGAAAAACACTCAAGTATTATCGTGATGAAGAGGTGGGGTGGTTTAAGAGAGGCCTCAATAAAATTTATTTGTCAAAAACTCCTAGTCTCCTTCGTAGCTGTTTTAAGCCTAAAAAATTCCTGATAATGATGAGGTTTTTGCCGAAACAAAGTCCCTAGAGTTGGTTTATAAAGTACAGTACTAGTTTATACAGGGTTCTCAATAGAAGCCGGCACCTGGCGACTGATTGTCGCCTACTGTGGAACTTGTAGCCACTTACTTTGCATTCTATTTGCTGCTTTACTCTCCCTAGTTTTTGGATTCCGTCTTAATCTATAACATGAGTTGACTTGAGTGGCAGAGTACCAAGAACAATCCCACAAAATTAATGATCTTTAAAAATCAAATTGACAAATCTTATCTTAAAATAAATACCGTACTATAAAAGGAACTATCAAAGTGTTGACCATTAAAAGGAAACAAACCTTGTTTTCTCGATTTACAATAGGAACGAGTGTGTTGCCTTTCGTGGATATGGCCTGATGAGCACAAACAATAGCAGTAATAATAAAAAAGATAAATTACACTTTGCAAAAAAGGGTTGTTACTTGTAAACAAATAAACAGCTGTGAACAAGGTTTGCAAACTACTATTGTCATGTCTGTGTATGTATACCTGCCAATTCTCATGCATTATGGGTGAGTCTCACGCTTGTGGACTGAAGACATCGATCTTAGACATCAAGGACAATTCCTCCCACCTGACTCATAAATCCGGACAGACATTGTTCTCACATGATTAATAACAAAAATTCATTTCAATTTCCACGAAAATATTCCAAAAAGGCGAGGAATGATGACTTTGTGTTCTAATGAAATCAAAACACACTAACATTGTTGTTTTTAAAGAGCTTTGGAAGTGCTAAGAGGTTGTAGGAACATCTTCGAACATTTTCAGCAATGTTTGGAAGTCCTCAGAAAATCATTGGAAGTTGCTGGAACGTTTTCTGAAATCCCGGTCATGACAAGGAGAAAATCTCACGCATTTGACTCAGAAAAAGTTGGCAGGTATATATATGTGACAAGGCCAAAGTAGTCAAGACACCTTGCTGTATATAGATCTTTAGGAATAAAGCAGTCTGTTTTGGGTCTCGAAGATTCTGAACCCAGAAATGAAATTCAGTGGAAAGTAAAAAATGAAACATTATTTTTTACGGTTTTAGACCAGTTTAAGGGTGAAACTACTAGTCACTCTAACTTTTAAATCCATGTAAGTAAGTAAGTAAGTATGGTGTTACAAATCAAATGAAACCACTTTGGCAGAACAATCTGCAGACTGCTATTCATTTCTTAATATTTAACACGACAAAATCTGATTCTTTTGATTTCTTAGCTTTGATTTTCTCAGGCCACTGAAACTAGTTTTAACCCCTCTATATAATGAGCATTTCAATGATGCACACCTTGAGTTGGTGCCTGTTATGTTTCAGTCATTTTTTTTTTACTACTCTCTACATGAAGGTAGATACATGTAACTCTATGATGCAAATGATGTTGTCAAAGGGAGAGTTGACCATATTCCTGGGCGCTTTCTTACCTGTAAAACAGTATGATTTACAAGAGTTCCAATCATAGATGAGTAAACTCTTGGCAGTAATCCTCGGTACAATCCACTCCAGCCATCCAACTTCTTGATGTGATTTGCTATTATAATATAAATCAAAACAACTAATAAAAATAAAGTATAAACCAGTTGTTAGTCTGCATGAATGCAGTACAGTGGAAGCTCTTCTAGGGGACACTCTTGTAAGTGGACAGCTCTACTTACAAAACCCCATTTCATCTCCCATGAAAATTATGTATTGTTACATATTTCCCGTATGGGGCCACAGACACTCTCGGGGTATACGAGTCTGATTTTGGCTTTTAATCTCCCATAGGCGACACCAAAAATGAAATCTCAGTCTCCATAGAATCTAGTATTTTAATATTCAAATTCAAATCGCTGTTCTTCACAATGAATTCATATCAGTTTCAATGTACTAACATTTCACATATACACATGTAGTTTCACTTCAAAGAACCACTTGAATATTATGCCTGTGTCTAAATTTCATCATTGCCAGAAAAAAAGTAACCTGAGTACCAGGCCAAGCAGGGGCAGAAATAGGGGGAGGGTGCAGGGGATACACACATCAACCCCCCCCCCCCCCCCCCCACCCGGAGATGATCTGCGGCTTTCCAATACAACTGGTATTCCGCAAAATATGCAGATATGCATGGTGTGCATTCTAAGCAAGTTAACATTATGTTATTGCCTGGTCAAAAGCCTTCTTCGTATTCACTTTTAAAAGTTGTTTATGTCACCAGTCAGTTCCACCATCCCTTAGTGGTGTACCCCATCCTAAGAAAAATGCTGGATCCACCCCTGACAAGAAAGCCTGATACTCAGGTTAGAAAAAAAGTATAGCCAAACACTAACAAAAAAGATTTTGCAATCCCAATTTTTATTTGTAGCTGACCAAGTTCCTGTAAGTGGCCATCTAACCCTTACACCTCAAGTGGCTACAAAGACCAGACAACCAAACTTGTAAGTGGCCAGCTGCATTTACGGACAACTTTTTCACGTTCTGAGGGTGTCTGCTTACCAGAGCTTCCACTGTATTCAACAGAAAGGGAGAAGGGCAATACACATGGTCTTACCAATTTTTGTGTGCCCTCCACCCCCCTCCCCCCCACCTCTACCCCAAGTCTATTGGTTTGGTAACCCTGCCCCAATAGGTATTTGATACCTGACCCATAACTCATTAGCAGGATGTCTCAAAAGACTCTTCACAGTCTTGCACAACTTACCATACTGAAAGAAACTTGGTAATCTTAGCACTTTTGTTCCTAAAAATGTTCTTGATGGAGCTGGAGGAATTGGCTCATGACCAACCTTGAATTGAAACACAAAGAAAGGAAATGGGAAGCTTCCTTAAAACTGTGATCCTCCCATCCAACCCCCTAACATTGACATACAGCTAATCACAAATCAGCACATTGTTTTAGCCTATTTTATGAGGCAAAAGAAGTTTTAAGGAATAGAGGGTGTATGTTATGGGGGTACTTTAGGAATTTTGGGATGGGGATATGATCTAGAACCAAACGCAGCTGGAATTGACTGATGCATATGTTTTCACTTTGTGCACCCAAAATCTGCTGAGTAATAAGCCCATCACAATTGCTCAACCAAAAATAAACGTTATAAGAATTTCAAAAGTCACATACGAGGACCTCATGTCTCTTTGACTTTAACTCAGCATTTCCAAATTGCAAGCCGGCACATTGAAGTGAATGAAGATAAATCGAAAGCACTATTGAACTTTCCTCATAGAACATAGAAAACTACCTGCATCAACAGTCTAACGCATGTAAGCGGTTGCGTTGCTGTTGTCATCAACGCAGTAAGCACCAGAGCTCCAGCCGGTGTGCCCTCGTTTTCTAGGAAGTCTTCCAAGCCTTGATTGTCGTTTGTGGCCGCCATGTTGGACCAGATCGGAAACGCGAAAGTGAGGCTACACTTCACTATTTGTCAATATTTCCACTGTCCAGGGTGGCATAGAAAAATTTGTAACTGTAGTTTGATTGTGGGATGAGTATTCTTAACTAAACTGTTGGTCTTTTCTGGATTCGTCGAAATGTTAATTAAATAAATTTCATCGACTTTGGGATTCAAATGCGTTTTTTAGAGTTTTGACGCCAATTGTGCCAAACGTTTTATTTACCCCACCCTACAGAGTACTAACGTTGTCAAAGCAAGATGGCGGCTCAAGTGAAGCAAATGCTGAATTCTCTGTCCAATGCCGGCGGTTCACACAAGGATATAACGGGGAAATATCGGGAGATTCTAGAGAAGATTTTTAAATTCAATGATTCGTCTCTCACAGAAGGCCTCAAAACTTTCATTGAAGCCGGTAAGTGTCTATTTTTTTTATGCAAAGTCTCATTGCCTCAGTTTTGGAGTCCTTTAGCCTTTATTTTAAATTATCCGTCACGTTTGTGCTGCGAAGCTGCCAAGCCACCTTAGCTTGTTCTGTAATCTAGTAATACTGCACAATTTATGTTTCACTAAATTCGGTGCATCGAAATTCTTATTATCAATCTTCTTTTTAGCCTATTAGACTCAGCATTTGAAGGCTATAATGCCTAAAAAAAAAACCCTTAGTGGAGTTAGAGAATTATGCTACAAGAATTTCACAAGTTTACTACTTTTAATACACTGTTATAGAAGTCCAAACATATAAAATATGGGTGTATTCTGTAAATGCCCCAAAATATGTGGTTTGGAAAAAAAATAAGCTGGTTTTTTTTTAAATAAACTAGTACGAAAAATTTCAAACCAGAGCTAGAAATTAAACTTTAACACATTTATATTTTTCTACTCACAGTGGAACCTCACTAGAACGAAGTGCCAATGGACTGGCAAAATTTGTTCACTATAATGAGGTTTCGTTATATCAAGGTCCTTTTCCATATATTTTACCATTCCTGGGGGTAAAGAAATTGTTTACCGAGGACTTCGCATGGGTTTCAATAAGCACCGACGACGGACAAAATGCATCAGCTACTTTGCTCAGAGAAGTCGGTTCCTTATTGGAGCTGGAAATAAAGTAATAAAATAAAGAAAGATTCTGTCAAAACTTTTGTTAAAATTCAATTTGCTGGACCTAGACAGACTTTTTGCTTCATATTTAAAGTATTTAAGAAATGTTTGGAACTTACTGTGCATTACTTGTCCAAATTGATCGAAAATACGCTCTCTTTTGTACTCAATTTAGTGCCCTGAACACTGGAAATCACATTTTAGGGCATCGAAATCTCGAGATTTTCAAGGAGTACAGACCCCCAGAACCCTCTACAAGAAGGGAAGTAAAAGCCTCTTTTTGATGCAATCGGTTACTTTTTTCAAACCTGCTGGCTACTTCAATTTTTTTTGAAACCCCTGACTTCGTTATATGAAGTTTTGTTATATCGAGGTTCCACTGTGATATAGCTCATTGTAAACAACCTCTATATTCCAGTTGTTCATGAGAGCGTCAGCCTTGTTGTATCAAGACAAGTGTTAACAGAGATTTGCAATCATATTCCAAACATGGATTCATCTATCGCCAAGCAAATATCACACTTCATACTTGACAAATTACAACCCAGAGCCATCTCCTTTGAGGAACAGGTGAGTTATTGACGGCTTTTGACCCAGAGGAATAACTCTCCATTGTAGCACAAAACAACATTGTTTTCGTTGTGTGTTTTCCATCAAATCATTAATTTTTCAACATAACAAATTGTTGCATATCAAGAACAGCGGTGTAGCCAGCCCATAGACCTGTAGGCCCGGGTCAACAAAATTTTTGGTTTGATCACTTTGCCGTTTGTAATAATTTATGCATTGTTGGGGTGAGCTAAAAAGCTTAAGAGGTGAAAGTGTTGGTGAGGTCAGTGCGTACTAGTCATGCATGCAGTTTTCAGGATATGTGGAAATGAAAGTCAGCGAGGCATACAACTAGTCGAAAAGCTGACTACGCCCCTGAAGAATAAATTGTTTTGTCTGGTAATGCTACTAGCAAGCTTGAGCAACCACGACAATGCTGAAGCAATTCTTTTGATAAGCAAACAAAACCTCTGAACATGCATCACATTTTTTGGTAAATTTTTTTGCATCATTGTGTGACTAACATTGTCAAACTTGATCAGAATGGCAATGTGATCATTGCTTTAATCTACTAGATCTTCTTTTCATCAATAGCAGTTGTTGTGACTTTGATTTCAATGAAAATACCAATACAAGAGTCTCAGTGGAACTATTAATACATAGACCACTTATCCTCTCATTAGTGTCATTAATCCCACAACAGCACTACTACCCTTTGCACCACTGGAGTTAGCTCATTTGTCTGTTTTTTTAAATTTTTTTTATGATGTTTGTAATAGGTTGCAACAATCAGAAAACATCTCGCTAAAATATATGAAGAATGCCAAGAATGGAGAGAAGCAGCAAGAGTATTGACTGGTATTCCTCTGGAGACTGGGCAAAGGTGCTGTGAATCAGACTAAAATTTTATCTTCTTATATTAAAATAGTGAAATGAAAAAATAACATTTAAATGTAAAAACATTAAAGTAATTAATAATAATAATAACAGTAATAATAATTATAGGAATATTTGATAATTTTATAATTTCATGTTTATGGTAAAGAAGTTTCATTTGAATTGTCACGTTTTATTTATCAAACCTTTTTTGATAAAGAGACCATATTAGGGTAAAATTTTGACAAACAACATGGCGTTGAAACAGTGACATAAAATGGCTGAAATGGTGATAAGCAACATAAAGATGTCTTGAAACTGTGGCAGTGACAGACACAAGCGCAAATGCAGGAGTAAATTACCAGCAAGAACATGGCTTTCTCCTCACTACTCGCAATTATGGGTTTTAAAATTCAGATAAGGGGCATACTTACCCCCACTTCAAAGGCATCATTTTAACCTTTGCTAAGGTTCCTAAAAGGTGTAAATGAATGGAGGGACTCGATCTCATAGAGAGAATACAAAGCTTATAAGTTACGTGTTTTGAGTGTCTTTCAAGCTCAGTTGATGCTTACTTTTAAAGGCAAGGGTTTTTCTTACCTACCACTTGTTAACAAGAAAGAAGGAGGACTTTAATCAAAGGGGATGAATAATTTGATGGCTATTTTAAGCAGAATATTATTCTTAATAAAAATAACATAGAATGTCTTCTCAAACGTCAAATCTTAGGCAGTATTCAGTGGATTATAAGATGGAAACTTACTTAAAAATTGCGCAGCTGTACTTAGAAGATGAAGATCCTATACAAGCTGAAGCTTACATAAACAGAGCGTCTCTGCTTCAAACAGACACAAAGACAGAAAAACTGCAGATTCTTTACAAGGTACATGCTGACAGCAGTAACTTTAAACAGTGCATCAGAGTGGCTAGATAACAAATAGATAACATGTTTCTATTGCCTTGCAGTTATACTTGTAAATTACATCAAGATGAGATCGAATGTTGGCTGCGTATTCTTGCTAATTTGTAGTCTTATTAATGTTTATACTCTTATAGACTAGCCATTCCTATAATGGTTTCTAAGAGACTGTTTACAATGCAGCATTCTTCTTTTTGTTTTGTTTTTTTTTTACAATAACATCAAAAGATTTTAGCATCAATTCATTTCCAGCAAAGATTTTTAGAAAATCACATGCAAGAGACAGATAAAAAATTGAGACTCAGGGAGAGTTCATTTGTGACACAAGTCCTGCTTACCACTAAGATTAGAAATGTCAAGATTGCATGGTGATAACTAAAGAAAGAAAGTGAATTCAGTCCTGTTGGACCTAGACTTCTTTTATTATGTCCCAAACAAGTAGGTGATAAAGAGAATTGAGAAACTGTGTCCTTTAAACAAACGTGAAATTACCATTTCTTTATCACCCTATAAATTTAATATGCAAACAATAATTATTTCTATTTCACAGGTATGCTATGCTCGTGTCTTGGACTACAGACGTAAATTCATTGAAGCAGCACAGCGTTATATTGACCTGTCGTACAGAACTGCAATACATGATGAAGAGAGAATGACAGCACTAAAGCATGCTCTGATCTGTACAATGCTTGCTTCAGCAGGTATGCCAGCTGCTCTTGTAAAATGATACCCTAGGCTAGTAAGGCCCAGTTCAAACATTGAACTTTTTATGCAGAGCTAAACCTAATCCTTTCAATTAACTGCGTGAAAAGATCAACACTTGAATCAATTAAGTCCAACATATCTAATTTGGGTCGACCCATGAATTAAGTTTGAGTGACCCGCATGAGAATTGTGACTGCAGAGCAGCTTCCTTTGAAACGTCAAACTTTTCATGTGCCAAACCTGATGCCTAAATTACTGGGAAGCATTGTAGACCGTTGTACATCGTGAAAATGTATTGAGTCCGACTAATTAAGTTTGACGTCTGAATCAAGAACTTGTGTAATTTGGGTTTGCCTTAATAGGTATTAAGTTTGGCACATGCAAAGTTATATGTTTGAACTATGCCTAAGTTTACTTATGACCAATAAGCTCTTTATATACGAGTAAGCTGTTGTCTCGTCTGCTAATGTCTACTAATACTAAGCTCCACTGTATTATTTGCGTTTGAAAATAGCCTCAAGTTCCTTATCCTCACATTTCTTTCTCAGAATTAATATTAAAACGTTACTTTAGGAGAAGTATGGCCAAGTTGTCAGTCCCTTGGACTCAATAAGAAGTTCCAGGTTTTTTGTTGTGCTTTGCCAACCCAAAGCTGGCTTTGTTTCTTGGAAGTCCCAAGTTCAACTCTCTTGCCACATGTGTGAATGGCCAACTGTTTTCTCTTGCAAATGGGGATTTTTAAGGAAACTTGGTCCAGTTTGTCGTGTTCTCCTTTAAGTGGCAGGGTGTCTAAGTTTGAGTACATGTACTGTAGGTGGGGAAGGTTGGAAAGTTGGCCGGTCTATATTTCATTTGTAGGCAGGTACTGTGCACAGAGTACTTTGGTGTCAGTACCCGGTCCTGGCTACTAATGAAACTCTTCAGTTCTTAAATCATGTAGAAGCATGTTGGCCTATAGTCTCCGGCCAGGAGTGGGGAGCATGGCATGACTTTAGCCTGAGCAGCTGTGAAGGAGACTAGTTGAGCTACTGGTTAACACATTGGACTTTGGATCTGCAGGCACAGATTCAAACCTTGGCTGTGCAATAACATTGTTTTCTTATAAAAGAAAGTTTGCTCCATTGTCTCTCTCTTAGGTGCTAGCTTGAATACTGCGGGGGGAACCCTAAAATGCACTAACATCCCATCCAGTAGTAGTGACCAGAATTTATTTCCCCATCCATATACTTTGAGACAGCTACAGGATGTGGATTGTTTCACAACAATATAAAAAGTTAACTGTGCATGCTTAAATGATTCTATATTATCAGGCCAACAGAGATCAAGGATGTTAGCCAACTTGTTTAAAGATGAACGCTGTCAACAGCTTCCAGCTTATGGGATTTTAGAAAAAATGTGAGTTGTGCCTGTTTTACTTTTATACTCATCTGATAGTGCAGGCTTTCCCAATATTGCCTGTACACTTACATGTAGGTGCTTTCATGGCTCTGACACTAGAAAAAACTTCTTCCATATGGGTCTCATTTGGTCACAATGTGCCTTTCCTTCAACAATTATTGTTTTGAACAACAGACCATACTAGATGTTAGATCGCAAGGAAGGTGACTTAATAAGAGTTTCTTTTAGCCTCCTGCCTTCCCCAACTCCATTTATACTACTATAAATGCTTTCAAGAGTGTTGCAGGAGAGGACCTCTTTTCTACACTGAACTGATAATTTTTTGATAAACATGTGACTTGAAAATCGTTTTCTTTAGGTATTTGGACAGAATAATTCGGGGACCAGAGCTTCATGAATTTGCCAACATGTTGATGCCACACCAGAAAGCAACAACGGCAGATGGTAAGATTTTTAACTTTGTATCACAGTGTTTCATCTGGTTACTAAATCATTAGCTAAGGCAAGCAAGCAATGGCTCCAGGCAAGCAAAATGTAAGAGATTCTTGTCAAAAGGTAAAGGTGGATTTCCAGCCCTGTTTACTACATGTAGTTGCTTCTTGTTAAACTATGATGTGATTTTTTTGTAATTCTCCTCAAAGGTGTGTTGTTGTCTTTGTTTTAAGGTTCAACAATCCTTGACAGAGCGGTGATTGAGCATAACCTGCTGTCTGCTAGTAAACTTTATAACAATATCACTTTTGAAGAACTTGGAGCTTTATTAGAAATCCCACCTCCCAAGGTAAGTTTTACTTGGTCTCTATCCATGACAGTGTATCAAATTTTATCACGTAAGTTACTAGTCACCTCATTAGTAGCCTGCGAGCAAGCTCTCTGGGGCGCTCTGGTGGCAGGGTGGGAAAAGGAAGGAGAGCTTGCAACTACATCTCTTCCACTGTGGCTCCCCGTTGACTGAGCTGTCAGATTTCCACCCATCAGCGTGAAGCGAAAATGAGCGGGAATGTGAAAAAAAACATTGAAAAACAGGCGCTAATCAGCAGTTTGCATTGACTTTATCAATGCAGATATTCAAATTCCAGAGATCTAGTTGCAAGCTCTCTGTCTTTTTCCCGCCCCGCTGCCAGAGTACCCCAGAGAGCTTGCTCGCATGCTACTATTGTGTTAGTTATTAGTCTTCCATGGGAGAAGACCCCCAGGGAGACCACAGAAGTCCAAGACATCATATAAAGTCACTGTGAATCTATTTGGCAGCGTGCAAAGAAAGTTGTATCCGATAGCCCGGGGCTAGTGGATTTTACTATCGGGCTAGTGAATTCTGTTCTTAACTTGCCCCCTGGCAAGTGAAGTTTTTTAAGGAATTCTAATTGCAAAAGAACTGTTATCAACCCTGCTCATCACTGGGCTAGTTAAAATGACTTTTGGGCTAGAACATGCTAACTACAGCTTGCCTGAATGGCAAGCTGTAAAACTGACTTTCTTTGCCTTTCTTTGCACCCTGTTTGGTGAAAGAAAATCGTTCAAAATCCTGTACCTTATTTCATCAATGGTTAAAAAGAAGATAAGGAAATGAAATCAAGAGGCCACATGCATGGTGGAATTAGCATGTGATCAGGCAATTGTGTTTTTTTTTTCAACTTCAACTTCAACTTTATTTATTAAAAATAGTATTACAATAGACTGGCCCACAAAATAGCAATAAATATTGCTAATCTAGGCGGACCAGTTAAAAGAAAAATTAAATGAAAGGAGGGAAAATATTTTAAGTTACAATAATTCGTATTTCTATCATAGTTTTATTTTAATTACCACTACATCTAAGGAAAAATGAAAAAGGAAATAATTTGATGGAGACCGGAAAGTACATAATTTTATACAGAAATGACTTTGAGAGACATAGAATGATAGAGTGGGCATGATAAGTGATTGCATCTTAAAGTTTGGTCTTTTTTGCCAACTTTTTTTAACCACTTTTAGATAACTGTTCAATAAGAACAGAAAAAAACTAATTGATAAATAATTCTAGTTGATTTAGTGAGGTGACAATAATTCAAATTATGGAAAATTGTCCCATATTGTTATGTCAGAGAGCATGTGGTTAAATGAAAAATGTTGGTGAAACCAAACATTTTAATTAATTTGTGATTAAAATAGCTTTAAAAGTTTTTGAAGTCGTTTGCAAAGTCCCGATAATTGCAGAATCTGTAGTCAAAACTCAAAGAATTTTTCATTGCAGAAAAAATTCGAATTCAAAGTTTCTGCAAGATCGCGGTACTTTTAATGTTTTTGCCTATGTTTGCTTTTAACTAACTTTAAGCTAAAAGTTGGCAAAGAAAAAGTCTCTCTTGTTGACAAAACCTTGGCCTCATAACATCTGAACAAATGTGGTAAATCACGCCTGCAAACTTATAGTGACGTCAAAACTTGAAAAAAGTCGAGTCACTGTTTTTCAAGTTTACCTGAATATAATCCATGTTGATATTCTTCTGTTTGGTGCATCTGTGCCTCTTGATAGTTTTTTTTTTCTATATTTCTTTTTTGTTCTCCGCCAGTTTAAAGCTGATATTTAAAAAAATTAATCCTTTAAACTCCGAAAATGACCAACATCTATTTTCTCCCACAATGTCAACACATAAACAAGAGAAAAGGTTATGAGAATATATCAAAGGGATCTTTACAGGAAAAACTGACGTTGATCTTTAATCAAATCATGTATGGAGATCAGTCTGGAGAATTTTCCTGTGGTCATAAGGAAGGACAAAAAGTGGAACGTTCCTAGGTGTCTGTCTTAAGGTGGATTTCCACTGTCGTGTCATTTTTACGTGCGCACGAACGTTAATTTTACGCGCGTAAATAAAAAAGAGCCAATGTTGAACCAATATATGAAAGGCCGTTCGTAAACATTAAGTTAAACGAGCTTCAACTCTTACGCTTTAGGTGGACTTCCACTTTCGCCTAATTTTTAAATGCGAACGTGCTTAAAATTTACGTGCGGAAATAAAATAGAGGCGATGTATGAAAGGCCGCGCGTAAAACGTTAAGTTAAACGAACTTCAACTTTTACGCGTCGTTTTCAAAGTCCCCATAATTGCAGAATCTGTGGACAAAACTCCAAGAACTTTTAATTGCAGAATAAATTCGAATTCGAATTCGAAGTTTCTGAAAGATCGCGTTTTTTTAAATGATTTTGCTTATGTTTGCTTATTAGTAGCTTTAAGCTAGAAATTGGCAAAGAAAAAGTCTCGCTTGTTGACAAAACCTTGGCCTCATGACACCTGAATAACTATGGTAAATCAAGCCTGCAAACTAATTGTGACGCCAAAACTTGAAAAAAGTCGAGTCGCTGTTTTTCAAGTTTATCTGAATACAATCCATGTTGATATTCTTCTGTTTGGTCCATATGTGCCTCTTGATAGATTTTTTCTATATTTCTTTTTTGTTCTCCGCCGGTTTAAAGCTGATACTTAAAAAAATAATAATCCTCTTAACGCCGTAAATGACCAACATCTATTTTCTCCTACAATGTCAATACATAAACAAGAGAAAAGGTTATGAGAATATATTAAAGGGATCTTTACAGGAAAAACTGGCGTTGATCTTTAATCAAATTCTATGAACTTCTTCTTCATGTTTGGAGATCAGTTTGGAGAATTTTCCTGTGTTCATTGGAAGGACAAAAAATAAAATAGCCAATGTTGAGCCAATGTATGAAAGGCCGCGCGTGAACGTTAATTTGATCGAGCTTCAACTTTTACGCTGTAGGTGGACTTCCACTTTCGCCTAATTTTTGAGTTCGTCCGCGCTTAAAATTTACGTGCGGAAATGAAATAGAGGAGATGTATGAAAGGCCGCTCGTACACGTAAAAGTTGAACCAGATTCAACTTTTACATGTACGCGTGATTCTATACATTGCCTTCATTTTATTTACGTGCGTACGCGCGTAAAAATTACGCGACAGTGGAAATCCACCCTTAGAGAGAGTTGACCGTCAGGGTCCTTGAAAAATCCCAATGATAGCTCTATAAGATTGACACTCCCCAAAATCGGAGACCGAGAGCTCCCCTCTACCTTTCTTGAATCTTTTTCCCAAGGCGGACACTTGCCCAACCTAGTTTACCCTGAGTTGATTGTGTTTGAAGAATCCAAAGGACACCTTTTCATCGATAACAAAGTAACTGAGTAGAAACTGCATTCTAGTGCATAGAAACAAAGCAGAATTGTTTCTGGTCGTTAATCTGTATGACAGAACAAAAATACTGAGAACTTTCAGTATAATGTGAAAGGCCTGCTAAAGAAGTCTTATTTTAATGGTAACACCATAGGTTATTGTCAATTGAATGGAATCATAAGTTAGATGTGTGTCACAAGTCTCCTAGACTGTTCACAGTCCTCTATTTTTCCGTAAAATCATCGAGATCGAGCGCTTTGTGTTACGGGCTGCCATCTTGCATGAGTGTCAAAACTACTTAGGGGGAGGGGGCGGTTTGGGAGCTATAATCCCCGACGCCCGCCCCCTCGGTACATTTGAAAATCTAGATACCCGTGACGGTAAGACGCGGTATTTCTAAACGATCACACGAAAAAATAGGAGACTGTGAACAGTCTACAAGTCTCCAATACCTTAAATGAAACTGGTAGTTGTGCCTCGCAATATATTTTGACACTCACTAAATTTTATCTGATTAGAGATCTAAGAAGAAATTCACGTTTGGAAAAGATACTGAAATATTGTTTTAGTATTTTTGTTTTACCACAAAACAGAATATTATCCCCATGTCATTGCTGGATAGCTAACATCCATGCATTAGTGTTACAATGTGCAAATGTTGGACTGTTTGGCCACCTTTGTCAGCGTAAACCTCTTTACCAGTGTTTCGTAAAAAGGGATTTTTGCATAAAGTCACTGTGCAAAAGTAGCAAAAGCTAGTCGAGGAGAAGATTATTAATGAATAAATTAGCTAAAATGGTTTTATCACAACGCTAGGCTACTTTTTTTTGTAAAAGAGGAAGAAACGAAGAAGAGAAATAGAACTGGTTACGGTGCAAACTCAGGTGCTATTATATCAATGTCAAGGTGATACTTCGTTTTCGATCAAACATTTCGGTACAGCGCAAAGATATCGGTGCGTTTATCCGGTTTCCTAACTGTTTACGATGAAAAATAACAAGAGTTAGATAAGAAACGCAACTAAGCATGTTCACGTTCGAAGCCAGATCCTGGCAAAACAAAATTTTAAAATTCTGAGGTGAATAAAATCTTCGAAGCATGAGTTGTGAGCTGTTTGTGATGAACCTAAGCGTTGGCCAATCATACAACCTTTCAAAAATTTGTTCGTCAAATATCATTGAGGAAGTTCAAATGCCGCGGCGTCTTTGATCCTACCGCGAAATTAGACAAATGTTTTGTGTCCAACAGCTGTATTGGATCTTATGGGCTGTATATCCAACACCAGCTGTATTTGAAGGTTTACGTCTTTCACGTTATTTTCCTGCTAAGGATTCAAACGATTTTCTACGAATATTTACGAATAAATAAAAACGCACGTACAAGAATGATCTGGTGGGCTCTGTGTCATTTGAAAAAATGTATTCTTTTCATATTTTAACTCGGAAAGTGAGTGACGGACTTTTGTAAGTTAATTCTAACTTTTGAGTCCGTGGATAAATTTCTGTGGTGTGACCATTCAAATGAAACCTTTTCAACAGTACTTTCACATAGTGCTGTTTGTTTTTGCGCATTTTCGAAACGAATTTTTGACTTGTGCCACTTCTGGTAGTGAAAGGGTAAAATCTTTCTCCCCGCTCCGTTTTTTTTTTCTCGTTTTCTGTTTCTTTCCTGGACGGCTCCAGCCTCTCACGTACAGACTTTCTTTTGGTTCGTCACGCAGTCCTCCATAGGAACGCGTGATGAATCCCTTAAAAATTTCTAGGCTATTGCGGCTCCAGGAGAAAATATTTAATGTTCCATTTGTTGTGTAGTATCTACCTGACTGCTACTACTAGTCCTACTAGCAAAGCTGAAAGATCGCTACATGTATACGTTCACGATTTTTGCCCGTGTATATCACTTCAGTAGAGATTATTATAACCGTTTCACTCTCAGAGCAATAATAGAATCGGAAATGGAACTTCCTGAAACCTCCAGTCAAATCTCGAAGGAGGCTGCATGGCCGAGTGATCTCGCTATCTGGCGGCCCTGCGTCCTAGGCCCCCTCCGACGCTCTGACCTGTGACTAGCTGGATTAGTTTCTCGGTCGTCATGAATTCAAGTACGAGTAAATAGCCAACCGGTTTGCTTCCTACCAGTGGAGTTTTTTAATGCTGTGTAGCGATGCTCTTTCACCATAAACAAACATATACGTTATATCTTTATTTACTTTTTTTTCTTCTTGTGCATATGAATGTTATAACGTTTAACGTTTTCACAATAACTTCCGGTTTTATTCGCTAAGCCTTATGTAACTTGGTGAAGCGAGTGTTTGAACGAAGCAAACTGTCGCAAGCTCCAGACAGCGCGATGCAAATAACTGATGGTCTGACTGCATGGTTCAGCAGCCTATAAAATAGCCAAGCTCATCGATTATGACGAGTGCAATCCAGTGCGATATTTTCTCTTTCAGGCCGAGAGAATCGCTTCACAGATGATTTCCGAGGGACGCATGTCAGGCTCCATTGATCAGATTGACGGAGTTGTACATTTTGAAAGTAAGTCAAAGCGTTCTTCTCAGAGAATTTCACCAGTCTTAACATTGTGTAGTCTCGGCCTTCGCGGCCGTTTCATGAGTCTCACGCCACGCTCCTCCCCACAAATTAGGGAGAAGCGTTGCGTAACGACCCTAAAAACGGTTGCGAAGGAGACTAAACAATGGTCTGCAGATCATGAAATTCTTCTTGAAAACATTTTAAATTGCACTTAGACCATAAATAAGGACGTCAAAAGTTAGCATTTCACCCTTTTAAAATCATTCAGTTCGGCACTAGGAGAAGAAGACCCTGTTTTCCACAAGATCTAGTTTTCCAGGCCAGGCCGCGTGTATCCCCTATCGGGTTGCGGAAACATTGTTATTCATCGGATATGTCAGAACCGGGCGCACAGGCCTGTTTTCACAAAAGCATCCCCGCGATTTGCGAAAAGATTTAATTCTGGAAAGGATTTTGTTGTTATGATGTTCACAAAACTGGCTTTTTCCGATCAGATAGCCTGAGAAAATAGCCGACATTTCGCGACGTCATCCGGCACTGGTTTCCCCGCGAAATGACGTCTGAGAAACGAGTGCAGAAATTCCATATTGATGACTTGGCTCCACCCAAATCTGTATCGGTCGACTGTATTCTCAGGCTACATATCAGACTTCACACTAAGTCCCGTTTTGAAAATGAGGGTAGACGGGAAAAACGTAATTGGTCCATTTTAACTCGATACAGAATGGTAGACGAAGAACCTTAGGTCTGCATCAGGCCTCGCTTTCACAAAGAGCCGTTCGAAAAAGGGCTTTTCGTTTGAGTATTCCCCATTCAAGAAAGTATTAGGGGAATGGGTACAAGCTTTCGGCGAAACGATTTCTGGGATCGTTTGGGCAGACAAGCGTTATTTATGATTGGTTAATGGTTGCCTTGGATACCATCGACCAATCATAACTAATTGAGTTTCTAAAGTGGGAATTGTTTATAGGGAGACCAATAAGGGTTAACCCTTTCACTTCCTGAGTGAATGAACTCTTGTAAGGTGTGGTTCTAACTTTTAAGTCCGTGGACGAAACCCTGTGGTGTGACAATTCAAATGAAACCGGTCTGGCAGTACTTTTACGTGGTGTTATTTGTTTTTCACCATTGCACAAAATTAAATGTCGATTTTTTGTCGTATTTCGAGTTTGACCATTTCTGTGAGTGAAAGGGTGAACTCAGTGCAATTCCTCGGTATAATCCATACCCAGCGCTTTATTTCTGGGGTTTCCGCAGCTCAAGAAGTGTTGCCTTCATGGGACAGACAAGTCCAAAACTTGTGCTTCCAAGTCAACAATGTCATTGAGAAGATTAACGTTCACGCACCGGACTGGGCTGAAAAGTACCTAGAATCACAAATGTCCACTTAAGTACAACTGATTGGACTTATTCGCGGTATACGTGAAAGCAACGAGGAGGTTATTCAAGGCTTTGACGCGATGAGACACCATCTTCTCCTAAGAGAATTCCGACTAAGAGACCTTATTCCGGATCGTGTCATTAAAATTAGAGACCTTTTGATTCGAGGACGAGAATGACTCACGAGTACGAGATTTGCATGACTTTAAGTTTTTTGCGTATTCTAAAAATAGTCTCCCCAGAAAGCTTCATTTTACTCTTTTTTTCTGTAAAGGTTATCACTGTTATCTTAAGTGAAGGAGGTTATGTCCTCTCCTTATCGCAAAATGATAAAACTTCTAACATTTGATAACTCGTTTCCGCCACTACAACAAAAACTAGTAGTAGACTGACGACGACTATCCTGTTTTCCCGCCAATATGGCGCTGGTTCACGCACGTGAACTACTTAGTCCACTACTTTCACTGAGAAAATCTCGTACTCGTTGTCTTCCTCGTCTTAGATTAAAATCTAAAGGTCGCTAATAACAGCTGTGACGAAGACCATAAAGATTGTCATGGAAAAGATATTCAGGACTTGTATTGTTAATAAACGGTAATTTTGCTACGAGCGGCGGCTTAAGTGGTAGTCTGTTATCAATCTCATTCAGAATTGTTTTCATTAACGCACAGGGACTTCAAGTGTAAACAGTCACTAATTAAAAATCCAATCACTTGGCCATTGCTCTTGAGTTCACAAAAGTTATATTTTAAATCTGCAAGAGTTTATAAAATGTTTTGGTTTAACATTGTAATCTTCATCTTCGAACGGAGGCTTTTTCGCTCTTTCAAAGCCACTCATGCGCGAACTAAGATAAAGATTGATATGATTTTACCATGCATGGATAAAAATTCCATTTTTATCAATCTTTTTATAGAAATGTTTCTTAATTTGGCATTTGGACTTGACAAAACAGCAACTAATGCAAACCAAAAGTTTCTAATGGGTTCACGGAGTATGGGACAAAAACTGCGGGATTCTATGGTAAATTTTTAATGTTCACTCTGATCCTTACTGATAATACCTTTTTGCTTTTGACTTCCTTTTCATGGCCATGAAAAGGCCATGAAATTTGATTTTTAGACGATTCGTTCGGTTTTGTTGTTATTGTTCGGTTGTTTTTGTTTTTTCTTTTTGTTGCTGTTGTCTCGTGATCAAGCAGTTGAGACAACTGAAATGGAAGCATCGCCGATGTGATGTCACTGTCTGATCGACTGAAGCGTTTGCAATCTTCTACATAAAACTGAAGTCAACTTTCAACTTTTCACATGGACAAGGTAGAGAAAATCCGGGGTCGACTCCGCCGGAAAGAGTGCCTATGATTTAGTAAAATTGCCAAGTTTAAAAGTTATTTGTTGAAAAATAACGAAGATAGTTGCGAAATTTTACAGACATTTGTATGGTGGGGACACACACCATACAAATGTCTGTGAATATTCGCAACTTTTCGGAATCTTCGCTCGCTTAAGACTATCACTTTCAACCTTGGTAAGTTTACCAATTTTAAGGCGCTCTTTCCAGTGATGCCTACGGATTTTCCCTAGCTTCTTCATGTCAAAAGCTGAGAAAGCTGTGGAATGGTCTATCACGGAAGACAATAGTGAAAATTTACTACGGCAAAGACAACGCAACGACGCAACGTCAAATGGAAACGCGAAAGCGCGCGAAACGGCGATTGAAGGCGACTTCCGTGCTCAATTATCTGCTCTGTCTGGCCAATTTGGTGTTTTAAGAGCCGGTCGCTGTAAATTCTCCTGTTGTTGATCTCTGTTTACTTCATCAAAAGCAAAGAAAGCGCTTCGTTGCTTAGCGGTTTTTACACTGACTGGAAAAAAAAGTAGAGAGAAGCCACAGAAACGTAAAAACATAAACAAATCAGTTTAAAACAACTTGTCTTTTACAGATCCATCGCAATCCTTTCTCGGTGAAAAGAATTCTGTAATTAATTCGAGTTGTTTAATTTCGAGGGGAGGAATTTTAGCAGACCTGCCAAGTCTCACGTTTTTTTACCTTTTCTCACGGCCTCGCGACAAGGCTCCCAGTCTCACATTTTTTTTTTCATTCTGAACTGAAATGTCACCTTGTTGAATAAAATCGGAAATTTCGTGGGGAATGCTAGTGTCTGTTTAACTGCCTTGATGGTACCGGCTTGCTGTAAGTTTCGTCCCTAATGATCTCTTCCCTGGCCTATCTGAGTCATCAAAGAAAAAGTGGCGTCTTGTTACTACGAAAGGACCACAAATGAATCAAAGTAATGTTTAAATAAACAGTTAATTCCCCCAATGGAAAAAAAGTTTGTTTAATCTTGTTCTGGGGAAAAAAATAGAATCTGACTACTTTTTGTAGAATCTCCAGATTTTTTTGTTTTTTTTTTCACGAATCTGCAGATTTTCCTCTATCGGGGGTTGGCAGGTCTGATTTTAGGTAAACTAATACAAATACTACCTTCGAATTCACTTCAGATGTCATTTTATTAGTCGTAAAAAGAAAGACATGATTTTGAAATGCCTTTAGATCGCCTCGGACAAATGTCTTGAGGGCTGCAGTAAAACAAGAGAATTTGCGGAAACGTTGGCATTTTCGTCGTTCGAAAATGCGACGTTTGAGCGTTTAATACTTGCCGGTCGAGGGTCGCGGGTGAATTGACGCGGGTTGCGGATGGAATAATTATTTAAATTCAAACTTGATACTTTGTCCGTCAATATCTTTTACTTGAAGAGTTGTAAGTACTTCAGCGGAGACGCCGCCACAGTTTTTGAGGGCGCGTCTAGGGCTTTCGGAAATTGGCAAATATGAGGACTGCCAAGTAAAAAAACAAAACCCAGACGTTTCCGTGTAGCGCTTCACCAGGGATGGCTCGTAAGTTCTCTATCCTTGTCCAGCAGGTCGGCTTGCTATATAGCCCTGGGCTTATTTTTCAAATTAAGCTAAAGTTGACAAACAAAAAATGCAAGTCATCTTAGTTTTGCAGATAGCTGGGCTACAAGGATAGCGAATGAATTGCCAAGGGGAAGGTTTGCGTTTTAAAACAAAATACTCATATCCAGCACGCACAAACAATATACATGTATAACCCTATATTGGTTAATTCCTTCTTTTCTGACTGTCTCTGACTTTTAATGTGGTTTTACATTTCTAGGCTTTTAGCCATCGAACAATTTAATTTGCAGTTTTTATTAACTGATATTTTCCCTAGCGTTGTGCAAAGAGTTAAGTACTGCGTCGAATTTCCTCTTTTAAATTGTTTACATTCGATCCGAAACGATTGAAATTACTCCGACTAAAAAACTGGGGTGGCTTATAAGTTGAGCGGAGACTGGTATTTATGTTCTTAAACCACCTGCCCCATCCCCTACTGGTTTGTTTTTGTCAAATGATCGCGTGAGAGCTTTGGTATACCGCTGTGCGTGGGAAGGCGCCTTTCTCCAATACTTTGTCTGGTTACGGGTGACAAGAGGGAAGAAAAGTTCGTCACTAAAATTAGCAACAAATTAGCTCCTTTTTATGCAAAACCCCCGAAGTGTTTTGAACTTGGTTTACTGCAAGGAACGTACCAGAGGTCTTAGTGAACAATGAGTGGGATCCTCTGAGTAATTTCAGTCTCTTCGATCGACAAGACCTTGAACTTGACATGTATATTTTAATTAAAATATTGGTGGTCTGCTTGTGTCTCCTAAGGGCTTGAGCGCTACAGTTCTCCAAATTGTTTTGCTTTGTTTTTACTAGCGTTCTCCATAGTCCCTCCTCAGTTTCACTCCAAGCAATTTGAGAACTATAAAACTCCTCAAATATTCATCACCCATTTTATTGTTTCCTCTTTGATTGGCCGTCACACATGAACTGTGTTCTTTATTTAACTTTGCTATTCAGCTTTTTCAGCACGCGGTCACTTTCGTTTTCCTCAAACTTTCTCTAGATCCTTCTACCTTGTAACCAAGCCCACTGCCTCAGTCTTTTTCGACTGTGTTTATTTTGTTTCAGAAACGATAAGCTCTTTTCATCATACGTCAGTGTTGATTTACAACTACAAACGGTGTCATATGTTATCCTATGTCTACGTAAGATGAGAGTTGACTGACTCATTCACTCAAGAGAAGCTTCGATAATTTCATTTTGATCAAAATGACTTCCGCCAAGTCGCAGCTCGATCGGGGTCATTTCATCTCATTTAAAACAGACATAGAAATGTTTTGTCACATGCCAAAATTGTTCAACTAAATGTTTAAACAAGACACACAAGAAAAGCTGAAGTTTCATTAAACCTTTTTTTGCCCCCTGGCACGAACAGGTCGCGTGTTTGACAGAAATGCGGGTGGTTGATCGATTCTAAGAATAACTCAAGGTCACGCTATTTAAGTCAGGCGATTCTTAGGTTTCACGTTAATTTATCCTCTCTCCAGTCTGTCATACGAGTACTTTCGCAAATTCACCGTCTTCGGTTGAAATATTATCGCCGAATCGCGTGAGGATTGATGTGGAGAAGTGTGTCTTCGTGCCGTAAGCGAAAAATGCAGGAAAAACGACTCGACATTCACGGTCATCGGAAAGCAAAACTTCCAGGCTGGTAAGAATGCACTTTTTAGAATATATCAAGGATATGATCAGGCTTAAACCGTATCGCTCGGGCAAAAATTACATCGACTTCTGACGTAGAGTAGTAAAAGAAGCTCCACTTTTTTTATATACTTTTAGGTGGGCTTTTATAATAGACGATAGAGTCGTCGTATAGTGACAATATTTTCCCTCAAATCTTCCTTTATCAGGCAGCTTCGTCCATGATTGTGCTTACGGACAAGGCCTGTTAACTAGAGATTATGTTGGTCATATGAAATGGGAAATTAATTGAAACAAAGACTACAAAAACGCGGCGAGCTAATTTTTACTTTTAAAATATTCTGCTTTCCTGATGTTGTTAAATCGTAGGAAGAGATTAACTGCAAACTCATATTTGTTGTGGATTTTCTGTAAGCGTTTTATACAGTAAAATAGTGTTGTTTATCGCGGAAAATTTCGCAAGTGAATTTAAGACAACCAAGAATTTCATGGTTGACGATCAGAACATAATTGCTAACTTCGTATGTTTTCAAAAGCCATTGAGCTGAAAAAAAGGAAGAAAAATAAACGCCGTGATTGGCGGAATTGTACTTCAAAGAGAAAGCAAAAATAAGCCGACATGAATTTTCTTTGTTTTCATATGGAATGAGAGTGGCCCTGGAAACTAGTTATTTCAGCTGCGAGTAAATCTGAACCAACCTACGCAAAAGACACGAGAAAGCTGTTCAAAGTTACCAATGGCCCGATCAAGTTTTAGGATTTGGGGTTAAAGAAGATTATAAGTGAAGTTCGTATTTGAGGCTTAATGTTTAGGAGATATAAATATCATCTGTTAGTAAATTGGAAAAATTAGCTCATTATTTCTGATCAGTAAGTATTAAGGAAGTTGAGGTCTCCCACTCCCACAATTTGGAGCCATGCATTTATCGGCTATTTGTAATTCACTAAACAACCTTGTCATGATCAGTTTTTTAATCTAAAAGTCGGGTACCTTTACACATGTCCACGTGACAGGGTATTTTGTTTCTAGTTTTCTCATACATATAATATCAAATTTTCAAAGAGGTTGTTCCGGTTTTGTTTCCAAAATGCGCCAAATTTCTTGCACTCTTGTTTTTACCTTAGTTTTGTCCTTATTCTCGTTGCTTTTCTCCGATCATCTTTGCCTTAAATTTTGTTCCCGTTTTACAAAAATTAATTTTTTTATTACTCTTACTGTAATCAAAACGTCATTCATTCACTTTGAAACCTGTTTATTGTTCTAAAACCTGAAAAAGGCTGACATCGATGTGAAATCTTGTCTTCGTGGATGTCAGACGGAATAAGGAGACGATTCTTTTTGGACAGAACTTGACACCTTCAACTGAATATTATCGACCATCATCTGCGCTTTTTTTCGGTCAGTCAAGCCGGCCAAAACTTTGAATTCAATGAACTGGGTCTTGAAACAAGAGAATTATAAACTTGGCTATCGTTAATAGAGGATCAACGTTAATAAGGAGTCTATTAGTCTGAAACTATTAATCCGATTTGGAAAAAAGCTACTAACTTATTTTCTAACTCACAAAAAACCTCTGTCTTTGTTCATTGTGTAAAACTAGAACCTTAATTTTGTCAGTTTAACTTTAAAATTCTTAATCAACCCCTTGGCCCCTAAAGTCAGTAAAATCGATATGAAATAAGGCTCTAACTCTTGAGTCTGTGGATGAAATCCTATGTTGTGACCATTTAAATGAAACCTCTTTGGAATTCTTGCTTTTGGAGCCATTTGTTTCACCAAATTTTTTTAAAATGGAATAAATTTTAATTTCGGTAGTTACTGGGATTGTAAAGTTAAACAACAGCAATAGTGGGGGCGGCTAAAATGGTGAGATGGTGACCACATTGATCGTAAAGTCGCAGGCAGTAAAAACTGACCAACCCTGCAAAACAGGTACCCTTTTGCTACGTCAACCGAACTGAACTCTTAGTAACACTTGATCGATTCTTTCTTTAACGCGTTCATCACCAAAAAATATCCACAGCAATAGTCTGCGAAGCTTGCGTAATTTATCGTCGCGAGAAAATTCAAAGCGATTCGAAGCGTCTCTTCCCCATTCTCCCTGCGAATTGGCACCTCTCTGTCTCAATACGCGCAGTGACGTGACGATCCCGTCAGCTACGCAGAATTTCTGATCTCTCTCTTCCAAAGAACAAAACAAGGACTTAAGATTAGAACAGTCATATGTAATATTCTTTTCTTTGATTCTTCGTTTCTCTCTCTCTCTCTTTTTTTTTTTCTTAGTTATTTATTATTATTTTTTACTGAAACCTCTCAGTTTGGCAATTCTTTCTCTTGGGGCCATTTGTTTCTTGAAAATCTTACATCAAGAAATCAATTTTGTTATTTACTAGGTAAAGGTTAAACAAAAGCAAATGTGAAGGCGGTTAAAACGCTGAGCGGTTGACCACATTACCTTGCTCCGGCCCCGCAATCAGTCGAAACTGACTCCCTGACCCCGCAAAACTGGTACCCTTCTGAGCACTATGTCAACTGAACTGACCAGCTCCTGGTACCACTTGATCGATTCATTCTTTAAAGCTTTCATCACGCAAAATATTCACGCAACAATTTCTGACATTCTAAATTTCTGACAGGAAGACAACAAGGACTTGAAATCATTGGTCTTAAAACGGTTATACGTAATCTTCTTTTCTTACTTTCTATGTTTTTTTCGTTTTTCTTTTCTTTTCTTTTTTTTATTATTACTATTTGACTGGGTTTGCCATTTCCGAGACAATTATTACATTCCACCCAAACTAGTCCTGTTTCGTTTTAACCAATTAAGGGGACGCACCGCGGTCACCGCCCATTTGACGCTCGATTAAACTATAATCTAGCTTTATACCTCGCTCTATTTTTTTCACTAGGCTTGCTATTTCTGAGACAATGTTCAAACCAGATATTCTCGTCTTAATTCTTCCTCCGGCCACCAAGCTCCTAGGGGTACTGGGCATCTTTCGGATAGGCGTTCTTGCTGCGAAAATCTTGGCATTATTTAAAGGAAATAGAATTGGGTGCCCTAAAATGAGAAGTGACTTTCTTTTAGGAGGAAACCGACTATAGGTCGTGTTCATTTTTGAAAAAAAAACTCCAACTCAAGGCTAACTTTTGCAGCGTCGTTTTATTTTTCCGCAAGACAATAAATGTTGTGATGTTGATTTTGAATCAGAATTTGACAAATTTCTCTTTTAATGTTCTATTTACTGCAACTTTAATTTCTTGACTTACAATGACATTACAGGGTTTTGTCTTAGAACGGGACCATCGTCCATCTATACTCTACTTCGTTATTGTTAAGCTACCTGTGTGGGAAACAAGTTCCTTTTGGTTTACGTTTCACGACCTCTGATCAAGTTTTGAAGTGAGGTTAGCTGGTATGAAAAGGCCACCAAACAGGAGCCCATGCACCAAATTATAAACGAAGTTGGAATTTTCCTGAATCCTCACATCGAAGCCCCAAAAACGTTGAGTAAAGAGCTTGTGTGAGCACATCAAGGTCTAGCAATATGCTAAGAAGTAAGATAAAAACAGCTGCTACACAAACCTTTTCATCTTTGGGTAAGAGGTATCCCCGGGGGAGCTAAGATTACTGAACGGCGTTTTGTATACGGATGCACCGTTGTATCACTAGTTTGCAAAACTAAGATACCCCTTTCATGGCGGAGGATTTCCTCCAAGAATAGGGCCCTTTCCGTATACCTGCAGCGACGCTTTGAATAATTGAAGTGAGGGATCGGATACAGTGAATCAGTAAATTTAAAGAATCTGGAAAACTCCTCTCTTAACCTTCCCCTAATTCAACATTTTGCCTTAAACAAGTAGTTATTAGTGTTAACTTTGGGTTAGTGGAGGGGTGGGTACTAATTCCACTGTCTTTAAATGGATCACTCATTGAATGCGTCTCTTTAAAAGACCCTTTTGAATTCCTGAATGGCGATTTCGCCCCATGACAGTCTCGGATTCTCAATTCAACGCTTTGATTCGGGATTCCTTGTCGGTGGAACTTGGATTCCGGATTTCAAATGAACAATGGACCGCAAACGAATATGCCGGAGAACGAAGAATCTAAAGAGGACCTGATTAGCAAAAAAATACCTGGTAGACATATTGCAATCTGCACAGCTGATCGTCCCACGTCAAAATTAACTTTGAAAGACATAAACACAACACCGATATGACTCAGAGTGAGCAGGCGTTTTCTCAGCACAGCTTCCTTGTTCTGTCTGTTGTTGCGCCATTCTGACGAGTCACGATAATGACGAAACAGCTGTCGACGGCTACAACCCCGCTGTGTTTTGGGTTGTATTGATCTTGTGTTTCCGGATTTCAATCGTTAATGGGATTCCGGATTCCTTAGGCTGAATTTCGCATTCCACAAGCAAAAATTTGCAGGATTCCGGAGTCCGAATTACCTTACATAAGACAAGCAGTTCTTTTTATATACCTGCAAAATACCAATTCTTCACACTGATCTCCATATATTTCTTTAATAATCATTTGACAGAATTTGTTTAAGATCAAAACATTTTCCCTTGGTTGTTCTTTTGAATAAATCTCGTAACCTTTCCAGATTATTATTTATTAATATTGTAATGAGAAAATTGATGTTGGTCAATCTTGGCGGATAATATAGGGTGAAAAAGTACCCCTTACGGGCAAAAGCGTTTCTTTAACCTACATCAGTTAAGCGCCGTTGTGAAGAATGCCATTTTCTTCTCTTTTTTTTTTTAAATAGAGTAAGATAGAAGAGAGTTTTGGTCCCGAAAAGGGTATTAGTTCCAGGAAAAATGATAAGAGGGGCGAATATTTCAGACTATGATATGAACTGAAACGTGAGAATCTGAGGTATAGTATCTAGTTAAAAACGAAGGTTTAGAATCTTCTATTAGACATGATCTATAATAATGAGGTATCGTTAGGTAAAGTAAGGACGTCAAACCATCACAATACTCTTCAGTCGGGGATCTAGAAAACTCCTCGACTGATGGTAATATGTATTATTCAGTTGCTCTTCCAAAGCAAAAGAATCTGCTTGCCCTCAAATGAGGTTCCAGATTAGTAAAGTGAAAAAAAAAAAAAAATCTTGAATGCATAGGTCCACTCAACACGTAAATAAAACCGACTGGTTCTTTCTTCTTCTTTCCTTTTTTTTATTTAAATGACCTTTGGGTCAATAACTAGCGGTGCATGCGTGAATTTACAGGAGTCGTAGTTTAAACATTTTCATTACGGGTACTTTTGCAATAAAAAGGGAACAAATGTACAACTTTATGACTGCTCTGCTATGCGCTTGATGATAAAGGCACTGTCACCACCCTGCCAGTAGAGCGTTTCTTTCGTTTGCACGATTTTGAACCATCAGTTTGCTCGCACTCGAAAAAACCAGTTTGACGGAGAGGGAACAACTTTGACTCGTCCGGAAGTTGGGCTGCGGCGACAAGTCGTCAAAGAAGACAAAAAGGGGGTTTGCTAGCAGGAGGTGGGGCACTGCTTAAGTTTAGGAAAGATGAAAAGAGGGAAAAACCGTCGTTCCTTCCGTTTAAAGAATGACGCGTTTCCAGGAGTAAGTAACCTCTTTGCTCCCTTTAGACATAGTTATTAGAGGAGACTGGTTATGAAAAGCGGCAAACATCAATGATAAAAACAACAGTGCTGCACTTTATGTTCAAAGCACCGTGAAAGTGCACAATCCTTTGTTTTCTGTTGGCAAATTGTTACGGAATAAATCAATGCAACGTTTTTATTGGTCAATACAATCAAATTGATAGGAATTCTTTTGAACGTTGTGCACTTTCAGGTCTACAAAAACATATAACAAAGGAGTCTGACGGGTTTCATAACCATTCCACTCAATTAACTATGCTTTAGAGTAGCTTCGAGACTAAATCAATAAGCTGTAAATTCCTCTTATCTATAGTATGCAGAAGTAAATTACGCCACAAATGAGATGGTAGAAAAAAGAAATCACATTTCCGTGAAAATGTGCATTATTAATTCAAAGTAGACAGACTGCAAATTATCTTAGTTGCTAAAAAATATATATCTACGTGTCGCAACTGTTCATCAGTAGGATGCCTAAAATGCGTGCAATTCCACAATTGGTTTCGGCTCCATTAAATCCTATACCAATTGCAGAACATTTTAGGAGGAGCCACCCGCCATGTGAGCACAGTCACGGACAATGTATAAGTGAGGAAAATAACGCAAAGTAAAATTAAGACGTTAATAAACGAACTAAATGTACACGTCAATTAAATAAATAAACAAATAATGCGCGCGTTCAAAATAAAATTGTACGCGCACACGTACCGAGATACATCTGAAATACAACACTATGTAATAAATAAGTAATGTAAGGATACAAAGTGTACAGATGGTTAACTTTTTCCTCTCTCTTTCTTCTCTTTTGTCCTTTTCTTTCTTCCTTTTCGATTTTAGTTGGTCCAGTCCTGCAAAATTTTAAGCTGTAAGTTGCTCTCTTCTTTGGTCTTTCGTAATCTGTTAAAGTCCACAAAAAAATCTATCAACTGTATCTTTGAGCCAACCTCGTCCCCAGGGCTTTCCCACCCATTTTTTAAGGGAAAAGCCCTGGGGACGAGGTTGCCTTTGAGCGTAGAAATAAAATTTCAAATTTTCAGCGTTAAACATATGTCCGAAAAATTGAATTGATCAACATTTATTTGCTTTGTTACTTAAAACAGGGAGGAATTTTTACTGATGGCTGAATGTATCAACGCGTTATTTTGGTCACATGACCTAACACGTGATCGGAAATTCAGAATAAAGGCCTAATTGGCGAACTGATGGCCATTTAAATGGACGGATAAATCAGAGTTTCTTAGAGGGAATTTTGATATCTTTCCTTCAGTGAGAATACAAATATGTGCAATTCCTCAATTGGTTTTGGTTCCATTAAATCTTATACTAGTTGAGGAACTTTTTTTTTTTGGCCAACACACTTATTACTTCTGAAGATGTATGTTGGAACGATACGAAACGTCAAGGTAAAGTCTTTTTTTCTTTCCAGAAGTGCGTTTATGCATTATCACCGCAGTACTTGCTTTTTGTTTCTTCTTTATTTGAGGAACATTTAAGAAGGAGCCACCCACAATTAGAGCACAGCTTTGCCTAGTCCCTAGGCCTCGTCATTCGGCGTAACATGGCCTGTGCGTTTCGGGTCACGTGCTCCGATGGTTTACGTCACCGACAGGCTGCCCCCGTTTCAACCTCGTTCAGAGGCGAGTTCTCTCTCTTGCCGAGAAGCAGCTGTTGAGCCCCTTAACTCTAGGCTTCCTGAAAATGTTCTGTATTATACTTTATATCCATACTCTTTGCCAAAGTTATAGCCAAGAAACGAGACAACAAAACAAAAATAATAAATTGTTTTTTTAAAGTGAAGCTCTTGCCACATTCCTTTAACCACTCGCCTTTAATTTCTTTACTTGAAACCGTTCATTTTGTCGTCAAAATTGTTTTTAATATCTTTTCAGGAGCCTAGCTTATTCAGCCACAGGCACTTTCCAATTCTAATTTCTCTCTGTCTCCAGTGGCAAAATATTCCATAAAGAGAGAACAATGGTCCCATTATCCTATATTGATCTTCTAGCATTTCAGCTACGTCAACTTGGCCAAATACACCGCCCTTTGTTTCCACTGTTCGAGATGTCGGCTTTGATGGGGTCTTTAAATTTGATGACCTTTGATCTATCTGGTGTGATTTGAAAGGCAGCAAAACATGGCAAAGGTGATCAAAGATGCTTGCTACAGTTTTAAAAATCGTGTTCGTCGGAGGTGTATTTCTAATGCACATAAAAATTTCCCTGCACAAGCTGCAAGTTGAAACTCCCGGTTAAAAATATAATCAAGTTTTAACCATTTATTTGCCGTATCTCAACCACAAACAGGCCTTAACCATATCAAGGCCTGTTTACTGCTAGAGTGACAGCCTTTCTGGAAAAGGACCCTGTGCTAGAACGAGAATGTTTGCACTGTAAAAAACTTTACTAGCAATAATAAAAAAAAAATTACCAAAAAACTTTACTAGTGAAATTTAATCAAGAAAATATATAATTCGTTTACATAATATATGCTATGGGCAAAAAAGAAAATGACCTTTTAGCGAGAAATCAGTTTCCCGACAAAGATGTAGCACAGTGTGTCACGTGTGGCCGAGAAAAGTCTTCACGAACCGGAGACTGATTAAAATTAAAAAACCGTAGTGAATCCATTTATTTCAGTTTAAACTCATCTGAAATAATAATTTCAGAAACCCGGCAACATCTCCCTGCAGTCGTGTGTAATGTTCTTTGTGAGTCAAAATTTTTGTTTGGTTATGCACTCAAGGGTGACACTTTCCAAGTACCAAAAAAAATGCTTGCACGAGGACGTTAGCTATCATTGCTGGTCACGAGTCGCACACTTGGTCGTCTAAAAACAGGTTTCGGTAACTGGTCTTATTGAAGAGGACAATACGCAACGAACATTGTTACGCAATCAGTAGGATAAAGACTGGGAAAAACGGAAGACTCGCAGTCGCTCAAAATCCCAAAACTTATTCTTGATTTTCCGTTAAAAGAAATAAAGGATTTCGTTTAAAAGCATAGTTCACAAATGACGAGAGCATCTCTTTTCAATTGTTTTGAAACTCTATAGAAGTCGCTAATGACAACCTGGTCCACTTAACAACACAATGTGCAATTATGAATTCAAGTCGCACTTTACAGAAAAAGGCGACAAGCTTTCAAAAGGATTAGCACATCAATATTCATAAACCGTTTGGCCAGGCCAGAAAAGCCTTTCTTTGCACGCAATGTAAAAATCTTCATATCAACTTCATCTCTTTATGCTGGAACGGGTGAAACGAGTCTATTTTAATAACTATCCGAGGTTTGTGGCAGATTTTGTGATTTTAGGGATATAGTTTTCCTTCAAAAGATAGTACTTTCAACCACCTGGTCTGTAGACTGTCTGACAATGTTTGACCAGATTACTTGCGCTGACTGGGCGTGTAAATTCGTTCGTGTCGAATAGCGCAGATGTTAGCCATTTCTGAAGGCAAAAAACAAATAAAAAGAAATTTCCTTTTCCAATTTGCCACACACTAAAAATTCGTCTTGCTATTAAATTTCGGTGCAATTTTTTGGAACAAATATAACAAGAACCTACCAGATGTTGAATTTTGACTGTCGCCTCACACGAGAGTTCAAGTTATTCCTGGACACGAAATCGAAATCTATATTTATTCCAGTAGGCACTATTTAGATTAAGGAAAAAAATATCCATCAACATCTATAAATTTTGTCATGGTGGATTTTTAAAAGTAAGAGTGATATCTTCAAACGTTCCATGTGAGAAGTTTTCTTACATCGCCGTACGTTTCTAATATTTCTTTTTCATCACATTTTTGTCCTTTAAACTTACAGAGTTTGTTACCTTTTCCCCTTTTGTTCGGGGAGCTTGAAATTTTTTTTTTTTTTTTAAGGAAAGGGCCAGGGAAAGTGTGCAAATGTCAATTGTAAACATAAATACCTGGTTTTCTTTGAAGAACGACCTTTTTAAACCTCAATTACGAGGCTTTGTGTATGCTTCTTGAATAAACAGATATAGTTCTCAAAACCTGTTGTTTTCCTTTTTTTGTCGAAGGTCTTATGCACCCCGGATGACATTCTTTCCTCCGTGCTTTTTCGATCGCAGGTTTTTTTATTTTATTTTTCACGGTGAAAAATTTTGTACATTGGTCAATTGCAAAGTTTTTAGTTTTTCGCTAACTGTTGTGATATTTGCTAATTTCAAGAAGAGTTCTTCTCTTTTTCTTTTTTCTCACTTCCCACGCAGTTCCTTTTCTGAAAATCTGAAGTCTGTCGCTATTACTGGTAGCCATGGTTCAGTTTTGAAGAGGAAAGCGTGAGCTTTCGCGTTGCGTGAACTTTTTCGTGATTTAATGACGTCGCGTGACATGTGCTTACAAACGGTGCGAAATACATTATAGGCGTATTTTTGTCACGAAAACGGCTGGAAAAATGACTTGTTTTTCAAGCTTCAGTTTTAAAGACGTTCTTTTCTAGGGTATGATGGTTTTTACAGTCAACAAGGTCCTGGTCTGGAAAACAGATTGCAGTTTTTTTACATTTTGATATTTGCGTGACGTAAATGCAAGGGGGCGTGACGCGTGAATATATCCGACCTTCGCTCGTAGCATGCAGCTAGCAGCAAGCAAGGCCTTGAGTGTGTGTGTTTTGGTTTTTGTTTAACTATAACCGCTGTTGACTTTTTTGAAATTTCAGATGAAGCGTGGTTCTATTTATGCAAATACTGAATACTGAGTCGAAATGGTCGTATTCCAGTAAGGCATGTTCAATATTTATTATCAAACTAATGATGCATTTAAAGCTTTTGTAACACAACACGGAGCTCGGAACTTCTTGCATCGCCTGAACACATATCGATGAAAAAGAGAGAAAAATAAGAAAATGAGGTGTTTCTTGTCATAGTCTTGTTTGTTATTGACCGAGTACATACAGTTTAAGACAATCACGCAGAAGAAGGTATTACATTTCTCTGTTGTGGTGACGTTTTTCCTAAGACAAAACGAAATCAAACAAAGACAGCCAAGTTATTTCAATAAGCGACTAGTACAATATGTGTCTCGGCGTCTCGTGAGATCTTTAAAGAAACCATCCGGTGTGAATATAATTAGCATGGCAACTCACGTTTGAAAAACCCGATTTTGCTTCAAAAAGATTAAATTTCATCTCCTGTCACCTTTTGTCTGGAAAAACAACCAAGTTTGACGAAGACCAGAAGTTGACCTTCGCGGATGAGTGACCTTGTGAGCCTTCTGCTTTCAGCGTGACTAAAAAACATGGACACTGATAAAACCAAAACACAATGGTAAGCCACTCGCATGTGACGAGACTTTTCCTTTGCGTTTCTTTCACATGCAAATTTTGAGGATTGTATAATTCCGGGCAGCAAATTGTAAATATTGCATAAATTATCTGGGTCGACTTAAAACAAACCAATTATCGTGTCTGTTTCACGTGCGCAGCCAATCGCATCGTTTCTTTTATAACCCTAGTCAGTTGCTGGCCTTGATCAATACCAGCTCGGTACAATGTGCATGTCAATCATTTTGGTGTATGGTCGTAGAATCGGTCCCGCTCAGATATGACTAAAGTTTCACTGGCTTTTGGGCATTCGAAAGTCTACGTAATCTAGACTTTAAAACCGCCATAATTACGCTACGGCAACCTATTTCCGTGTGTGGACGAGTCGTGACTTGAGCGAACGAATTCGCACTGGTTTTGTTACGTGAACATCATTTGTATGCTTTATGGCTGGCCGCGTAGTGTCTCGCGAATTCACCATCGACTATTTGGATTCAACGTTTTGCTGAACGCGTTATAGCAATACTTTAGTCACCCTGGCGGACTCCGAGTTGATGGATGTGAACGCAAACAGTAAACTTAAACGCAAGAAGAAAACCCATGGGTTAGTATCGTGAGAAATTTGTTGGTTGGTGTTTCGTGTCGGTGTGAGAATCGTGAGGTAGAAAGGTTCCGATTGTCCGACTTGAGCCTGGACATGGTGTGATGTTTGTGTGGAGTGTTCTCACCTAAACTTTTACCGTGGTTTCGCGAATTGTGCTTTTAAAATATAACACAGGGAAAGTACTAAGCCGAAATGAGATATTTATTGCCTAAATCTTGTTTTTCTAACTGCTTTTTTAGGCCTGGGAACCCATCGAAACGACATCGCGATCGACTTAACGCCGAGCTGGATAATCTCGCAAGGCTGCTGCCTTTCCCAGAAGAAATCGTCACGAAACTGGATAAGATTTCCATTCTTAGACTTACAGTGAGCTATTTGAGAGCAAAGAGTTTCTTTCAAGGTAATTAGTATTTTGCATTTATTCTTTTCTAGTTTTGCTGGCTGGTTTGCCTATATCGTGAAAATTTTTACTTCATCGTAGACAATTGCGGTGTTGGTTGCTACCATCAATTAAGCTTATTTTTTTGTAAGTTCGCCTGTGGATTTGAATTTCACAATTTGTTCAACCCGCAGTCAACCTGGAGAGCTTTTGAAGATTGATGCATTTTATGATATTAAATTGATTGATTTTTGCTTATCTTAGTTGTCAGTCATGTCTGTAGGGAAATTGAAAAATTCATTTTCATGGCGGACATTTGAAGTGTTTGTGCTGTTTATGGTATCCTCTCAACTTTATGTTTACTAAGCTCAAGCCACGAAAAATTGCGTTGCTGCAACTTAACGTAAATAAAATTAGATGAAAGGGGATATCCTTAAACGTTTTGATTATTTTTAAGACCGGGGGCAAAAAGGTCATATGTGATGGCCCTACATGTATTATAATGAACGTTTTCCCGTTTCGTTGTCGCGAGGTTTTTGGTAGTGCAGTGACTGGGAGCAGACATTTTCAAATTTGCTTTCCACGGCTTAGGCATATACAGTGGTATCAACTAAGACTAGTGTTGTTTGGATATTTGTCTGCTGGAAAGCGAGCTGCTTGGATAAAGTGATTCTTTCGCTTTCCGGTTTCTGACTAAAGTGTAGTGATTACATGTTTGCGCCGGCGAAATATTATCACTGGTTCACTCGCGATACGTGACTTTATGAACGAAGCTTTGGGCTCCGGAATGTCTTACCCTCAAGAATTTGAAATGAAAGCATGACAAGCATTATCACTCAGATTTTTATGGAGTTTAAAATGGAATCCAACAAATTCAAGAGTATCGGATCGACAAACTGAACATTGTTGTCCTTTTTTTTCTTTTTCAACGTCTGGCAAAGCAGTTTCAGGGTTGGTGTGTTCGCGCTTGGATTTTTCTATTTTCGATGGTCTTTAATAATATTCTGACCCTACTGATTAAGGTTTAACGTTATAAAAGTTAAATAACAAGAACGACTAAAGGCTATTGTTTTTAAAGTTTGTTTTGTGGCGCGACGCTTCTAGCGTCCGCATTGAATAAAACCGCCCAGCAGTTCAATGTTGGTTTCTTGCGATCGGAAATTGCCAAAATAACTTTTTACTACGCTGATAAAAAAAAATAATCGGTACAGGGCCTTTTCTTTATAATTAACAGAATTATCCTTAGTTTATTCCTCGTCAGGACTGAGCTTTAAAGGACGAAATTGGTTTTGTGTTGTGATCTAGAGTTTTTGAATACTGCTCTGGCGATTCACACCTCTTCCATTATAAAATGCATTTGCTGTAAACCACCTGAGTCACGCAGAGTACGACGAAAGCGAAATGTTTATTAACCTTTGCTCACGCAACTATATTTCGTGAATGAGGAAAAAATCTGATTACTCCATGCAGCGTTCAGTTTTCTCCTTTCACTGTGTGAAGCGAAATCGGAGGGTGTTCATTGCGTGTCTGGGCTTTAGAGGAATTCATGAGTCGTTTATATAAGGTTCTTTTTCTTGCAAAGTTACTTGGTTTGTGTTTTTGGTGAGCCATTTTGCGGAGTTACGTTACCCTTGACCTATGCGATTCGAAAGAAAAAAATTGTTTACCCTTCGGGTATTCAAATAATCAATTTGAGCGTCCACTTACATTCAAGTCTAGCCATACGTGTAAGTTTTGTTTTTATGCGGTTGGAGAGCTGCGGGGCGGCTATACTTACTACGCCTTTTATTGGCTACAACTCCCCCATATTTCGCAGGTTAAAAAATAGGCCTGTTTTGATCTTTTATGGAGCAACTTGTAACGTAAATTGGTTCACTTTGCTGACTGCTTGAAGCAACAACGGCGTCGATAACTTCGCGAGATTGCTTATGTTAACGCCCCGATCAGATTGAATAAATTCGAGCTCATTTGGTTTCGTTCCTCTTGCTCCACAAAGGTCGTTATTGTTTGTCCAAAAGGCCTCCCGTGGTGCGGGATTTTTCAACGCGAAACAAAATTTTCTGTCCACCCAGCCGCTAGACGTTTGAAGCAAGGTTTAGCTCTATAAATATGGTACTTAAGTAAACAATATTGCTTCGTCTCTTCTTGGATCACTGTTTTGCATATGAATGGCCTTTCTATCGATTCGAGGAGTCGATCAATATTAATATAAGCTTAACTGCTGCACAACTCGTTCACTATGGAAATTTTCCTTACAGTCAACTCACTGGTTTTCTGTGGCTGAAAGACCTGTGTTGTCTATCAGACTCTGTCTTATTCTTGCGTAAAATTTGCAGTTGTTGTATGTTAATTAATGTGAGAGACATGTTATCTTTAAAGAATATCATTTGAGACCGTATAGCTAACAGAACGTTGACAAATTCTTGTTTGCTATTTTTTTTATCAGTGGATAACAAAAGTAGCTATAGTTTACAGGAAAATTAATAAGAGTAGAAACTGAATGTGTTGACATTCAAGTTCACCGTGTCCCTTCGAATTTCTGCGTCTCGTTTTGTCCAGTGAGGTATAGTACTGTACGTTTTCTTCGCGTACAATGGCAATTACATTCAAAGCTTTCTGATTATGCAATGTTTAAAATTTTTCTGGTGCGGTGTCGACCTTTAAACGTCACCTCATATATATACGTATATACCTATTGGTAAAAATACATGTATGTATTCTCATGGAGACTGGCTAGTGTCACATGTAATAAAGTTGCAATGTAATTTTCAATTTGTTTATGACCGTGCTTTCGTGCTTCTGTATCGTTTCCCAAGTTTAACCACAAACAATTCCTCATTTGCAATTTTAATCATTCTGTTAAGCCCTGGAGTGATCTAATCGATCTCCAGGATCGCCTCTTTTTTGTGAAGTGTTAATTATATTTTGATGTGGATCTTACAAGATCTTTTGATTCTGACTTAAACTTGCTCTCTGCTTACATGATAATAAATTCTTTTAGTTTCAAATGGAAGACATGGAACAGAGGAAACCTGTGAAGAACTTGTCAGAGAAGTTGAGGGGAATGGCGTCTTCTCACAGCTTTCTTTGGAGGTAAGAGAAAATGGCTCAAACATGTGCTGAGATCAAGAGTAACAGCCTGTAAATGAGGGGTTGCAAGGGCAGCCTATTCACACAAGTTGGGAAAATATAAGCTTCTGTTTTAAGTTACACTTAAAGATCAAAGCTTTCCCAAATCAGAAAAGAAATCCCATTTTTTAGTTATCCTCAGTAGGACCCTTGTGTAACATTTCACTTTTTCAAAAACTATTTCCTGTGATGGCAGTGCCCTGTTAATCTGTGTTGGTTGATGCCCTACTACCACAACTGGGGTTATTTATTTCAGAGTTTATGCAGATCAGATGCTTGGGCTATATTTGTACGACTATGTGCTTTTTTTGAGAACTCATCAAGGACAGTGTATAAAGCCTTGATAGACTCTCTCAGTTAGTGTTGGTTGCTGGGGATTAGAGGATCTTTTACTCCTTGTGATATAGAATTACCATGATAAAAATTCCTGTGAGGAAAATCTGATTTGTTCAAGTTTACTTCCTAAATAATTCCTAAATCACGTATGGAGCTGACCTTGGCTAATTTTCTGTCTACCAATCTTGACTTAATTGCTTTTTTGTAAGAGCTAAAGTCTCATAAGAAGCTTTTGCACTATAGTCTTAATATCTGGATTCCTATAATTCCATCAGGTTCTCAGTGGATAATGACTACTTAGGTTCTAAAGACATTTCCTATTACTAAATACTGTAAAAGAATCAGCTGAAAGATCCTAACCCTCTTAATGAGATTTGTTAATGTTCACAAGTAGCATGTACATAACCTTGCTTCTCTTCAAAATAAGTAATCATTATTTTTACTTTAGTGAATTTTTTAAAGATATATTTTCACATGATTTTGATTTAAGTGATGTAAGTGCTTTTGCAGAACATGTTGTAAGTGTCTGTAGACAGCCTGAGGGAAGTCAACATTTGCAAACACTTTTACTATCATGTAATTGATTGGCATTGATCATGATAAACTTCGAGTGCTAAAATACAAAAATTACATTTCTGGTAGTATTTACGTTATTTTATGATGGGGACAGTTATTCAAAGTTTCCTTCTTTCCTATTAATTTTTGTGACAGATATCCTTTTGTTTTGTCTGTGGTATAATGATTTTGTAATGATCAGTTAAATTATGGTATAAAAATTTTCTCTTCACCCACTGCCACACCTTGGCAATTCGATCTACTCCTTGTTCATTGTAGACTTTGGGGGGGGGGGGGGGGGGGCTTTGACTTTCCTCACTCTGCCAAAGTTAAAGCACCACTTATGTTCATTTAAATATCATTAATTTGTGAAAAAGTGAATTTTCACACACACACACATGAAAGAACCCAGTAAAATAGCAATTTTTTGCATCTCTACAAAGCCTGTTAGTTTAAGGAAGATACAATGTATGTCTGTACCTACAGAGCATTAAACTACTTTCGATGTCCAGTATAGACTTTTTTTATTCTTGTGTTCATTGGGCAAAACACTGTCTTTTCCCGCAAAAATTATGAGAAAGCCTTATCTGGTACTAAAAGTTAACCATAGGTTTAAGCAATGATATTGAAAGTCACTTCATTTTATCTGAAAAAAAAAATCAACTTATTTGTAAGATGCTGTATGCCTTTGGTTGAAAAGTAGTAAACTTTTCAATTTCAATTCAGTTTCAATAAACTGACTGACAATTGCATATAGAGAGAGCAACAATTTAAATTACTCTTCGTGAAGTAGCACTGTTTTTTCCTCTTGTCACTTTGGTCTTTCTTAAATTATATTTTTCCAACCACTGCACTGAGCAAACATGATGTGTGGTGTACAGTATACTTCCACTTGCAATTACCGTGAAAAGTTTAAAGGTTTCTCTATCACATGTGTTTTCTTCCCTCATGTGTTTTAACATGCCATGCAACCTGCTACAATTGTCCAACACAACAGGTTGTTTTGTTTCCTATCACTTGTCTAAGCTACAGTCTCGGACAAATAATAGTTGGGCTGGTTTTTTACTTCTTGCCTGTCTCCTCGTCCTCCCAATGTTTTTTATCACAGCTGACAAGCCAGATCCAATCTTGTCCACCAACATTGGGAGGGTAAACAATTAAGACAGTAAAGTGTCCCCAAAATTTTGACAGATACTTTTGTTAGAAGAAAAGTAGTAAATGGTGTTTAATTATTTAAGATTGTGTGTCTCTCTCTGTCTGGCATAAGCTGGTGTTAAAGTTGTTGTAATTTTAGACTATAAGGTGAAGCATCATGTCTCATGCAATCAAGATAATTCAGCGATGCACGTGAATTTGGTTTCTAGGTTATTTTTAAAGCTGCTGTATACTTTATTCTTGAGTTTTCTGTACTCAATTTCATATTTTTGCTAAAATGTAGCACAACCCAAGCAAAGGTCCTCTGTATTAAAATGCACTAGGTTATTCAGAGTTCTTTAGGATATGTGTCTAGTATATTGATTTTAAGAGCATGAAAGTACAAATTTTAAACTGTAGGCTGTGAACATTTGTCTTCCAAATTATTTTTTAACCCAAAAAAGCCATTAGGCTGTTCATTGTTCACTTACAACAGTGTAAAGAGATCAGTCAGGCAAGTGATTGTTTTCTTTAGCTAACATAAACTGTGAAAAAGATCCTATATTGAAATTGTAGTCGGCAGAAGTTTCCAATCTGAAAGTACCTCAAATTCCCAAGTATACATTAGCCCTGTAAAAGGAACCAGTCTAGAATGTTGGCATGCACTGAAAGTACAGTCTTGCACTGTTATCAGAAGCAGCTGTGGGGTATCTTAGTTATTATAATGATCATTATTTTTTGAAATGTTCCTTTGTCCTCTATTTGCTCAGGGAAAAGTAAATTGATGTTATTGAAATATGAGACTGAAAAAAAGCAAAACAAATAAAAAAAAAAGTTAAGTATTAAAGTTGCTAGTAGGTATTAATAACTGTATTAATTCTGTTGATTTTCCAGGCTCTTGATGGATTTATCGCTGTCATAACACAAGATGGTCAGTTATTTTATGTTTCAGAAAATGTTCGAGACTTCTTGGGGTATTCTCAGGTGGGTGACTGAAATGTGCAATAACATCTGTCTAATCAAGTCTGTAGCACTGTTGCTTTTCCTCTCAGATGCCCTTCACCGTGTCAATGTTAAAGTGAAGTGGTGTTTATGTTAAGGCTTTCCAGTTAGGTTAGTCAGTCCATTTATACTACTGGTTGTCTTGTTTTGTTCTTCTGTTTTTGGTGCTCTTGGCTATAGAATGTTTCTTTTGGTCACAAAATCATACCTGATTATTGTATTTCAATCCTACTGGGAGTAAATTATCAGTTTGAGGACTGGTTTTCATAGAGAAAAGCCTTGATTGTTGAGAATTATTTCCCTGTCTCCCAAATGGGGAGAAATTAAGGATTAGTCAGGACGATTCTGTTTTTCCAACACTTCCAGGATTTCTGTGATTAGCCGACAATCACTTCCAGCATAAAATTCTATCTTAATATATTAAAAGATGTACTCGTCATGTGAGGCGCCACAGCCCTCTAGTATAAAAAAGGGAAGGAACAAACTTTGCACTTCGCACTTAACAGCCTGGCCCTGGTTGTTCAAAGGCTCGATAGCGTTATCCACTGGAGCATATCCAGTGGATAGTGTAATTATTTTCCCTAATGTACTTATGCGCTGGTTAGTGATTTATCTGGTGGATAATGCTATCCAACGTTTGAACAACCAGGGCCAGGCTTCTAACTCATTTAGACAGCTTAGAAGTCTTCTAATAGATATGGCTATTCATTAAATTTTTTAAGAGAGCACTTTTCATTTTTCCTCAGGCTGCTGTTATTCACCAGAGCATGTTTAAGTTTTTACACATTGATGATCAGGATATGGTCAAGTCCAACCTTGCATGGCCAAAACTCACAGGAAAAAATGCCAAAGCAGTAAGTTAATTATACAGTTGAACCTTAATTCATGTGTGGCCACCTTAGAGATGCCAACCTCTGGAAATCTAAAATCTGGAGACTCTTTCTGTTCCCTCCACCAACAAACCAGTTCCAGTAGCACTTGAAATTGTCAAAAACATAAAGCTCAAATGTTTCTTCAACTAGTTCCATTGAATAAGTGACCATAACTGCATAAGCTCTCTCCAGTTCTTATTATAAACATGTCTGCCATATTTTTGCCCAGGGTCTGGTTCCTCGAAAGATGGTTAAGTTTAACCCAGGATTAAACCAAAATTTTAAGCTACATAGGTTTTCTTGTCTAAGAACATGCAACTTGAGCTTACAAAATACTGTTGAGCCTTTACTCAGAGATACAGAAATGATAACACAAAATTTTACTCTAAACAACATATAGGAAGATTTAAAACACAAAAATGGAACAAAGTGTTAATCCTGGATTAGTGCTAATCGGCCTGTCAGATAAACCAAACCCTGATTTTAGCTGCCCTTGGTTTCCATGAATGCTTCTAAACAGAAGGCAACCAGTGTTATGGTTTGCTGCTTATTTTTTTGTATATTTGACTGTATAGTGTAGAAACAAGCAAACACAGACAGCTCCAGAAATATTGTGAGTTACATGTAAACTCCCATAATCTCTAATATTCAGAACTAAGATAGGAACTTATTTATTTCAGAGGAATGATGATAAACGTTGTGATACATCAAGTCAAGATGGCATAAAGTCTAGTGAAATTCTTGGTAAGGATTAAACTTTTGTGATGGCATACATTGTATTTTATAGCTTGAGTTTCAGGAGACCAGCAGCATGAATTTTGTTGAATGAAGTTGATGAAAATGTTTTGTTGTTGTCATTGTGCATTATCATCTAGGTTCAGATGATGGTGACAGTCTAAACCGTTCATTCACTTGCCGCATGAAGTGCACATTAAACCATGGTGGAGGGTTTTATAAGGTACATAGATGTAGTGTGGTGCTTGTTTAGGCTTTGTTTTAGTATCTAATTTACCCCTTCATAATAAATATAGAAATTTGCATGTACACTTACATCAGTTACTTATAATAATTTAAAACACTCGCTGTCACGTGAGTTACAACTGACTGCCCGCAAAACTGTGTTCAGTCACCTTAAGAAGCTTACTGTAATTTTTTGCCTGTGAGATAACACAGCTAGAGTGCTTATACTATTGTTTCTCGTCATTCACTGTAGCTTTTCAGATTATCTGGTAGATTAAGGGAAATTCACACCCGCAAGCGAGACAGCCAAGTTGTGGAGTATGGCCTTTTTGCCATCTGCTCCCCTGCTAACAGTCCTAACACACACCATCCTGGTTCAAGCATTAAGAAAGAAGTTGCATTAACTGCTCAGAAACGATTAGAAAGAGCCAACAGTGACCCCATTTGTGGCAGGTATGCTGATGTTTATTGTTGATGTAACTTTCTCTGGCCTGAAAATAGTTCAAGCTTAAATGCATTTTACTGTATAAGAACATGTGGCTTGCAACAAAGTTTGCAGAAACAAACAGAATTTTTGCTTTCATTTTACAGTGAATGGTCCAAATCCCTTCAGTTTTCTCTTAAAATACTTTGCAAAGCTAAAGCAGATCCAACAACAACCAGGCCAAGTTTGTTTTATTGGGGTATTGGGTTCCTGTCAAAGTTTAGGGACTTAAGATATAGTTGCTATGCCTTACCTCAAGGGAGGCAGTAACCACAAAAGTCGTGGGTAAGAGAATGCACACATAGAACATCCTTTTCTTTAACCTTTTATGTAAAACAGTTGTGCATAACCCTTGTTATAAACTGACTTGATAGAATTTTTCCCTAACCCTTGTGTAAAGGTGGTTTGATATTAAAAATAATGTTAATTTTTGATTTCAATATTTTAGGAGATCGTCCCTACCTCTTACTGGCATGCTGCATTCCATGCCAATGAACCGACCTTTTTCCATGTCAGAAACTCGCTCAGCTGCTGTCAGTCCCCTGGCTTCGCCCACAACATCATCAGACTCAGGACATCCATCTCCCGATTCCAGTCAAGGTGGCAAGCTGTTACTGACCGACTCTGACATGCGAAGTGATAGAGGTGAGATTTCTGTGGCACCTTCGAGCAGCAATAGTCAAGATGTTGATGGAAGGTTGGGTTCTGACCGATTGATGTCTGGAATGAATCATCCATTTATGAATGCCCATAGAATGGATCGCAAAAGAGCTGCCAACTTTATGGAGTCACTCAGAGCCAATGACAAAGATCCAGCAAGAAAGCGCTCCCGCAGCTTGGCAGATGCCAGTGACTTGTTTTTCCGCGATGGTGCAGATCCAAGGTCTTTGTTTTTCAGGAGCAACTTGCCCCCTGTTCCTGAAATCAAAGCTGAAAATGTAAAAAAGAAAGAGGAATGCTCACAATCTTGTGAAACAACAGCAGATAGAAGGCCAATGAACAATCATGACAACAGGTTGGATGCAGCTCAAGGCCTTGTGAATCTTGGCAATATGGCTTCTCAATTTCCAGGGCTTTGTGCATTTCCTCCAGAATTTATGTATCCTGATGTCATGTTTCCACGTGACATGCTTCACGAGCTGCAGTACCTCCGAAACCCTTTTGACATCCATAACCCTTGCTGCCTAGGAAATGATCCGTACACAGCTCTGGCTATGAGGCGATGGTTGAGTAACCCAGAGATGTTCCGTTCTCCATTGAATCCATTCTTAGCTGCTCAGTCAGCTCTTCTGACTCCAGCCGAGAGGCTTGGCTTTTTAAAGTTTCCATTTGGCTATCCTTCTCCCTTCTCTGGCCCTTCGCCATTCGATCTTGGTGCTGCAGCTGCTGGCCTTAGTGAAAGGAACCTGCCTGAGTTCTCAGCGAGAAGCCTTCATCGAAATGGCCTAATCCCTGAAATGGCCAGGAATGGTGTGTCAAAAGAAGCAGATCAAAGGCATTCTCCTTTAACCGAGAAACCCTCCCAGTCACACGAAAGCAGCAGCAGCTCCACACAAAGCAAGAGAGCAAGTCCGAATAGGGGTGTTGTGGTCAAGAAGGAGTTAGTGGTTGGTGATAACGAAGAAGATACTGATAGTGCGAAAGAGGAGCCATTGGAAGGGAGGAGAAAGTCATCAAAGGTTTGCAATGGATCCAGTGAGTCTGACGATGATGAGAAAGTTGATGTGGTGGGCGGAGTAAAGCCATCATCTGGGCTGCGACAGACGTTTGCAGGTATTCAGGAAGAGTTTAACAGCCGACTAGAAAATCTTAACAAGTCATTTGTGAAATCTTTAGATCACAACGTGACTTCACCCAAAGCACAGTAAATCTGCATAAGGTATTTGTTACTTTAGATGTAATTTCAATTTTGCTCATGGGCAGATATCTGCCAAGTATATGAGTGGCTATAGTCTAGTTATCAGGAAATGCCAACACCTAATCCCTTCTGAAAACCATTTTGTGATGTATTTTGACATTTTGAAACTTGCAGTTGGAATGAAGAGGTCTTTCTCAAAATGTCAAGTGTACAATGTTGTTTTCCTTGTATTTTTGTAATTTCATTAGTGATAACCTGGAATTTTTCATTTTAAACATTTAAGTAGACTATAGAAAGCACTCTGTTGGCAAAGTGAGAGCTGTTTGTTCCAAGGAGTATCTCAGCATCTTACATGGCAAGGCTTGCAAGTTAATGATTTTGCATGTTTAGTAGCCTGATTGGCGACCCGTGGGCAGCTTATTCAATCAGAAGCAGGACGTTCCATTGCATCTTGAACAAGGTACCTAAGGAATACTTGAATCAGCTACTCTTGGGTCTCTGAGAATGGGTTGCTGCAAAGTGTTGTGTGGTTTAAGTGATTATTGTGTGTTGTTTAAGCTTATAACCCCTTTCATCCTGTACATGAATTCAAAAATCAATATTATTTTTCAATGTTCCTAGCTCTTTTACCCCCAGAGTGAATCTGATGATGGAGACTTTGGGTGGTTCTAACTGTTTAGACTTTGGATGAGTAAGGAAACCTCTCCAGCAGTACTTTCACATATGAACCACTTTGCACAATGAAATTTGCAATTCTTGTGTAATTGTTACTGTGGCCACTTTAGGAGTGAAAGGGTTACATACTTCTGCTCACTCAGACAGCTCTCATGTGCAACGTTAAATGTTTTTGTTAACTGGGGTGATATGAGGGGGTTAAATCATAGTTTCACTCTGTGTTACCATAGGCTTGAGACTAGGCGTGCATTTTTTGTTCATTTCATTAGTGATTGGGGAAGTTGGTTAGAGATGTAATCACCAATTCAGGCATTCTTCTGTCTGGGGTGGCCACACCAGGGTTAATATTAGGGTGTGGCCACATACCACATGTACTTCTTAGCTGAGGTCTCAGTTCTTGGCACATTTCATTGACAAGACTGGGCACCGAGGCATTTGTTAAAATTGCTTTGGAAAAAGCAGTGAAATAAGAGAGATTTACTTTCCTCCACATCAAAAAGTGTGTGTTCAACAGTAATCCTACTTAACAATGTATTTGTGTTTGTGAAAAGTGATTTTCTGTGATGGGGAATGCTTTATGTCAACTCTGGTCTACAACAGTCTGTAGAGATAGTAAAAGCGAATCATTGTCACTTCTGTCTGGCAATTCCTGTTGTTTTGTGGAGAGGAAGGTAGACAACATATTAATTATGTTCAACCAGAATTAGGTCTATTTGTGTCGGTAAGTTAATGATAAGAACAACTCCTTTTTTGTGGAAGGAAAGTAAAATTGGGATTGTGTGGAAATGTTGATTGTTGTAATATTGGCAGATCACAGTCTGTCTAAAAAATAAGGAAACAGATTTCCTTAACCACTTGTACTTCTTAAATTTTGGATGATCAGTGCATGTTACGGTTGAGTAACTTGCGCGTTCGTCCATGGCATGCTGTAGTGCCAAAACATGCAAAAATTTGATCGTTTGCTGACTCTATGGTAGTTTTTACATAAACAGCTTTTAAGGGGGTAGCTTACACTGTTTCAAAGCAATGAAGTAAAATATTAAGAATATCCAATAAACGGTTTTCAAAATTTTCTTTGCCATGTAGACTCATAACTACAGTGGAACCCTCTTCCCTTAGTCTCTTCTGACGTGTTTTTCTCAGAAGGCTTGGTTCATGTTGTATAGCAAGTTTGTGTTTGTTGCCGTAGCGATTATGTGTTTTATTTAATGCAATAGTTTTCTGTCATTTTCGTGTAATATGCAGAGCAGATTTCTTTGTTATTCATAGTAGCCTTAATAACGAATCAATTGTAGCTACAATTACATTAAGAAATAGCATGACACTTTGTCAAGTGTGATCATTTGTGTGGGTCAATAAGAGTAGAATTATTCAGGTCCAATTTTACTTGATTGTAAGATCATGGAGCGATTAGTTAGATTTTAAGCTCCGTGCTTTAAGCGTGTAGTACACATGTGAAGTGCTTTTCAGTGAAGAATTATGTGAGCAGGTTTCAGACACAAAAGCGTGAGCTCCCTATAAGTCATTTTTCAGCGCCCTGTTTTTCTTGTATTTTTATTTGGTCAACGCAGGGTGGCTGCGAACAATTTAGAGCTCACCTAAAATAGTTGCGAACATGCTTCTCTGAAACGTTCACAGTCCTAGATATTGCCTATTGGTTTGATAATTGTATTTTTATAAGTTATTTACCTTGCTAACTCTTTCATTCCCATAGTGAATGATAGTTATAACTTTTTGAGTCTGTGGACCAAATCCTGCAGTGTTTCCATTCAAACGAAACCTCTTTGTCATTACTTCCTCATGGCACTATCTGTTTTTCAAC
>OZ037778.1:11218995-11276495 GCA_964035525.1 Porites cylindrica | reverse complement strand
GTAGTGACAGCACAGAGAACAACAGGATCAAAAACATGAGCATTTTTTACAGCATATTGTCCATTTTGTTGATCCAAATATCTGAATGTTAACTTTTAACGTCGTCCTGGGGTACCAGGGCCTACTATTCCGAGACTTCTTGTGAATTTTTTTTAGGTTTTTTTTTTCAATCCGACCGACCGACCCAACATCAGAAAACGCATTCGACGCTAAACGGAAAAAAAGGGGATGGCTTTAGTTCAAATAAATAGGGTACGACACTTGCCCTTTACATAATCCTAAATTCCCTAGTATTTAGCAAACTGTTCCATTGCTCCACCGTATGGTCTGGAACTTCTAAAGAAAGCATCCATAAACTTAGCCTATCGAGTCCTGTAAATGAATTCCGAAAAACCCAATTGGGAGAATTAATAAAATGTATTGTATTGTATTTTAGCAGAAACTCATAAGGGGTTGAAACGTGTAACTCTCATATGTTTGTTTTGTCCGATGCTCGTGATTATTCATTTTAGAAAGCACCATATTTGGAACGAGAAGAAGAGATAACTGACCAATCAAACTTCGTAAACAACGTGACGTAATTTTCCTTCAGGTTCCCGCGCCCGCTTAAAAAAATGGCCGACAAACGGGGGAAAAACTCCCGAAAGCCGAGAAAGCTTTCAAAGGTTGTAACCAGGAATATTACCGAAACACTGAACAGGACATTATTGCCTTACCACCCGGGCCAAACGTAACATTATGAAACCCATTGACGGCCTCGCAACTTCTTGAAGTTGTCACTTCAAAAAACGATGCCTCGTTGACCCTCTGCACCGTAAACTTATACTGCAAATAGGCTTTTAAAATTCATATGTTAAAAGTCTAGAATAAACAGTGAAAAATATTTTCGAATAAAATTCATTAGCTGCGTATCGAAAGTGTCCAAAACCTGAACCTGACATCTTCCCAAAAAGTGATGCTTGTAATGAATGTGAGAAGCATTTTAAAAGCTTAAATTAAACTTAGATGTTGTAGTCACGATCGTGTTTTGAGCTAATTTTATGAATGAACAAACTCAAAACAATAGACAGAGAAGCCGTTTCTTGAAAATTTTTATTCAAAGTCCAAAAAGTTAATCCTTTAAAGCAATTCGGAAAACACTATCTGGATCGTGGATCCGTTCACGCAAGTGACATAGGCTAAGGACAGGGCGTCTGGAAAAGCGGGAAACCGGAGTCCGGAATAGGAACGGGAATAGGAACAGGAACACGAACCGGAACCGGAATAGGAACCGGAATGGGAAGAGAAACCTACATAAAAGTAGGGACAACGTTTACCTTAATTTAAGTTAATCTGGATTTAATTCCTATTCAGATTATTAAGGGAAAAACTGGAATAGGAACCGGAATAGGAAGGGGAATATAAACAGTGTATAGAAATATGAAAAGAAAAAGATATAATCGTGATATAAATATAACGCCAGAGAAATGATTAAAGAAACAAGAAAACACCTTTGAAATGTTAATCTAATTAACTTTTCTTTATCTTTAGCCTATGACACATTGTGTTTTCGTGTCAAACATAATAGCGAACTTAAGCAACGAGAACGCTGACCGTTGCTTGATGGAACGCTTCTGTCTCACACAGCGAATCTGAATTCTTCCTCTTACCTTCCACTGTGCGAATTTGTTGAGTCAGAGCACCGAAAGACAGAAAACATCCACTTCCAGTTTCCATTTTTAATGTCCTGGACGTCAACGTTCTGGTTGCTTATTAAGGTCCCTATTGCACTCGGTTGAGGTAGATGAAGTGCTGGCTGGGATGGGGATTGGGGGGGGGGGGGGGGTGGAGGTGGAGGAGGTACGTGTTAATACCCTTTTTAAGCTGTGGACTATCTATCTCTGGTTAACGTCCCAATTTAGCACAATACAATATGTCTATGCAGCAAACCTGAGGTGTATGGCAGCCCAATAAACGTCTCCGGTGGGTGTCTCGTTTACACATGGTCTGACAAATAATGTTAACATGTTATAACCTCCTTTCTGTGAGAGACAAAAGGAATCTTAAGATCTGACAACGGCAACGCCAGCGAAAACGCCACTGAGAAATTGAATTCGGGTCTTAATTCAAACTATTTCTCATTAATTCCAAATTGTCCAGTCTTTTAAAGGTTAGGAAATGAAGCTGGAGACTGCGTCCGAGCTCAGAAAGACACAATAAAATTTATCGCCTGCCGTTCAAGAGAACGTAAGATTTAACTTAAGATTTGATCATTTACGTCGTAGTTGTGCATAGGCGGTGAAGAAATTGACGGAAAGCGCGATGCACTCGCAAATTAAAGCTGTTGCTTGTGGCTTTTTCTATTTTCTCGTTGCCGTAATATAAAGAGATTCTGGGGGAGGGGGGAGCATGATACAAGACTAGTTTTCTTAGTTTTTGTATAAATTGAATTAGAATTAAAATAATTTAAAGTAAATGATGTCCCTGTTCTTGTATCGGTTCCCCTTCACATTACTGTTCCTGTTCCGTTGCCGTTTCCGGTTCCGGTTCCGGTTCCTGTTCCCATTCCGGTTCCTATTCCGGATTCCGGTTTCCTGCTTTTCCAGAAGCCCTTAAGCACATGGCAAAATTCAACACAAAATCCAAGGCAGGTACAAAAGTCGGACCGGATCAACTCGGACCGCCAGTCCGGGTCGGATCAACTCGGATCGACTCGGACCAACTCGGATCGAATAAAAAAATAAAAATAAAATAAAATTGGACTCGGATCAACTCGGATCATAAAAAAACCCGACTCAGATTATAAAAAGAAAAATAAAATCAGTCGGTGTCACTTAACTTTCACCCGCCATTTTGTTTTTTTCTCACGAGCTCGTGGTTGCGTAAATTAATTTTATTTTTATTTTTATTAATTTTAATGATACGCTAGTGAGCAGCACACATACACTTCCAGTGAACATTTTCAACTTGGAAGGAGGAGAAACCATGCTCGCCACCGCCGTAGCCAGTATGAGGCGAACCGAGGCACTCGCCTCAGTAAAATTTTATCAAATACTGTCGATTTTTATTTTTTTTATCAGACTGATAATATTAGAAGATTTCATACGGCTGATTTCGTACAACGGACCGTGTGTTCCTCTCGGTTGTAGTTTCTTCCTGGCTACGGCCCTGCTCGCCCGGGACAAAGGAAATTTCCATGCCTAGGCAAGAATCGAACTCGCGACCCTCCGGTTCAGTGGTTGGAACGTCCGATGTGGTATTCGGAGGGTCGTGAGTTCAATTTTCGCCGTGGGTACGAAAATTTTCGTTGTCCCGGGCGAGCATGATTTCTCCTCCTTCCAAGTTGAAAATGTTCACTGGAAGTGTATGTGTGCTGCACACTAGTGTATCATTAAAATGAATAAAATAAAAATAAAATTAATTTACGCAACCATGAGTTCGTGAGAAAAAAACAAAATGGCAGGTGAAAGTGATTTTATTTTTCTTTTTATAATCCGAGTTGTTTTTTTTTTATGATCAGAGTTGATCCGAGTCCAATTTTATTTTATTTTTATTTTTTTTATTCGATCCGAGTTGGTTCGAGTCGATCCGAGTTGATCCGACCCGGACTGGCGGTCCGAGTTGATCCGGTCCGACTTTTGTACCTGCCTCAAAATCCATCTCAAATCAGGGCACATTTTGTAATTTTTCTTTAACGCCGAAGAGAAAAATTTATAAAACGTCTATGAAACATTTAAAAATACATAAATTCCCTTTCAAAAACGTAATTGTCTTGGCCATAGAGTGCAAAATGTACCTGAAAATTCAGCAAAATCTTCGCTGACTTGGTTGCATTTCAAAACAGACCATGGGCTCCGCCGTGAAGAAAACAAGTTTGAATTCCTCAAAGGACGATTTCTTGATGAAAAGCTTCCCTTTCTCCACAAAAAGAAAGCTGAGCATTCTTTTGAACTTTCTCTTTCCATTTTTTGTCTTTTAACAGTGTATTTTTAACCTTGAAATGCAGAACTCTTGTCTTAAAACATTTGCATGGTGATCGCTAAGCAGCCATTTTGTTGAAAATGGATATCCGTCACTAAGATTTCCAAATATTGGTCAAAATGAATATTCACAAGCATTGAACGCGAGTTACACGTTTCAACCCCTTATGGGTTTCTGATTTTAGTTGATCGACTTTAAGTAAAATGGTGATCTTGCTTGCAAACATAGTTTTATCAGTATAAATGAAGGCCGATACTTGCGAATTCTAACACTGAAAATGGCCGCTGTAAAAAAAAAAAAAAAAAACGCGAAGAAGATCGGAAGAATGTTGTTTTTTACACGGGACGCGGCTGTTCTTGAGATACGACAATGCATTATTATTCGATATCATCGTGAATCAGATCTGATGGTGAATAGAGATCGCAAAGGCATTGTAATGAAACAAAAGGATGAATGGTTATAGAATTCTTTAAAAGTTTGCCAGGTGATAATACACAGAAACTAGGAATTTGAATACGTAAGGGAGGAGGATGCCAGGTTGCAAAAGAGCGCAAAGACCGTATGGGGTTCTGGCTCAGGTTGTTCAAAAAATCTCTGTCCACTGGATGGTGGAATACCCCCCCCTCCCCCCCCGGGGCAACTGTTTTGTCTAATGCTTATCTACTGGATAGTAATCTATCCCTGACGGCAGTGGATAGCGCTATCCATCTTTTAAACAAACTGGGCCTGGAGCTCTAAATTTGGGATCTGGAAATGTGTTAATTCAAGCCTCGCCTTTCCTAACGCAAAAGCACCTCTCTCCAATAAGGAGACTCATGTGAACCTTAGATGTTCCAAAATCGGATCTAGGGGGACTAGCGATACCCCTAGGAGCTTGAAGCTACAGAAACAAACATGGCTGTGTGGCGCTCATTTTTATTGCCTAGGATACCAGTTTCTCTATGTCAAGAAAACTGATCCCAATATCATGGAACAAAGAATTACTCGATCAACCCTCCCGAAGGGTTTTCTTGAAACACCCGACCAACTTTCCTTTACACCTGTTGTTTTAACCTTAAGAGGGAGTATTATGAGGCTTTGTAGCTGACTATAAAAACTATAAGAACACAGTATGATTGAAATATCTTCATTCAAAGGAATTTTTTCCAGATCATCGGTTACCAAGAAACAATTTCTCTCTCTTAAATAACGCTGTAGGCAGACTCATTGTCTATTCACCGTCAGCTTTCTGTGTCAAGGACCGACAAGACATGGTGCATTTCAGTTATCTCTTCTGCTGTTTGTTCGTTGGGTTCTCAGCCCTTCTGCTGAGTCCAGCTACTTGTCAAGAGGACGAGGTGACGATGAAACTTGTAATGGTGAATGCGGTGAGTTCTTTCCAAGGTTTTATTATAATGTCTCTTTATCGTATCTTCGCCAGATACAAACCCACACCCATGTGCCAAAGGAATTTTTCTAACGTTAAAAAATATATAATTTGAACGCCTCAGCGCGTGATATCAATTGAAAATTGGAAAGATTAGCTTGCGGCAGATCCGGAAAGCGAGACGGGGAAAGATTCTTCCCACTTTTTATTCTATTGTTTGTAGTTTTTTTAAACCTACTTACGTTGCAAAATTCCACAAGGAACTATTTTCTCTGTCGCGAAGACAACATAGTCCAACCCTGTTAATACGGACACTGAAAGGTCTGTAGAAAGTGTCCGTATTAAGCTTAAGGTTATGTTGTTAATGTTATAAAACAACACCTTTCATTAGAAAGAAATGCTAAAGAAATAAAAGAGGACATTAGCATCGTCAAATTAAACATCTCTAACCTTCACAAAGCCGTAATTCCGCGGACTAGTAATCCACCGAAACCCTCGAAAGTCGCTCATCTATAGTATTGATTAATCCAAACCGTTCTCTGCTTACCTCTTTTGATGCACAAAAGTAGTCACTAAAAATTGACGTCTACAAATCCTCCTATCCGGTGTACTTAAGCGGTTGGAACATCGACATGCTATCAACAAGAGATTTTTTTACCCTCCAAAGTAAAGGTTTGTTACAACACACAGTGTCCACATTAGCGAGGTTGACTTTCCATGAGAATCTGTCTATTGCGGCAAGAAACAAGTGTCCGTTGTCCGCATTAACGGGTATCCGTATTAAGCCGGTTGAATTTAGAGAAAATGTATGGGCTTTCTTTGGGGACAAAGAAAACTGTCCGTAATAAGAGGTGTCTGCATAGCGGGGTTCGACTGTATTATCTTTTTTAGTTTTATTGTCTAAAATACCATATTTGTCTCAACCTGACCAGGTTTTGAAGTAATATATCAAACATGAGACGCAGTGTTTCATCACCAGATGAAACACCGAGAAGAGAGTTGAAAATACGACGCGCAGCGGAGTATTTTTGACGAACTTCGAGGTGTTTCATCTGGTGATGAAACACTGTGTCGAATGTTTGATATTTCTTCTCAAACAAAATCATTTTTGAAGGAGAAATTAAGGATGCAAATACTGAGCAGTTTTTCATCCGATTTCCAAGCACTCATTAAACATTAATTTTCTTTGTATTTTCTTTATGAATTATTAATGAGTTTGAGAACACGGTATCACACGGTATCTCCTTTTAAGTTTTGAAACTATTATGTTTGTCTCATGATCTTTTAAGAGAGAAAGCGAAAAGGGACTGGGTCACAATGTGAAGCTCTAGAGCCCATAACTAGAGAATGGACGCCTGCCACGCATGCGCGGGCAACACCCCCAAGTCAGGAGTTCAGGAATTTGATTGGTTGTCATATGACAACTACGCATTATACAGATAACTCGGTTTTGCATATTTAATTAGGAGCGGATCCGTAAGGGGTAATTGCTCTTGTTTGTCTGGCTGCAGGTTTATCGTCATGGCGACCGTTCTCCTACCCACATCTACCCAAATGACCCTTGGCAAGAAGACGTCTGGCCTCAAGGAATGGGAATGTTAACCCAGGTAAGACCGTAAGTGCTGTACCAAGCTTACATCTCACGAAACATTTTACAAATTGCCCCTGGTAAATGATTCAGGGGTTGTTGTTATTTATTTATTTATTTATTTATTTATTTTTCTCTTATTAGGTGGTTCCTTTTTGTTCTCAGAAATTCACTCTCTTTCCAGGTGATCGAAAAGAGACGAGAAGTGTGACGTCACGTTACCATGGAAACAAAATTTCTGGATCACAACAATCGTTCTTTCAGAAACGTCCATTTGCATTGTCGAACGATGGAAGTCATTCACGTCAATTTTTTTTCCTACAATATTTGCAGGACCTTGGTTTGTTAAAATCTAGAAATTTTGCTAACATGGCAACTTGACGTAAGGGGAGTGCAAATACAAAGAATTTTGCTTGCAAACGAGGCTTGGTGGTTAAATTTGCTCGTCTGACGTATTCATGCATAAGGGCCGTTCAGTTATGATATAGAAATTCTACGCTGATATGCGTTTATTAAACGACCGCAAAGCGCGAATTAAAATGCACATTTTTAATTTCAGAAAGGGATGCGTCAAGAATATGCCCTTGGTGAGTTTCTTAAGAGTCGATATATGAGGACGTTCAAACTACTAAACTCAACGTATATTTACAAGGAGGTAAGCAAACCAAAGGGTTTTTTTCTTTGTAACATTGTACGTCGGCGCAAAAGCGACTGATGGATTTTTTCGTCCATGTACAGTAAGGGAATCCGGGAAATTTTTGTTTTTGGAATCCGTAAACCAGCAACTTTTTTGCTGTGGAATCCGGGGAAACCTGTGCCATGAAATCCGGAATTCAGCTCAAGGAATCCGAAATTCCGCTGACGATGGAGTCAGACTGAAATCCAAGTTCCACTGACAAAGAATCCTGAAGCTAGTACCTCAGGAATCGAGAATCCAAGAGCTGTCCAGGACTTAACATGGGGCGAGTTGTTATAAACCACCTGAGGATAAGTCATGGTGGTCTACGTTCATTCAAGTTACAACGACGAGATAGGGAGGAGAGTTGACAAGCGGCATGGCCTTGAAATAGCGACATTTAGGACAGATGAAATGGCCACAAACGACGTGAAGATTGGTTAAAACACCGACAGCGACATGGCCTTCCCAATACGCAGATACGCGAAAAGACCAATTTTGAAATTCAGACTAGGGACATAAGTACACATCTAAAACAGCCTCGCTATAAAGTTGAAACATTTCGCCAATAACAGGGCGCTGTCATCAGCGGCCACCTGACATTGAATAATGAATTGTTTCCTGCCAAAACAGTCTGAGAGGTCATAACATTGCAAAATCTACGTTGTCTTGGTTAGTCAGTCAATGACTCTAGGTTAGTCAGTCAATGACTCGGGTCCGTGTGAAAACCAATTACTTTTTCCTCTCGGTATAAGTAGGTGCTTCACTAGTGTTAATTATGTTTTTTTGTCTTACATTTCTCTGCGTAGTTGTATATTCGAAGTTCTGATTTGGATCGCTGCTTAATGAGTGCCCAGACACAACTGAATGGATTGTACCCACCCCGTGGACATCAGGTAAATAAAAATAAGTTTTTTGTTTATTAAAGGCTTTAAAACAAAGACGAATCGTTGTCCATGGTTTTTCTTTGGTGAACTATACGGCACGTTGTGATTGGCTTAAACACATTGTGCGACCTTCTCAATCAATCAGAAGAAAAACATGCACCCAGTCATTTTCCCGCGAATGGAGCCAGCAGTTGCCAGTTTCATGTAACAGGCTCCGAGTGTCGCTTCGAATTCAGAATCTTACAACATGTTACTTTCCAAGGTCTGCTGTAGTTGTGACTTGCACTTTTAGACTTTCGGTTTTCCCCATAAAAGTTATCCTGTCCTTGTCTATAAGTCCATGAGACAGAGGAGGAGCTTTTGTAGTTCTCTGTTGACTAACTGTAGGCTCCTTGACTTCGTACGCTCTTCATGGACTGACTGTGTGTCATCTTTTATTTAAAGATATGGCGTGATCATCTGGACTGGCAACCGATTGGGATCCACGTGGTACCAAAGAAAGATGACTATGTAAGCTATATTCATAAGGAACCGTTGGCAAATGTCATACAGGCACCCGCACTAAATTTAATAAGACTTTATGAATTCCACAACTTTTAAAGTCATTTTACTTCAAAGTAGCACAATTATCAACAAAACTCCTTTATAAACTAAGCCACCAGTCTATATGGGTGGTATAGATATCTTAATGGAGTAAAACCTCCTCATGTTCGCAGAGATACAAAGTCACAAAGCACGCTATGGGCCAAATGTAATTGCCCTGGAGGCCAAGCAGTTTCTAAAACCATTGTATTGGTTTCAACATCGAAACAGAGAAAGACAATTTTCTAATCATTAAACTATTTATACAAAATATCTTTGTTTATTTGTAACAAAAATTGTTTTAAATGGTTTGAAGCCACTCATCTTAAGTTACGATATTACTTCGTTGAAAAATTATAAACAACGTCAACTCAATGGTTAATAATAAATTATGCACAGACGTAGGGCCACACACAAATGTTAATATTTTTACATTAAAAAACGTGACTTGACGAACTTATTTGATTACTTTCACAGTACAGTGTTGTTTTCTATTTCGTTTTGTTTCTATAGAGCTTGTTTCACTCATCTCAGTTCTTCAAATTTGAGTTGCAATCTATGTTTGTGGTACTATCATCTTTAATAAAGAAATTAATGCAAACGTATATCGTCATAGTCTCTGGGAGTATTCTAAACGTTTCCACTGTTCATTTGAATGGCATTTGACACCTCATATGACGTTATCTATCAAAACCTGTATCAGGCGGACACCCTGTATTAAGCGGACACTACAGCATTCCCCGAGGGTGTCCGCTTAATACAGGTCTCACTGTAGTCTCTCTTTTTTCTTGGTCCTCGAGCAAAACGCGCGAGACACGCAAATGCCCTCTTTTCTTGCGTTTCGCGCACGCGTGCACTCCCCTCACTAAATCTGAAGAAAAAGAGAAATTGCTCGAAGTCTGCCGATCTCTGTACAGATTGTTAAACAAAAATTCAAAGCAACGCTAAAAAAACAGAAAACGTGTTCAAGAATAACCGGTTAAATCCGGGGATAAATCCTGATTAGTCTTAGCTGTTAGTTAAGGAGAATTCCTGATGCAGCTTATATAGACTTTATATGGCGCTACGTTTTATTGCAGCTTCTCCGGCCGTTTAACTACAATTGCCCTCGATTTTTTAAACTGCATGATGAAGACAAAAAGCAACTTGAATACATTCAAATGTCAAAGAAATATAAGGTAAGCCTTGCGTTTGGGGTGTTAAGTATTTGAGACAGGAATTCTTCTCGGTATTCAGTAACTAGGCACATATAAATCTTCTGCCTTTTAACTCGTCTAGAGGGTGATGAAGAATATCTCGCAAGTTTTACATGATCAGCTCGTAAGGTAGTAAAACGTGACTGCTAGCTGTCCCTCAAGATTGTGGCACGCGAGGGCATGTTTTGCGCGAGCGAGTGAGTTTCTTCTCCCTCGCGCGTTTGCCTGTCTCGCTCACACATAACATTCTTACCCGCGTGACAATCCTGAATTACTTCAATAGCAGTCTACAATCGAACAAATATCAGAAAAGGTGCTCCATGCCCTTTAAACAATACCCTGCCTAGCAACTACTAGTGATCTTACGCAATTACAACAATGACAACGACCCAGCAAAAAGAATTTCTACATAACATTTAAGTGATTTTATGAGCAAAATAACGACTCTGCTCGTGTATCGCACTTTTTTAAAACATTTTTGGACGTCCGTCACTGTACGACTGCGATGTAAAATTACTACGCTGTTCTAGTTAATAGCCAATTAGCAATAGATTCTCAGCGATACTCCTTTGTTGATATTTTTGCAGGATATGTTGGCCTATGTCTCTGAAAATACAGGAGAAAAAGTTGACGTCTCGACTACTTACAAGATCACTGACCCGCTGATTTCGGAGGTAAGGGCATTACTCTTTTTATTGGCATTCTTATCTTTTGAAAGGGTAGGTATAGCTTTCGTTGTATTTTAAAAACAGCGCTTGAGAACATAACATCACTAGAGTAATAGTTCCCTGAGTAGCAGTTTTGGTGCCGGTCGTTGCAGACTCTCCATATCGAGTGGTGAGCGAAGCCCCTCGATTTCGCGTCTCATCTTGTGTGTTACTCACGCGTGACTTCTCGCGATATTCCCCAAATAGAGGGCCTGCTAATTTGAAGCGTTTGGTGACAAATTTTAATTAAAGGCTGCGCAATCGCTGCACAAGAGACCTCAAAAGGTTGTGATGGACTATTTAACCCAATGGAGTTGACATCTGAAGTCCATGGCTCGGGGCTTGGTCCAGTTTGCCCCAGTCTATTTTCGAAGAAATTCTTTGTGAAACCGACTGCAACTTTAGTAGAAATTACTAAGGTATACTCTTGGTGATTTTAGGCATCTCACGGCCTAGCATGGCCTGATTGGGTCAATAACGGTACAACTTATAAAGACCTTAGAACTGTGGCCAATTTTGGAATGTACTGGAATTTTAACACCCGTGAAAAGGCCAGACTCACTGGAGGTATGTCTTGAACAATTTTTTTAAACTGTTTTTGCCTTTTACCTGCTAACCCGAGCAGGAGTGTGGATACTCTTTCGTCTCACAAGAATAAGATCTGTGAGATTTTGTGGGACGGAGCGTGCGGATTTTCTTCCTAATGTGAGATGGATATAATCCGCTGATAATAATGTCTAACCACTTACAGAATAAACAGAAGGAAAGGAGTACATCCAACTCAACTGCTTTAAAAACCTGAGTGCTTTTCTGGCCTTGGAATTGATCTCGGGCCTTCCGCTACAAAACTTTGATTGATGATTCTATAATCAGTTGGCGGTTACCTAAAAATAAATAGTTCCGTTAATTCAAACAGTATGAATTACTTCTAAATGAGCCAGCCTTGTTTTCTTACTGGACGTTTTTCCTCAGAACTGAATGAAACAATGTGACTGATAATTTATAAAAGAAAGAGATGGTCACGTGGGGCTAGAAAGTCAGCCCTCTCAATAAATAGCAATGAAAATTAACAACTTAAGGGACGGCCATGAATACTTTGTGTTTGCTGGAGCACAAAATTGGTTTCATTCATGTAGCCAATCCGTTTCTCCCCGCAGGGGTTCTCTTTAACAACTCTTTCAAAGCAATCCAGGTTATTATGAGCTTTCAATACAGCGCGCGTTCACGAGAGACTTTTGCTTCAAATTTGTAGGTGCACTTGTGGGAAGAATGATCGACAACATGAAACTTATGTTATCTCCACCTGATACCACGACAGAGCCTGTCAGAAAAGCCTACCTATATTCAGCTGTAAGTCAGAATTAACCGTTTTTATGATCCATTTAAGAGACGGCCACCGCCAATCGTCGCTATAATGTGGAAGTTGCAGTTGTCTGTGGCATAAGTGCGATATGCTGAAATCGTGTTAGAAAAAGTAACCAGGCCTTGTAAATATAGTCGGCTTCGGGTTTGCTAGTTACATGGCTACAAGGGTTACCTGGCGTTACAGGGTATTACGGGGGGTTACAGATGGTTTACAGGGGGTAACAGGGGGTTACAGAGCTACAGGCGGTTACAGGAGTTACAGAGGATTAAATGGAGTTACAGGGGGTTACAAGGGTTACTTGAAGTTGCAGGGTATTACAGGGGGGTTACAGATGGTTTACAGGGGGTAACAGGGGGTTACAGAGCATTACAGGGGGTCACAAGGGTTACAGGGGGTTACAAGGGATTACTGGGGCTTACAGGGAGTTCCAGGGGATTACAAGGGGTTACAGGGGATTACAGCCCCCGACGTAAATAAATGACTCCTCATTAGATCTTCAAGTTCTTCATTTTTGTAACTTGAAAGTAACTTTCTCAGTTTCTTCTAACCAAAAATGTGTTTTACAAACTAATTTGTAAACTGCAGACGGAGTCATCTCATTCAATTTACAGCACGACACTACAGTCTCTGCGTTTCTGAGTGCTCTTTTAGCTTTCAATCGTGTTTGTCCAGACTATTCATCCGCTGCCATATTGGAACTGTTCCGTTCAACTAACGATAGTGTTACGTAAGTATCTCGATTGGAACACAATAGTTAACAATTATTGAATAAGGCTAAGTATGATATGAAGAATTATGCAGAATTCAATAATTATTCATTTATAATATTCAGAATTTCTTTACAACTTTAATTCCAAGTGGAGCGACAAGAATGGCCGAGTAGAACTCAGGGCGACCTAGAACAAATCTAGTCAAGGCTGTCGGGGCAGGACTTGAACCCGTGGCCTCCGGATTACAAGTCTAGCGCTCTTACCACTCGGCTACGCGCGCGCTGGAGCGGTTGAGTAATATAGGTGAAATGCCGAATAAAAGGAATGCTAGATCTGTAGCCGTAGATGCTTTTACTGGTTCACTTTTTTTCACAATAACCATATTTCACCTTGCTTACCCCCAAAAATTCTGCAGAAGAAGTATTGTTTTCAAATTCTCTCGGAAGGATTGTAAATCCCAAGAGAAAGTGGAAACAATGCTTATGCAAAACGTTTTTTTTTGGGGGGGGGGGGGGTGGGGGGTGGGGGGGAGGCAATTAAGGTGTATTATGGGAATTTGAAAGTGGCGAATTTCTTGTATTTAACATCTAAAAACATCTACAACACAACTAGGTGGAAGTCAGCACAGACTTCTGACTGCCGTGGTATCTTTCAATGCAATACTGGTTACACAGAGGCACTTCTTAGGAAAAACAGTTTTCCTTAGTGTGTATCCCTCAGTACAATTATTTTATTACCTTAAAAATTTCGTTATTTTCAGACCGCAGTTCTTTGTGCGTTTGGTGTATCGATTTGGTCAAACTTCTCCCGAAATACTCAAAATACCGGGCTGCGACACGTTCTGCCCACTGGAAAAGTTTATAGAGTAAGTATCCATGTGTGCAACGGTATGTACTAAGTTTGGTGTAAGCATCATGGAGGTGTACTGAGCTTAATTAATGGTTTCGTTACAGATCACACAAGTGTGTTATGCTTTAATACACTATTAATACCAATGAGTTAAAATAAAGAATCTTACCAAGAGCCATAATAGGACTCTTGAACTTACTTATTACTTTCTTACTTATTGTTTCAGTAGTTCGTACGTCTAAAATAAGTTTATTTGTTTTCTTTTTTTAGGTTAACAGCTGACGTTATTCCCGTTGATGTGGCAAAGGAATGCGCCTTGGAACAAGAAAAATGCACTTGTATTAAAGGTATTATAATGTAGCGCTAGTCAGGCACAACTCATATGACAACTAGCAATTATTGAATGAGAATGAGTAGGATATGAAGAATTATGCAGATCGAGGAGGATGTTATCCACCGAGGGTGAAGGTCGAGGTGGATAAGGTCCTCCGAGATCTGTATAATTTTTCACATCATACGACAGCCTAGCCTCCCACGCAGGCGTTTTTTGGGGAGCTTCGAGCTCCCCAAAAAACCCCTGCGTGGAAGGCTAACGACAGCCGAATTCAATAATTCAGTTTTATTATTCATTCAAAATATTTTTCAGTTCTTAACAAGCTTACTTCCCTGGCCCCCCGTAGACTTTCTTCTAAACTTTGGCCTATTTTTCGTCACAGTTTTAGGATATAAACACATATTTTTTTCTTGCAAATACTCCCATAAAAGTATAGATAGCATCCGTCGAGCAATATGTTTTGCGTATTCTTGATTTACTTCCGGTCAGTTTTACAGTTGAACCTCTCTACAAAGGCCACCTTGGGGACAGAAGAAAGTGACCGTCGTAGAGAGGTTTGAAAAAAGGTCAATGTATGGAGTGTCCGCCAAAGAAAGTGGCCATTGTGGAGACGTGGCCCGTTTAGTGGAGGTTCGACTGTACTCACAACTGGTCACAAATTCAGCTATTTCGTCTTCGGGTAGCCTGAGTTAACTGATGACCCGACCTAACTTCAAAAAAAAAAAAAAAATGGCTAGTAATGATCTCTTTAATGATCCCTATCCATACTGCAAAACACATGAACTAAAAGGAGAAAGAAAGTTCTCAGTAGCTTATCTATAGTTCTCTGGTATTCGTTCCAGTGATTGACTATAATGCAGAGGGATGCTATAAGGATTCGAAGAAAAAGAGCAAGAAGATTTTTACAAAGAAGTTCAGCACAGTCGAAGGTGTCAACCGAGAGAACCCGGATGTGGAAAAGATTTTCTTGAAATGCAAGGATTTGGCGGAGAAGGAAGGCTACGAAATATTTGCAATTCAGGTGAAAGTCTTGGTATATAATAAATATATATTAAAGTCTGAATGTCAATGGAGCGTGAGCTTTAGACTGAACAACGTATCTGTAAGTAACAGCACCATATAGAAGAAGCATTTATGCACTGGGTTTCAGATATCTGCCCCAGATAAGCTGTTATTCTGAGTGAATACATCTATATATTGGCTGAGGCACGTGACTGAGCACGACATAGAGACTTACTAAGGCTGCGGTTGTGCTGATAGCACAGACAGAAGCCTTGATTATTCTAGCTGTTATGGGAAAACTGAATGTTGGAAAGTAAAATTATGGCGAAAACTATTGCTTTAATTATTGGCAGCTTGTTAAGTGGCGCCGTACAAAAAGTATTATCATTAATTCACGTCACTTTTGCATGTATAAAAACAAGAGATCCTTTCTTGATAATATAGAAACTATTATCTGTACGAGTAACGAGCGAAACTAGTGTAAGAGTGGAATTAACAATGCGCCTTAGGCCAAACAGAGCTAAGATAGGGACACAGGAGCTTAACTAAATTATTAGCTTTGCCAACTAAACAGGATTTCCTTATCGAAACAGGAGCGTAGCGTCCATATACGCACATACGCCCAGGCGTATAGCTGAAATCTGGAAAAAAAAATATCCTGGAAGCATTTTTATCATTTAATCGGGATGACGGATAACCTTTTCGCCTCATATTGGTGTCTTTGTCCTAGTGTTTCCTTTATCCTGTTATTATTCCATAAACAGAAGACAAGAAACCTTATACATTATTGGGGGGAAAAACGAAAAAATGTACCCTTCCTTGCCCCCTTACGGCATTTTCCTTCGTATTTTTTTCCGAAATGGCATTTTCGAGACCGTAAATTTTAAAATTTACTTGGAGAGTACAAATCCCCCCTTATTGGCTCTCTAACTTTTCTTCCAATGCGTTCACCTTCAAAATCTCACTCTAAGCCCCTGCGAAAGGATGAATAGTGGAAAACATTACTAAGATCTGGCCTTCCGATAAAGAACCAATAAAGAAGCCTTCCAAGGGGAGTATGCTGTTGCTTTGGCGGTCATTTTTGAGGCTGTCTGTCGCCTAGTAGAAAGTTAGGAAAAATGTCGCTGTTAGTTTGGCATAAATTTTTGTAATAATCAATTTGAAATAGCCCATGGTAAGAATTAATTGTTATTAACCTTTTTCTCCCGGGGCAAAAGGGAACAGATGTCGCTTTCACGATTCTTTCCCCCTTTTCTGTCGATTGCCGTCGGTGCTTACTAAGACGATTGTCGGCGGTTTTCGGGGCCATGTATCCCTTGGAAAGCGTCAAGAAAGATCTCCTCTTGACACTGCAACTTTATTCGCGAGAACGACAACTTGGAGGGTGTTACTCGGGCCTCGACGGACAGCACCCTCCTACAAGCAATATGCAAAATTCTTCATAACATACGATAGCCTAATGCAATAATTGCTAATTAATGAAGCATTGCTATGATGCGAGATTAAGCTCACAGGAGTTATTTAATTTTAATTTGTCTCTTAGAACGTCAATATATGTGTTACAAATGCAAATGGAAAGGTAGCAGAATTCGAGAAGTTTGGTGAATCCAAAGACTGTATTGTGAACAAGCAAGGACATGGTGTGGGCAAAAAACGCCCAGCCAACTTCGTTTACACCGCGTAAGAAATAAAATCGTTTTGTAGTTTTATAGTTTTTTTTTGCCAGGCTTTCTTAGTCAGCCTGAAATATGGGTAGCAAACAGTACACTCGAGGTTCAGTTATTAGACTGAGCGAGGCTGCAAGCTAGACAATTTTAGTTTAACTTTTTGTGAATTGCAAAACCGGGACCATAACTGTTTTAAAAACGAGACACCCTTCAAATTCTACTTAAATTTCGTTAGACCCGTTCTTGATTCGCTCCCACTGTTAACGACTAATAGCTTGATTTTTGTGATTATCGTGTACATGACCATCTTTTCAGTTTGATTATTGTTTGCCTGTGTAAAGACACCCCCGTCCCCTGTAAGGGGACTAATTATTGGGCTAATTATTGTCGCAGTTATTCCCATAAACAATGTACTTCGAGCTGGTCAGTCTTTCTCCATGATCTCAGTTATGTACTTTTGGGCCTGTACAATTTGATCATCCATTCTAGCTACTTTATTACTTTAATGTCAATTCTTTAGTTTAGGTGTTGAACTGACAGAGTTTCTAATTTCTAATAGTTGATAAAGTGTTCTTTTCAGTGATTTGTAGGTAAACTGGTTTTGGACACTTGATCAGCCGATGCGAAAAACGGGCAAGGAGCCATCAAGAGTTTGCAGGAGAAATTAAGCGCAACAAACTGGATGCAAAAATTTAAATGTTGTCGAATAAAACGATGAGTTTTGTCAGACAAATCGATTGTCCATTTTTTTAAAGTAGTTATACATATACATAACCGCAATCAAAGATTGTGATGGGAGCAAAGCCATTTCAAGCCACATTTCAGCTATTCAGTGGCGATTCGTCTTCCCAGGCCTTCTCGGTCAATACATTTTCGGTGACGTAGACGAGACGGACGGCGGAAAGACAAACTCGCTCAGACCAGGTGACCTGAAAGGCATAGACCGCGCGGCAACAAATGTGCAAACAGGATCTTTTTTTAAACTTTCATTTCAAGGTCTTACGAAAATCGCTCTATCTAAAGGTGATGTTACACGTTTCTCAACGACGATTCTTAGCGCAACACAGCTTTGCAATATTGTTGCACAATTTTTACGACATTGTTTCGAGTAGTTCAGTATAACATTTTTCCAATATTGCGATGCTGTGTTGCGTTAAAGGAAGGGAGGTAGAATCGCTATTTCCCGTCCCGAACCCCAGTGCTACACTGTGTACAATTTATATTTTTCATCCAGTGTTTTCGAATTGACACTGGCGCTGAGATTTTGCGGGGAAGAGCTTGTTTTCTAAGTTATCCCGTTCTCCCGGTCTTAAGTGTTTTTTTTTTAGCGTCGTGAACCAGACAAACACGTTTTCATCTCTTTAAATTAAGAAATGGTAAACGTGCAGCGTGCAACCATCGAATTATGGATGAACGTGGGAGGTTGCTAAGCACGAAAGAAGCGTAAGAGTTGCACGAGGCGACAGCCGAGTGGAACTCTAGCTTCTTGAGTGCTTAGCAACCTCCCGCGTGCATCCATAACTCAATGGTTGCACAGGTGCAACGTTTACCATTTCTTTTATAACATAATCAAATGAGGAAACATTTCCATTTGCCTTCGGTTGAGTCATCGGTACTGTAGACGAGTTGATGTATGCTGTCTCTTCCCCGCGAGTAAACAAATCATGCCTTTCAAAAATTTTCCTTTCAATTTCTTTTTCGCTGACGGAAACAACTGTTCTCTGTCTTAAGGTAAATTGCAAAACGTTTTTTGTTGATATTCTGAATGGCATCTGTGTACTTTCTCTTAATATTAGAGTAAATTCTTAGGTTAAACCATAGCTGTAATTGTAAACATTAAATAAAAATGACTCTTAAAAGCAATTTTTGCAATAAACGTAAAGTAGAAATGAGAAAAATTTACTGTATTTCCTTTAGGTAACACTAGGCTTTAAAACGAAATAAAGTATCTTCGTATGGAAATTTGCCCGTGGAAATCGAGCTGCGAACAGTCTCTTCTTTTTCTTTTGAGACACGGTAGAAAGCGAGCACGAGAAACGAGGACACGCGCCGATTCTGGCCTCCTTTTTTGCCATTTCGCTCGCCGCGCGTGGCTCTGAGGAAAGAAGGACGACCGCTCGCGGTCTAAAAAATTCGCCGACTTAGCCGGCGCTGAAGCGATGGGTGAGCAATTTGGATGTTATTGTTTTACGATCGTTCTTTGAACTACTGTTATGAATGAACATAAAAAAAATAATAAACAGAAAAGTCAGTTTTTGAAAAATTTATTTGAAAACCCAAATGTTTCTGTACTTAAATGAAATTCGCTTTACAATTCCAGCGTAATGTGTCCGTGACTCAACTAAAATTTTTAATCGATGCTATGAAACTTTATACACAACAAAGCTGTGTCGAATCTGAGCGTGTTTCCTCGAAAATTTGCTTGAATTTAACAACAATTCGACTAAAAAGTCAATAAAACAATGCTGATTGATAGATTTCCATTTCAAAACAGTCTTCCTCTTCTATAAAAACACACAAAATGTACCACAAATCTTTGTTCACTCGGTTTTTCTTCTGACTATTCTGGCCACGAAGAAAACAGTGATAAATGCATCCAGGGCTAATTTGTAGCTCGATCTTTTGCCTTTTTTCTTTAAAACGACAACCGAGCATTTTCTTCAACTTCCACTTTCCATTTATACATTTCGTCGGTGCATTTTACTGACAGGAGAGGCGATTTGCTGAATTTGCCTCAATTTTACCGCGCTAGCTCAGTTTTTTGGCGTGCAACCACGGGCAAATGGTAGATGCCTAATTGACCAATCAGAGCGCGCGCTTTACTTTTGCTATGTTATAATTCGTTTTCATTCCTAGTATAATAAGTCGTCCAATTGATAGTGTGTTATGTGTTATTGACTAAAGGGTACATGAGATCAATTGACAAGCCATTGCGTTTTAGCTGAGGTCCCTAAAACAGATGAAGAAAAAAGAATACGACGGGTATCTTTATAACCTGGGAAAACCGGCAGCCGTCAAACGTCTCAAATGGCGAGGAGCGAGGAGAAACGGCTGTTTTCGCAGGCTAGAGTTCCATCTTGACCGAACAAGCCTGCTCAGTTTAACATCTAAATAAATGTTTTTCAAAGGGAACAAAAACTTGTCCTGTTACGCCCATCGCGTCCTCTGAGGCATCCAATCAGAACAAACGATCCTTGTCAGCTCACGGAGACAGACGTATAACTGGAATAGTTACAAAAAGCCCAACAGAATGCAACCGCAATTATCTCACTTCATTCTTTGTTTTTTTTATTTAACAATGTTGAAAATAGTTGGAAGGTTGGAAGTTTACATAGCGACGCGAACGTTGCCCAACTCATTTATGATAGGTGGTAAAAGTGCAACTGAAAATGGCCCCTTAATTAACTCACCTTGCCTTTTGTTTCTGATAGAATTGTCCACTCCAGAAAATACCATAACATACCATAATGCTCTTTGTTTGTCACCCCAAAATTTTGCATAAGCGTTGTTTTCAGTTTCTCTAGGGAGTTAAAATGGCCCCAAGAGAAACTGAAAACAATGCTTATGCAAAATTTTGGGGTGACAAACAAAGAGCATTATGGTATGTTATGGTATTTTCTGGAGTGGTCAATTAGAGCTGGAAAGTTTGTATAGAAAGGTGCGTTACTGTATGGTTAAAACTCATATGCAGCCACGTTGCTCATTCACATAGAGCTAACTGTTTGTCGCGGAACACAGACCTATATACCGCCATGGGGTGCTTTGATCTCTCTCTCTGTTTCTTAGCCGGTTTGGCGGTTTGCTTGCTGCAGCTGAATGGAATTGCATGCAAAGATGTGAAAAAACTTATAATGATGAACGCAGTAAGTGGGGAATTAGTTACAAGAGGAAGTTACTAGTGCACCGTAATTATGTGGTAGTTGATGGAAAAAACTTCTTGATAGTTTTTAAATAAGCTCATTTTATGACGAAATTCGTGATTAAGCACGAAAATTTTGGGTTAGGTTTCGTGGGACTGGTATTGAAGATGTTGATTACTGGTAAATTGTACATAATCAAATGAAATGTAGAAGACAGTATAATCACCCGATTTTTCAAGAAAGGTGGGGGTGCATGGGTTTCTGTGCAGTGGCATTTGAATTTTGAGTAATGTTCTTGTCTCATTTGAAACTGCTTCTGACTCCGGAACGGCGCCTGTAGATCCGTGTCGCCCGCAAAATCGCGGGTCCCACGACTATTTGCGCGCTCACAAAGGAAGCCGACGTTAACTTAAGAAAATCTATACATCGAAGCTTTCGCGCGACTCTCTGTTTTATAAGGAAATGCAAACGCTCAACTTGATAAATATTTTGACTTCATAACATATTTTAACGATTTAGGCCAGCAGAATGTATAGAATTCCAGAAAAACAATTCAGGAAGCCGAACGGTTTTGAACTGCGCTAAACGTTATTTTTATCAGTATGCAAATCACCTACCCAATCACTTACTTTCCATCGAACTGAAATATCCTGACTTTTTTTTTACCACTTTTCGATTTGATTCGTTTCATTTTATATTATTTGTGCAAGCTGAGCTCTTTCATGCGAATTTACGCTTTCAAAAGGAAAAAAACTTCGAGGAAACGTTGTGTTTACAACCACGACAATTTGTATCTATTTCGCTTCACTTACGCTTATATGCAAATTACTGTTCATCCGCCGGATTTCGCTGGAGACAAAAAGATCGATTTTGAATTCCCAAATGCTTGCCTTTTGGGGCACCCCTTTCATTTTGGCTATCAAGATTTTAAAAGCTAAGCTTCAGGCTTTTCATTCCAACGTTTTAATGCGGGAAAGCTAGGAGAAATGCTCCAACTGATTTAAGTCACGCAACACGCTTCTGTTATCTTTTGTTCTTCTGTTCTCTCCAAAACAATTACGATGTTTTACCAATTTCCACCTACAAATAATAGGAAACATTTGATTGACAGAAAAATTTGCATTTACTAGCGACGCGTATCTACAGGCGCGATTCCGTAATGGAACCCATTTGACATTCTTCAAAAAAAAAAAGGAAAAATGAATAAAACAGAAAAGGTCATCAATAGACGTGTTCCAATAGCCTCGTTATCAAACGAAAAGTTGTATCGATCATTTAAAATTAAAAGCTGTTCTGGCACGCTCAGCTTTCACTCTATTTCGACATTGGGGAGGTTAAACAACACGACGACGACGTCAGGGAGAACGGAAAAAAAAGCAATTCTGAGGTTTGGATAAGCAAAACAAGAACTTTGCATGAACCGCTTCACGCTTCTTGTACATTTGCTAGTCGTCTTTGCACGACCACGACTTGAAACTGCCTAAATTTCTGGAGGTCTTGAACACAAGACAAGGATTTTCTAATTCTTCTTTAAACTTAGATACAGTCTCTTAGAATTCAATTTCAAAACAATTCACAAACATTTGGCAAATTGAACGCCATGGAATAAGAATGATAAATTTTTAAACATGAATGCATGAATTCTTTTTTTTAAGAGAGTTTCGCCGCCTCCACCACGGTTGAAGGACCTTTTCAATTAACTGATTGGGTTCATCAAATAGATGTTGCCGGAAACTGGGCGAAAAGTGAAAGGGTCATATTATATTATCAAGATGTTGAATTTGAAGTTGAGTTTTGACGAGAGCGGTGGACACGTCGAAAAAGTCATTGTTTAAATGAATGTGTTATTTTTTTGTATGTAATTCACTCTCTTTAAAAACTCTCATTATTCATATGTAAATAACCAGTTTTTCTAATAAGAACGAGTCGAGACTGGTTAATTAAGAGAATGATCGATATTTCGAGCGGTACACCTGTTGATAAAACCAAATTTTCTCTTTTGCTTGTTTTAAAAAGTCAGCCACACACTTAACCATCCAATTCAATGATGTTTCGCCAGCAAAAAGTTAAGATAACACTATTGATCTGAAATATACAAGTAGCTTAGATACTGCACTGACCAACTCGCACATATAAAAGCGCTTTTTTCAAAAGTAAATGTCAAATTCTGAGACGTTTTTTGTAGCAACGCCACCTTTATAGACTGGTTCTAAGTAAGGTGACTTTTCCAAAGGATGTCTACTAGAGTTTCCCAGGTTCCCCAGGCAACATTCTTCGAACGACGTGGCGTTGTCACATCATCATAGAAAGATGCTTGAAGTATAGCCCTTGATACTTTGATTCTTGCATTATTTCATTCTTGAACGGTTTTTTGGCGACATTACCTTTACTAGTGAAGACTTACTTCTAGCTTTAATCTGTTGAATGCAAAAGAAAAAGAGCTGAGTAAACTGAAATTAATTTTGTCAAGGCTTATACTAATTTCAGTTTTCAATTTTAGCCTTCTGTTCGTTTCTTAAACTGTTTCACGATGTTTATTCTTGGCAACACTGTTGTTTACCCAAATTTGTTTCCTTTCCGCTGTGAACCTTTTTTTAGCTGTGTAATAATGGTTTTTAAGCTTTCCATTTTAGCGAATACCAGGGACTTCTTTTTTAATACACACACTGAAAATTAAGTAGATTTGTTTCAGCCCCGCAGGCCACCTGCAAAGTCTGATTCAGCCCCCCCCCCCCACCCCCTGGAGCCATTTGAGCACAATTTAATCCAAGGGCTAAAATTAACAGTGCAGGAATAGTCTGAAAAGCATCACAAGGGTGATAGCGACTTCGCTTTTTATTAATATTATTACAGTCAAACCTCTGTTAAGCGGACCCCAATTAAGCGGACACCCTATTAAGCGGACACTAAGCCAGGTCCCGCAATTATCGTTTTATATTTCCCTTTATAACGAACCCCTATTCAACGGACACATCTATTAAGCGGACGCGGACACTAAAATAAATTGTATTTGGCTAATTTCTATTGTTAAAAACTTCTATTAAGCGGACACCGGACTGAATTGACAACAGTAGTATAATCGCATTATATCCATGAAATATCTAGTACTGTAGTCGATTAATAAAGATAAATCAATACATTTAGCTCTCAGCTAGCTCTCAATAAACTGTAGATTAGACCGAAAGTCTTGCACAAAGTACAAACAACGTGGAACTTTATCACAGTACAGAGCACAGGTAGCCCAAGCTCAATATGAGAGGGCTGAACAACATTATCCTACTTAGGTAATTAATTATTCATACAGCAAGAAAATTATGAGACGTTGTATGGAGAAATATTCTTTGCTCACTAAATTAGCAAAATGTACATTGAATATCGCTTTGAAGCTTACCTTTAGCGTCTTCTTGTTTTTCTTTGTATTCTGACTGCATTTCAGACCTCCTAGGCACTGTTTAAGGCCTTTTTTTGGAGCGACAGTTTTTCACCCAGATGACAGTAGAGAGAAGAGAAGAGAAGGTTGGCAAACCTCTCTTGACCGGCTCCGCTCTCGGCGGCGATAAATTCCGTGACATTTGCGACATGGAGACAATTCCGCCAGAAACAGATGTCCTGATAAATAACGCACATTTTCCATCATTCACATCGCCAAAATTCTCATTTTGAAGGTCCTAAATCGCGAAGGAAGTGGGCTATACACGGATGAGGTTAGGCGAGTCGAGAGCAGACCCGCAACGGACTCCAACCGTCAAGTCGACAATTTCAAACCGAGGCGGGCTAGCAGGGTCAAATTGTTCAATCGTCAAAGAACAATTAGAGCATTTAGCCTACTGGGCACAGTAACTGATTTTTCTGATTTTTCTTCTCTCTGTGTACAGAGTAACCATTGAAACTTAATCGTTAACAAACATTGCGCAACTTTTACAAAACTCTATTAAGCGGACACTTGGGAAGGTCCCGAAGGTGTCCTCTTAATAGAGGTTTCACTGTATTATTTCCATCATGATGATCATTTATTTTCGCTGCAGGTTTATCGTCATGGCAACCGTTCTCCCACTCATATCTACCCAAATGATCCTTATAAAGAAGATGTTTGGCCACAAGGCTTAGGGATGCTAACGCAGGTTAGTCTGATTTGTTACAATATACATCTGAAATACTTTGATGATACTTTAATACAATGTATGGACAGTTCTCCTGGGGAATTTTCGACTGGCATGTACAGATACTACATAACTAACATATTTTAAGCTATTATTTATATATAATTGTCTAAAAATTTACTTAAAGTTGTTCCAAAGACAGTCAGTTTTGAAAGTTTCAGATAACCTGTATACAGCCGCCCCCTCCCCTCAAAATAAATCAGGGAGGAAGACTCTTCCAAATACTTTTCCTCAGCAGAAATAAGGGCGCGGCTGTATACAGGCCGGAGATAAATGTCTTTCCATGTCTTTGGAAAATAAGGGGAATTTTGGATTCATTTCTAACAAGTTGACGTAAATTTGTTAATCCATAGCAGCATTTTTTTCTATATATTCAGAAAACGTACATACTTTCTTTACCTGGACAAAGAAGACTGTTGACTAATGAAAACAGCGTGTTTTGATTTTATTACATTGAACTGTGAATAATGAATTGTCTTGTTTTTAGCTTATTATCTTGATAACAATAATATTCTTACTTTCGTTTATTAAAATTTCAATTTTAGAAAGGGATGCGCCAGGAATATGCCCTTGGTAAGTTTCTAAAGAAACGATACATGGAGGAGTTCAAACTACTGAATTCAACTTATATACACAAGGAGGTAAGCGAGACTTGAGATCAATAACAGCCATATGTTGTTCACACTTTTACGTCTTGTAGGTAGATGAGCATTTCATGAGGAGTTCTTTAGAAGTAGCGATAGTAATGCAAGAGCCAAAATGTTTGTACTCACTCTGCCTTCAGATTTCCATTCCCCTTGGCTGGAGAAGAACTGGCGACGAATTTTAAACAATGTGGTTTTTCTCAAGTTGTCAAAAATAAATAAACAATTAGACAAATAAAGAAACATTCATAGAAAAAGCTGCCAAAAACAAGGAAACAAACAAAACAATAAAACTGGTGAAAGTCGGGTGTTTGCTAGGCCTAACTCCTTCTCATTTTTTCTTCTTTGCCAGCTCAAAAAGTCAATACTTTATATTGGCACATCTGTACCTTGAATAAGAACCCTCGGGCCTAAACTAAGTCTCTCGGAGCCCCAGTTTCCCTTGGCCTAAAACAAGGACGGAGCCCTTCGGACAACTAAAACCCTCCCCTATATTCGCCACAAGATCATTTCAGGGATGATTTACAGCACTAATATACCTGCCTATTTCTCTTAACAGGTGTACATTCGCAGTACTGATGTGGACCGCTGCTTAATGAGTGCTCAGACCCAGCTAAACGGCCTCTATCCACCTCGTGGAAATCAGGTACTTCTTTTTTTCTTATTGATTTCAAAGTCGCTTTCAGTTCACCCTTTCACTTCCGGAGAAAAGAAATGCGGGTCACCCTGTAAACTAGCCTCCCACGCAGGCGTTTTTAGGGGAGCTCGTATTTCTTGTGGGGAGGGAAGAAATACGATCTCCCCTAAAAACGCCTACGGGGGAGGCTACCTGTAAACGAAATCCTATTTTTTGTTACAAATGAAATGAGACCCTCTCTTAATTCACTGGTTCTTAAGATTTATTTTTCACTTGGTTCGTGATGAAATCCTTTGGTGTTCAATTCTATATGATGAGTACTTTTTAACTTCAATAATGCCTGACCAAATCCATCCTGTGATTTGACCATTCAAATTAGACCTTGCACACAGTAGCATTTTCCTTGGTGATGTCATATCTTATGAAATAATAGGGATATTGATCCGCTGGATTTAAGGTCTAGCCATTCTTAGGATTAAGATGTAGGGGCACTATACTGGAGATAAAAACAAGATAACACGGCTTGACGTAGGTAGACGACTGATGTTGAAGAAGCGAAAGAAGTTCCAGTGTTAACAAGAAACCGAGTCTAATTGCACCGAATTTTGCTATTTTCAGATATGGCGTGATAATTTGGACTGGCAACCAATTGGGATTCATGTGGTACCAAAGAAAGACGACTACGTAAGAGAAAACCTTGTTTTCGGTATCGACGGGTCTAGGAATACGAATACCTTCCATCGTATTTAGCTCTTTGAAACAGGATGGAAATAAAAACATGGCCATTATAATACTAGGACATTGACCCAGATGAAATTCGTAGTGCATTTAATTTGTTGGTAGTGCATCAAGATTTGCGTGGTGTAGAAAGGATTCCTAGAAGGGCGAAGAAGGAGTAGGACTTTCGACTTTTTTTTCAATTCGAGTTAATGCGTTTTCATTAAATGAGCCTAACGTCTTCAAGGTAAGACATCAAGAAATGTGTTTGTCCTGAACCTTTAAAAACTTGACAGAACTATATATCGAGAGTCTGCAATTCTTGCTTACAAACACATCGCCACTAAGGAATTCCTGTTAGTGCAGAGAGACAGAGAGCGGCTAGATCAGCTCAGTGCCTCTTTTGTTTACGTGAAGCAACGGTGGGAGCAAAATTGCGCGCGTGTTTCACTGTGGTCTCTGTTTTTGCTTTTTTTGGCAGCTTCTCCGTCCGTTTGATTACAAGTGTCCGCGTTTTTTGAAACTGCGTGACGAGGACAAAAAGCAGCCTTCTTACATAAACATGTCGTTGCAGTATAAGGTCAGTGGCAGTCTTATCCCTTGCTAAGTGAGCCCTTAATCGTACGCACCTGATAACACGTGTGATTAAGACTTGAGAAACAAGTAAAAGAAAGTGGAATACAGCAACAGACACTTCCCATAGTCCCCTCATGATAAATATGACCATGATAATCATTTATCCTGTTCTGCTGATACTTTTCAGGATTTACGGTCGTTTTGCCTACGAGTCGTTTCGCCAACGTCCTGTTCGCTAAGTCTTAAGTCGTTTCGCTTACTTGTTAGGTCAGTTCCCTAACTGCTTTCACCTGATAGGTGGCTGAAAGAACGAGGTACATACATGCGTATCTCACTTTTTTGTATCATGGCTGAGAGAACAAGGTATATCAATACGTACATGCGAAGCGCTTGTTTCGCCTCTTAAGTAACAAGACATAATAGCGGAGCTCCACCCGCGCGCGAAGCGCGCGCGTGTGGACGGAGCTCCATAGCTAAGGAAATGTGGTAATCTACCCATCCGAGAAAATTTGGTAATCACGTGACCGTACGCCCGACCGTCCGTCCGCACCACAGGGGAACCAATGTTTTCTCTCACACTTTCTAGCTAGTTTGGGAGCCCAATAGAAAACTAATTGCACATCAATGTTGTGATCAATTGACAGCTGTCAAAACAGGATATCCGCTGACCAGTGTCACCTGACCGTACCGCGGGCTCAAGTGTCGACCCATCGAGGTCGAGTACTTTTGTGGAGTTATCCGCTGACAAATTACCAGTTTCAAATGATCGCAGGCTCAAGTCTATTTTTTCCAATGATTCATATGAAATATGTTGTGTTTATGTCACTATGGCCCCGCACTGTCAAGATTTTGATTTCAAACTGACCTCGGACGCGAAAATTCAGCCACTTTTTTAAAAATAAAGGCGGGGAAGACCTTTTCTTACCATGGTCACGCGTTGGTCACGCTCTACGTCCAATTTTTGTACTCTGATTGGTCAAAATTTGACAGGTGAGTTCATGCGGAAAATTTATGCAGCATCTTGAAAGTTGTTTACTTTGACAGAGTTTTGTGTCAACTTGTGATGTTTTTAACTGTCTTTTTCCACTGGATGTACAAAATGAAATACAGCTGCTATCAAGAGTCTTCTGTTATCCATGGCTGGTTTGTTTATTGGGTTTTTGGTTGAGAAATGCGTCGCTTGTTAAAATTGGGTAATCCGATTTCGGATGGCATCGTTTTCGTCTTTCACCTTGCTCAATGCGTAAGAGGGTTTAAAAGTCTCAAGCAACTATGGCCTTCCTTGATATCTTTCAGGAACTGAATCTCGAATGGTAAGCCTGAGTAATTATTGTATTTGATGTTTGTTTTTGTTATATCTAATTTCATGAAGTCGAGCACAGTGTATGCGGCAAGTTTTTGCACGTTTGTTAAGATTTGAGTCAATGATCTGATCTAGTATCAGGTTTGATATAAGCTTACAGGACTTTAAAAGGCCTTCAAATTTTTTTTTTCACGGCAAATAGAAAACAAACGTTCTGAAGAATATTTAGTTATAAATTTGGCTGTAGAAAGAAAACTTTGAGTGATTTTCTTGCTTCGAGGAGTTCATCTTTGAAAAAAAAAACAAACACCGGGAGGCCGGCTGAAAGTAAAACAAAATAAACTTAAGCTTAAGCTTTATTAAAGCTTAAAGACTCAGGATTTTTAGAGACACTTTAATACTTGTCTTCGTGAATGAAAATTGTTGTCTCTGTAAATGTTTTACCGAATTATATTTCTTTTATTGATTGTTAGTAGTCTCTCTTGCAATTTTAATCGCTTGTCCGTGGTGTTTGTTTTCATCGTTCATGAACATCGCTTGCAGGAGTACATAGAAATGTCCCACGTATCAAACGCTTTATAAGATTACACATCGTTATAGCTGGAACCATTAAATAACAAAAAGTAACGATAATAAATTCGTTATTATGTTGAGACGTATCTCCATTAAAGTTCATTCAAACACTCGACCACACTGACAGCTCGCACTAAAAATGAGAACCGGCTGGACGTATGGGTGATTTTGGCAATTTTTTGAACGGTTTCGCTAAAAGCCCACGATTGATCGTCCTGGACATTGAAAAATTGTGAAATGCCGTATTCTGTCCGAGGTCTGTATAATAAAAAGTACTGTTTCACCTCAGATGTGATGTATAAAAAAGTATAAAAGGTTGGTTTACACACCCTCAGATTTGTTGGCAAGGATTTGTAAAGTAAACCTGTCGAACGCAAAAAAAATGCGGCCTGATTTGTTTTCCAAGAATTTGTTTTCGAGGCCTAATCTACCGTGATCAAGAGCCATTATGGCTCTTGAATGTGATAGAAGATGTTTGCCATTTTTTGGGTGTACATATATTTAGGCTATCAACTCGATGTAAGATGTTTCACTCTAAAATAACTTATCCTTTCCCTCAAAAGTCACATGAATGAGCCCTTAAGTTAACTGATTTGTGGATTACAAGTTCATTGTTTGATTTAAAATATAAATTTATTAATGGGAGCTTTGCTTTTAGCCCTGGCTAAATCTATATATTATGTTAGCGAATTGGACGTTGGCGAAACGACTGGTCATTCTTTTCAGGACATGCTGGATTATGTTTCCGAAAAGAGCGGAGAGAAGACTGAAGTGTCGACTGCTTTCCTGATTAGAGATCCGTTGATCTCTGAGGTAAGTCATCTATCACTTACTGTTATCCGAAGTCTTACTGAGATTATGAACTGTCCTAAACCAGGCCTTAATTCTCATCCCCCCTCCAAAAGAGGCCCTAATCCCGATCATGCGCTTTTGTATTTCAGAATCATACCAACTTTGCAACCTTAAAAAGTAACGAGGTTTTGTGAATTGTTTGTAGGAATCTCAGAACATGACGCTACCTGACTGGGTACTAAATGGAACAACTTACAAAGATCTTGGAACTGTGGGAGACTTTTCCATGATGTGGAATTTCAACACCCGAGAAAAAGCCAGACTCACCGGAGGTTTGTTTAGCAAACTTCTTCCTAGTCTGCTTAGCTGCCGTTTTGTCGGGGAGCGCGCGAATGAACGGGGACTGGCGCGACTGCAATTCACCACTTTAGAACTTTAGACACGAGAAGGGGATTGGAGCTGAAATGCGTCCCTTCCCTGGGATCGTTACTGGGGGTGCGTCGGTGAGCTAAAAGGGACCTTACGATCCGACAACGGAGACGTCCATAAAAGCGTCGCTGAAAAATAGACTTCGCATCCTTTCACTTTTTTTCGCGTTATTCCAAGGGGCCCAGTTACTTAAAAGAAGGGAATTTAGTTTGGAGCTGAAGAGAAGGGACCGTGCCCGAATTCTGACAGAGATGGTAGAATTTATCGCCTTGCCGTTCCCGTTCCCAAGTAGACTTAAAATTTGGTCATTTCACGTCGTAGTTGTGCAGGAACGGGCAAGAAATTTACAAAAAACTGTTATGCACGTGCAGAGTTGTTGTTTTGCTTATTAAATCTATTGTTTTCTTTGACGGTCTTGTTGCTGTCCGCGTCGTTGGATACGATCCGACAACGGCGACGCCAATGAAAACCTCGCTGAAAAATAGACTTCGCGTCTTTTGAAACTTTTTCTCCCTTATATCAAGTCACCATTTACTTAAAAGGAGGAAAGTTAGGTAAGAGCTGAAGAGAGGGGACAGCGTCCGAGTTCAGAGAGAGATGGATAAGTTTATCGCCTTGCCGGTCCCGTTCTCAAGTTAACTAAAAATTTCGTCATTTCGCATCGTAGTTATGCACGGACGATAAAGAAATGTACAAAAAAAGCGTGATGCACGTTCAGAGTTGTTGTTCTGCCTAAGTCGCCAATATATATGGCCATTTCTGCCCTGTCTCTAGAAACTGTAGCGAGCCCAGAAATCTTTGCGAAAATAAGCTCGGTCCAGTCCCTTTCTCGTTTCTCGAGTAGCAAATTAACATTTGTTCTTCCATTGTCTTTACCCAGTCCTTCGCGGCTCCGCCTCTCGCTCACGCTCCTTCCCGGTCCAACAAAACCGCCAGCGATGCAGCTCAGGCTAGTTTTTGTCTCTGGAATGTAGTGTCATCTATTCTCAACTAGACAAAATGAGACATGGAAAAATTGTTTAAAAATAACCATTGTTTTCTAATATCTGAACTCTTTCACTGGTGTTCCTTGTACTTTTGGCCTACCGCTTTTGGTTGTTCTTTTTAAATCTATAGTTTACTTGTTTGTTTGAGTAACAAATCTTGTTTGATGAATTTTTAATAGGTGCCTTGGTAGGAAGAATGATTGAGAATATGAAACTCGCTTTATCTCCGCCTAATCCAAAGGAGCCTGTCAGAAAGGCCTACCTTTATTCAGCTGTAAGTAATGTACCGTTTATGTCTTAGGCAACGGTAAAAAGGGCGACAAAAATGTGCAACCTGTTTTGCAAAACTGTTGCAAAACGAGTTAGAAAGCAATGTTTCACGTTTTACACGTACGTTCAAACCTGTCTTGCAACAAATCAGGTTCTTGTTAGTTGACTAAATTCTAAGATCTGACAGTACCATGCTTACGCGGCAGTGACAAACAAAAGTTACGTCATTTGCTGCAAAACAAGTTTGGCTTTGGCTGGTAAAACGCGCAACACGTACAGATTATGTTGCAAAAAGTAGAACTACTCTCTACTTTCTGTAACAACTTTTCATAACCTTCAAAAAACTGATTTGCTGCAAGGGCAGGCTTGATTCGTGGGTGGTAAAAGGCGCTGCATAACTATTCAACTCGTTTTTTTGCAGCAATGTTGCAAACAAGTTGCAAGTTTTTGTTGCTTGTTTTTGAACGTACCTTTAATGACTGGGAAATCTGGTTATTTCTGGGTTCTTTTTCTGTGACGTTTTGCATACGCACTTTTTTTTTAATACGAGCCCCAGAACTTTTCCACGCGAAAATATAAATCCTGGTTCCTCTATTCAACTCAAAGGCCTCTTCATCAAACACAAACCGTAAAATGGGTTTTGAATTTTCTCGTCATTGTTAGGCTTTCTCTTTTAGCTTAAAAACGTGCTTTGGTTTAACATTATTAACAGGCCATGAAGTCTTTCTGGTAAACGGTGCTGGTCTTGAGCATTCAGATAAGTTTGTTCAAGGTTCTGTGTCTCCAGTTCGGCACTGTCAGTTTATTGAAAGGAAAATTGTTTTTCTTTTTTAGCACGACACCACCGTTTCTGCATTCTTGAGTGCTCTCCAAGTATTTGATGGCATTTCCCCAGATTTTTCTAGCGCTGCCATATTGGAACTGTTCAGTTCAACCAAAGATGTTCTAAAGTAAATACCATAAAGGCCATGCCAACATGACAACAACAGCTACACCACATGTGTTGTATGAAGCTAGCGCACTTGAAGTAATTCCTTGCTAGCACCCTCCTCTACAGTGTAGGGCACCAGAAAGTAGCTTGGAATTGGGCCTCAGTCGGGGGAAAAATGCGAATAAACGGGGCGAAAAATATCGGCCAACCAAAGGGCCAACGAGGGAATCAGTTGGCTCCTTTCGTCGCACTCACCCATTTATGAACCCTTTTTCGTACTAAGGAGCTTGGTCTCAGGCTAACCTGCATACAGCCTTTTGTCGTACAGGAGCTTGAAGTCTCTACGATGCCATGCTGATAGACCCAAGGGAGGACCCAAATAAGGGGGAAATAGCTCTCCATGGCAGATAGGGTTGTCCACATGCGTAAGGTATTGCCATACCGAGGAGTTTGGAGATATTTATGTTTGCTTTCTTACTGCACTTTCTGGCAGCCTGTCCCGGGCTCTCAGTCAGTCGAGAAGAGAGAAAACGACTGCGAACGAGGTAGAAAAAAAGTGTGAGAGAGTAAAAGAAGGAGGGAGAGAGGGCGTTTTAAACAAACGCAAGAGAATTTGCGCATGAGAACTAAAACACTTGAGTCCTGGAATACGGCAAAAATTCCATAACTGTTGGTGCGCGCGGCTGGCCCAATGATAATCTTATGCCTTCTACCCAAACATTACGACGGTCTTAAAAAGAAATGACAATCAGTTTAAAATCTTTCTCCTTGTCATATCCGACCTAAATAAATTTTTACTCAATTCCATTTTGCCTCAAGTGCGGTATAAAATTTTTTCATGTTTTCACTTTTCATGTACCTATCGGAGTTATCGATAGCTCGATCGGATGTTTTAAAACATCACTTCCGATTTCAACGTTACTTTAATTATTAACTTCAATTACTGAACGTTGTTTTGTTAATTTTTTTCAGCTGAAAACATTTTATTGTATTCACTACTTAGCGAAATGAAGCTCAGTAAATTGCTGTAAATTTTTAAATTCGCAGCGTGGCTTATACCTGTATGTCGAACTGACTTCACGCTTCAATATTTTTTTCAGACCTAGTCTGTCCGTGCGTGTGCTGTATCGATTTGGTCAAAATGTACCCAAGATCTTGACACTCCCAGGCTGTGAAGAATTCTGCCCTCTGGAGAGGTTTATCGAGTAAGCGTTGCTAAAAAACATTTTTTTTTCTTTGTGCGTTCGAGGGAGTTTTTTATTTGTCCTTTAACATATTAACTGGTTTCCTTTTAGGCTTACAGCAGACGTTATTCCTGAAAATGTAGAAAAGGAATGCGCTTTGGAACAGGAAAAATGCACTTGTTTTAAAGGTATTGTGGCCGAACTGGATAAAAGTTTAGGAACATTGATGCTTACTATATGTCAAAAAGTCAACTATTGCCACCTACCTCTGAGAATGAAAAGACGTTAACTTACTGTTATAATCACGGACTAACTAGAAGCCTACACTGCGAGCAGAGTCGGGTTTCTCTCTATCATGGCTTTTAGCGAAGTTACGAAATCGTTCGCGTGGTTTGTCTGTCGCGTAGTTGTAAACGTTTAAAGCCTGCTCGGAGATAGACTGCGAGCAGGGATAATAGAAAGACTTTCTATTATCCATGCTGGGAGCAGTCTCTCTTTTTCTACAACTTTAGTAAGGGGAGAGCACGCGCGCGCGAGCGTTGTCGTGCCTCTCCCGTCTCGTGCCTTCACTCACGCGCGTGGTCATTTGCGTGTCTCGGGCGTTTTGCTCGACGGGCCAAGAAAAAGAGAGACTGCTCGTAGTCTAGCTCGCAGGGTACTAGAAGCCCCTATCGGCCACACCACATGACTACTCTCGCTTTGCAAAAACTCCAGCTCGTTTTCTTGTGTGAGAATAGACCTCTAATGCCAATATGGCGGACCTATCGGTCGGCCCGGGTCTAGTTGCACCAAAGCGAGGCTAGTGAGGAGTTTCGTTTTGACTGCAAGTCTTAGCGATTGACTCGATCGATACGGTTTCCTTCGGTTGTTTTTCACAATGAAGGTATAAGGTAATTAAAAGAAACATAGATTGGGAAAACAAAACATACACCGCAAAAGTCCTCTGTACTACTTACTGCCGCACGATTGAAAACCTTTGATCAGTAAATGACCTAACATAATGAAGATACCCATCAGGAAAATGAGTAGTGGACATTCGAAAACGTTGTACCAGAATGATTTCAAGCATCTTGCATTCTTTTTTACACTTTCAGAGGGCTACAAATGTAATGAGTTAGGTAATACAACACCAAAGGAAAGGTTCTTACTAGAGCCCGTGAAAACAAACTTCAAACTGATTCAAATTTCACAAAATGAAACCTTATGCATGACGATTTTGCCTGCGTTTTCACCCTCAATTCCTGTGAAATTTGAAATTTATTTTCTCGGACTCTCATAAGAAATTGTCTTTGGTGTTATTACAAATGACCGATTACATCTATAGCCCTTGAAAAGTGTAAAAAAGAATGCGACATGGCTGAAAATATTCTGGTTGACAAGGGTTTTTGTCCACTGAACTGTTAAAATTATTCAGTTTCCGGAAGGATTCCATCTTAAGCTTTTTAACAGAGTTCTGTTACAATTACAAATATTGATCCTAAAGGCAAAGAAGAGAATTAATCACTGTAAATTCACCGATACTGTAAAACGACTGAAACAATAACCCACTGGGGAAAGAAATTTCTCAGTAACTTATCTAAACTGCTACTTAATGATCGTCCTAGTGATTGACTACAAAGTAGAAGGATGCTACAAGGATAGAAAAGGAAAGAACGATACGATTTTTACAAAGAAGTTCAACACAGTCAAAGGTGTCGACCGAAAGAACCCGGATGTGGAGAAGATTTTCTTGGAATGTAAGGAGCTGGCAGAGAAGGAAGGATACGAAATATTTGCAATTCAGGTAAAAGTCTTGGTATATAATAAATATATATTAAAGTCTAAATGTCAATAGCCTCCCACGCAGACGTTCTTAGGGGTTCGTCACGCGTTCCTGTCCCACGTGGGGCAGGAACGCGTGACGAACCCCTAAGAACGTCTGCGTGGGAGGCTAGAATGTCAATGCAGCGTGAGCTTTATTTGAACAAAGCAATCTCTTTCTACGGGCCTCCCTGTTCCTTGGAACGAGCAACAGAGAACTGAAACATTTAGCAGCATTTTCTTCTACCGTGTGACCTGTATAATAAGGAAGTAGCAGCTCAAATTAAGAATAAATAAGTGCAGTATTCCAGATTTTCTTAGCCCTGTGTTTGGCTATGTTTACTTTTAAGTTACCAAGAAAAGATGGATTTTGTGTCTGCAAACCGATTGCGTCGGGAACGCGCAATCGTAATGGCGTTTCTACTTATCGAGTTTTTCCTCTGTTTTCGACGCTGCCTTTAGCTAGCCCGAAAAAATTTTCATCAGAGTCTTCAGGTATTGCTTCATCACGTGGATGACAATGCAGTGAAATCACTCGCCCCAATCCCTTCCCTATCGGACGCACTGTTAGTAATTGCAGCTCGTTTGATAGGTATACGGTCGAATAATGCATTTATGGATGCAAGATTAAATTCACCGGAGTTATTTTTGCCTCTTAGAAAGCCAATATATGTGTTACAACTGCAAGTGGAAAGGTAGCAGATTTCAAGAAGTTTGGTGGATCCAAAGGCTGTATTGTGAACAAGCAAGGACTTGGTGTGGGCAAAAGACGCGCAGCCAACTTCGTTTTCGCTGCGTAAGAAAAGAAATCCTTTTTAAATTCCGTTTCTTTTTCTTCATGATTGTGGCAGCACGTATAATGCCAGTTCATCTTGCCCAGTCATGAGAATTTGACTGAAACAGTCCTTTTAGCTTTTAACTGAAGTTGATTAATTGTTCTTATGATTATCTGTCGGTAGGTAAACTTACATGATCAGCTGATCTGAAAAACGAGCTCTGAGAGGTGACAAAGAGCTGAGGGCAGAAACAGCTATATGAACTTAACCGGGGAAAATGGATGGAAAGATTTAAAAAGTGCTAAATAATACAAATAAATTGTGTTTTTTTTGGCAACCGCGATTGTTTATTTTTAGTAGCATTATAGATAAGAGATCCTTACTTCGTGGAGCTCGAGTCCTCTGATCTTAGGATCGTCCTCTGAGGAACTGAACCCATATTTGAGTTGCAAACCCGGCCGGTCGCTGTTCAAAAATGAATTTGCTACTTATCCTTTTCTAAACGTTAAGGATGTTCGTTTTCTTTCTTATTTCTGTGCTTTGTTCTTTAATACTTTTGGATGAAAATGATCAGATCAGAACACGTTTTTGTTCCGATAGAAATGCACAGGTTGTACAGCTATTGGCCACGTGAGTGAAAACACTCTAACGTAACGGCCGGAGCCAGCATCATCCATGTACTTGTGTCACGGCGTTTTTACCGACCTTGTTGTGAGAACGATTTTGGGGCGAATCAATTATATCTTCCAAGTCCCGCCAAACAGTCTTGGTTCCGACACAAACAAGTAACGATAAGCTACAGACCTGAAAATGACAGTTTTTTTACCTTAGGTTTCCTTTTTCTTTTTTTGCCTCAAGTGCACTAGTGGAGCTTCCATTTTCGATAGGAAAATGGATCTGAAAATAGAACGGTCCGTGATAACTCTGTGACATGGGCATTGTGTGGGAGTTCAGTTTCGTTTCGGGTTAAGGGATCCTGTACAAGAATTGAATATTACAGGCGATATTCTAAGTAAGATGAGTGAGCATGTTGAGGGCGTCTTGGGTAGTTCTTCTTTTTTGCTGAAATCAAGTGATTCTCCCAGCGGTTAAGTTTCCGTTACAATGAGCCTCTTTTCTCCCATTTTACGTAGAGATATGTTAATTCTGTTTTTTTTTTTTTCACGTCCGCCACGAGATACTTTTTCCTTGGGACATAATCGAGGAGACATCAGGAAGTTCTTGCCCACTCCCTAGGCCTCTTTCCGAGCGGGCTTTGCGTTTCGTCTCACGTGGTTCGAACGAATTTTTGGGTGGTTACCATTTACCTAAACTAGCCTGCTGGAAATCTTGTTCATAAACATAAAACTATAAATTTTGACAAGGTGGGAGAAAGAGTCTTTACAAAGTATATCAAAATCAGCCGGAACAGACTAAAAGGAGGGGAAAATTGACGCGTCTCAGATCTGACAGCCCAGTCTGAAACTTCCCAAACGGAATGGCACCGACCTTTTGATTTTCCGACCGGATTTCTCGGTTTTCTCATGTAAATGGCGAAAAAAGTACCCATTTGTTTCCCGGCCGTTCGTCCGCCCAACAACGTGGATTCTGAGTCTCACGATAAAACAACCAATCAGAAACGTGGTTGTTTTTTTTTCCGTGGGTAAACCGAAGTAGAGTGTCCTTAAATGTCCACCTGGCACAAAACCTGAGCAGGACTGCAGGCGTTTCACAAAATAAGAGGCTGAGATATGTTATTTACATCTAAGCCACCCCTCTTCCCCTTTATTTTCGATTTCACACCCATCTTCTCCTCCAACTACAGACGCAGCTCCGCTACTCTCAGGCAAAATGCAGAGAAAATGAGAAATCAAGGTGCTCTGTTGGTGCCCTAGGAAGGAAAGTTGGTTCCAGTCTCTTGAAAACTCTCCGTCAACACAATTCCAACATGGCGGGTGTAGGTGCCCTGGTTGCACCATTCGATGCAATCCTCTCTCCTCTCTTTCATATGCTCTTTCTTTACAGATCTGCCTAGTTAGTCACCTTCGTCATGAGTTCACCTTCGAAACGCTTGAAAAGGAGCTCAAATGAAGCCGAAGAACCCATATTCTTCTTCTCTGGGTCAAAGTTGCCATATTGCCAGTTGTCAAACTTCTTTGAAGTTGATATCGAGATGGAAGAAGGCGTGTTTCCGTCTGTAGAGCATTATTTTCAGGGTATGAAATTCATTCCTGAAGACAGGACGCGGTTTATGAAAGGTGGGGAATTTGACAGGAAAAAAGAGACCGCAGCAACAAACGCGAAGGAGGAGACGGCGAAAGGAAGAGTAGCCAAGTCCGCTGGCTCGAAATCTGGTTCTGCTAAGTTTAAGTTGACGTTAGCACCTGACGGATTAGATCAGGAAGTAGCAAAACGAAGGATGAAAAGAGCTCTGCAAAAGAAGTTTGAAAAAGAGCCGTTTAAAAGCCTTCTTTTAGAAACTGGGGCCTCAAGACAGCTTGTTCACATTCCATCTCGGGGTCAAACAGATTTCTGGACTGGGAAGCGAGACAAGAAGACGGGTGAGATTGTTGGAGAAAACACTATGGGGAAACTACTGATGGAAGTAAGAGATTCGTTACTAAGTGAAGCTTATGACAGCAATGACAAAGATGCTGACGTCAATGGAGATTGAATGTGACTGCCTTGGCCCAGTAGGCTAGAGGGTCCCAAATGGGTTCTTCAATCCTGTATCCTGACCCAAAATCTCGAGCAATCCTGTAATCCCTATGGTTATATTTGGCATCCCACCTCCTGCACATACTTTCAGTCCTGATTTTCGCCCCAATTTTGCTTTAAAAAAAATTAAAATTAAAATTAATTAAAATTAATTGTGTTTCTTCATAGTTTTCGTGTCCATTTTTATGACATCATAGCTGTTCCACAGTGTTCTGGTCAATAAAAGAGTATTACTTAAGTTATGGTATTTAAAGTTGGTTCCTGTATTTCTGCTGTCAGGATTATTTTGCAGAGTGCCAAATTGCCACCAGGCTTGGAATGACTCTGAAGTATAGTGATTAGGGTAAGGAAACTGAGTGAGTCAAGTTCCAGTTCAGTTTGACCTGTATATTAACTAATGACCCAAGTTATAAATTGATTCACTAAACTAATCCCTACCTCAGAGTTGTTTGGTGCCCATTCTACATTCTGCAAAATGACTTGCTAGCACATTCTCTCTCAGTAGTCACAGACAATGATATGATGTTGATGCTTGATTGGACAGCACTCTACAAATAACTGTATTTCCTCAACCCATGTCTTGAGTTGTTAGGTCTTTGTTTGCAGGAAATTATGTGAGAGTATGAGATTGGAACAGTTCCAAAATTGAAGGCAATCTTCATAATTTTGTTAGTTGGAACTGTCTTCAGAGTGGTTTCAAAGCGACAGACTCACTCCAAATAGCTGTATTATTCCACCTTTTTTGGGAGAGAAAATGGATCTAAATGATTGGAAAATAAGGTCACCGGGGGGATGGGCCTGACCCAGTGGATAAGTATTGGAACCAATTGCATTTTCTACTGGATTGAGATTTATAGGATCTTACAGCACACACTGTCTTTTGGGGGGTTGTGGTGGGGGGGGGGGGGGGGGGAGGGGAAACTTGGGTTAATTTTGGCTGGGTATGTGCCTTTGGCCTCTCATAACTCCTACCCCATTATAGTTTATTCCGTGCCCAGTTATAGACTCCTTCTTAGTCACTTTTAGCAAAATGTAATTTCTGCTATTCAAAATTAGTCATTTTCTGTTTATGCATCTAGCTTTTAAAGTCTTCTAACCTGGCCATCCTGAAATGAATTCACACATTTGTCAACTTAATGTGGTAAAAACCTTCTTATTTTCAGATCCCTACCTACCTGAATTTTCTGACCCCCAAAATTCTGAAAAAGTGCACCGACGTGCACCGACAAGGAAATACCCTCTAGGGATCTGCCCGGACCTGCTCGAACTAGGATTACGAGAGAAGCCTGGTGACGACAATTGATCGAAGCCAACATGGCCGGCGGAAGCGGTCGTTTTTTTCATTTTGGGTTTTGTCTTTTGTGGCTCCTACAGACTCACACGTTATCATATGGAGAACAAAAGCTCAGAATGGTTAATGTGGTGAGTTTTTTGTGATAGTATTGTAAAATATAATTAGTTGATTCTGAAATGTATTGGTGCTGGTACTATACAGAGCATATGACATAGCCACGAAAATTTTCAACAGGTTAATTTTATGTACGCGTGTAAATTTTAACGACCCTCTCAATGAATGACTGGCTTTCTTTACTTATTTATAATTTTTGCCACTAATTGATCTGTAATTTCCTAAAAAGGTACCTCAGCTCATAAAACCTGGGCGCACTGAAATTTTCCTAAGTTTATACGGCTTAATTAAAATCACAAGTGTAGTCACTAGTGTATGACTAAGCTTAGTAAATATAATAACCGATCTGGAGAAGATCGAGTCCCTACAAGGCGTCTAAGTTGACTTTGGAGTTTTCAACCTAGTTTCACCTGGAAATTGAGCTTGCAAACTAGCTTCTTCTATGCATAGAGGATGAGAGGATATACACAGTTTTAAGTATTTTTCGTTTCATATAAGGCTTATTACTTCCTTCCGCGAACCAAGCACTGACACAAGCCTGAGTCTTCTGCAGTCAATGTTTCGTTCATAGTTCATATAATTTCAAAGCAGATATGGAAGTAAATGTAACTATTTGATTTATTAAAGTTTATTTATTTTACATTTTATTATTCATCTGAGTCTCGCGTCAGTGCTTTCAAAGTAGTATGCTTACTTCCTCATTGTTACTGAAATTTCAAAGAAAGCTATTCTGAGAAAGGTTCTCCTGATTTCATTTCCCTGGTTGAAATTTTACCCTTGGCTAACAGGGGGCTTTTATAACTAAAATAAAAGCTTTACTGATTCCTTCACCACACAAAAAGCTACCATTTTAGCCAAAGGTTCATGCAAGTACATGTACTTTAAATTCCTTTGTGCCACTCTAACAAAGGAAACTTGATTGATTAAATGCCCTTGTAAAGCTGAGCCCTTGCATTGAAGAGTATTGTTATCTTATGTCTTTTGCAAAATGGTCATTTGAGTGCTTTCTATTTGGAATTGTCAGGTTTCCCCTCTTTATACTGGCCTCCACATAGTTGTACTTATTTTAAATCTGCTGTATTTGTATAAGTAATATACAGCTATGCACAACTTAATTAGCATGTAATTTGAATTTAACGTCTTGACAGGTATATCGCCATGGCGACCGCTCCCCCTACACCTTTTTCCCAACAGATGAACATAAAAATTTCTGGCCTCAAGGCCTGGGGCAGCTTACTCAGGTTTGTTTTTACTTAAACCCATAATCCCTGATATCAATTTACATATACATTATTATTGTCTACCTTGTTTTCTTGACAGTTTTTGACTATGACTATGTTGACTCAGCAGTCAATAGCAAGTGTCCCTACCCCACCCCCGGTGCATTTGTCATATCAGGTATTCCAACAGTGGGGCATTGATGTCATGAAAGGTGTGGGAGGCCCAGGGAGGGTGTTTTTGTCACTGTTGAATTTGATATTTTTCCACCATTTTTTGCAAGGGAAACCCATTTTACTTGAAGAGTGTAGATTTAGCAAATCTTATTAAACAAAATTTTGATACCTCAAAACCGTAGGGTTAAGTAAAATGTTACTTTCCTGGCGACAAAATACTCTTGTCCTTGGTAATCTGTCATACCCTGTGTGCCACTTGGGAGAGGTTCAAAAGTGATTGGATGAGTCACAACAAATACTAGCATCATACTTGCACATGGGGAGGGTGTTTAATAGACCTGATACACACTTATTCAGTGCTATTTAGCACATAGATTTCAAGTGGTGTCAAAAGTAAATGATCTGATCATCAACACACTAGCCATAGGATTTTAAATTTCATGGATCGAACACTTTTTTGGTTCTTTGTCCTGAGATCATGGGAACATATTTGTACCTTGAGAAGTCCTGGGAACCATTTGCAAGATCCAAGATTTTTTAAACGTCTTAAAAACAATTTTTTTAAACATGGCACATTGACGCAGTCTGATCTTGTGTCATCAGAATAATTATTTAGTTGTCATGAGTTGGGTGGTATAATAATGATATTTCTACGCAGGATAATAAAAAAAAGTTAAAATTATGTGACTCTGTGGGATCTGAGTAAGTAAAGGATAAGTATAGGGTATAAGATATAAAGAAAAAATATGTCAGCCAGTGCCTAAGTCACCTAAATCGAGAGTGTCTTTTTAAATTTCAGGTTGGAATGAGGCAGGAATATAAACTTGGCCAGTTGCTCAAACATCTTTATGTTGATAAATACAAACTGCTTAATTCATCTTACTTGCTCAAAGAGGTAAATAGAAGACACTTTGACTTGCTATGGAAATTTTCTTTTTAAGGAATTAGGCTAGTAATTTTAAATGCCCATTGAAATGTTCTTAAAGCATAGCCTGAAAGAAAAATCCTACTGATGCTGACATTTGCGATGACTGGCAGCCATCTTTATCAAAACTAAAAAACGTCACAGGTGTCCATATCTCCTATATGGACCCAAGTGATTTCCACCTTTAACCAGGAGGGAGGGTGGCCTCGACGGAGTGACTTTTTAGATGCCTGTGACGTTTTTAGTTTTGATAAAGATGGCTGTCAGTCATCAAAACTGTCAGCATCATTACAGGGCTTCTGATAGGTTGCGGAGAAAAAAGTTTCAAATATGTTGTACAGACATGTATTTGATAAGATTTTTACCGAATTTTGCGGCATTTTGGGTGTTGTTGTGAATTTCGCGGGATTTTGCGGATTTACCTGAATTTCGTGGCTCTGCGACCACGTGAAATATCAGAATTCCTGTCATTAGGATTTTTCTTTCAAGGCTATGCTGAATAGATATGTAAATTTTCTGCTTTTTTTATGAGTAAAATTATTACCATGGAACTCCCGAGGTATAACCCCAATAATGGCCTATATGATGAGGCTCATGCCTTGAAAAGGCTCCCTTTTTCAGGATTCTGGTTTATAAAAGGGTGGGAAATATATCATTTCAGTTGGTAAAAAGCCAGCCCTAAAGGAGTAGTAAGCAGATGCATTTTTGTGCCTTCAAAAAAGTCGAGAAAACATCCTGGTTTTGGGATTTATTCATATTTAATAGACATTGCATTTACAGCAGTTGTATAATAAGGGATGCAAAGTTCTAAACTAGGTATGTGGAAGGGGTACCATTTGTCAAAGGAAGGTATTTGAAAGGGGTACCTTTTCTTTGGTGGGACCTTGGAACAGAGCCTTCCTGTATGAACTCCATCATATACCAATTTTTTTATGGCAACCATCTTGTTAAGAAAGTCAGTTTTCTGGCCCAAATAAAATTCCCCTCTCACTCTGATATCCTCTTATATTCTGTAACCTTTTTAATCTGACTACGGTCAAACATACCTCTAGGTGAGACCATGACCTGCCATAAGCGACCACCTATCCAAAATGCCAAAATTTTCCCAGTCAAAATCCTACTATGAAACATCCTGTAAATGACCAACTCTCATAAGTGACTGCAACCACTTTTTGGCCTGATGATTTCATAGTTTTTCATTATTAATTTTTTAACCTCTTGTAAGTGACCACTAACTTGATGCCTGGTGTGGTCTCTTTGTCCTCTATATGTACTACTTCTCTAAGAGTATACAAAGAATGGAACTACACTTATAGTTGTAACTCACAAAATGTATGCAATAATTCCATGCCAAAAAGTTGCAGATGTGTTAAGATCCATTTTCAGAGGAGATGACCTGTGGTTTGATTCTCGTAAGCAACCACCTCTTGTAAGCGACCACTAAATCTTATCTTGTGGTTTGATTCTTGTAAGCAACCACCTCTTGTAAGTGACCACTAAATCTTATCTCAAGTGACTATTTTTTTAAAACAGATCTATGTTCGAAGTACTGACGTAGATAGATGTATAATGAGTGCTCAGACACAACTGAATGGTCTATATCCACCACAAGGAAGGCAGGTACAAGTGGTCAGCATTTTTTATCATTTTTTTAAAATCATTTTTTAACTGGCAGCCAATTATTTTATAAAAATTGGTTGTGTATTGTGAGAAATAAAGAGTCCATTATTTTGCAAGAAGCTTTGCCAGAAATTTTATAGATATTTTAAGTGTTCAATGATTTTGCCAAGAAAAAAATGTCACCAATTTTCCAATGTCGACACTTAAACTGTGGTGGATCCACATGCTGAGGCAAGTGCACTGTAGTCTTGAGGTGAGATAGGGGGTTGGGGAAGGGGGGGGTGAAGGGGGGGAGGGGTGCTCCTTTTCCAAGTGAATTAAAGCTGCAGAACTATAACTAAGGGATGAGGACCGGGGATTTCCCCCAGCTTCTATGAGGGTGATCTCCAGCTACTTTCATGGGAAAATAAGGGAAAAATAGAGCCAATGGAAATTCCTACCTTTTTGATTCCCCAGTGACTTGTTGTATTTACCTGGCAACTTGAAATCTTCTTAATAGCCCTCCAAAATTTCTTTTCACTTTCAAAAGAACTATTTTTTGTCCCTGCTTAGGTGTAGCAAAAAAATTAATAGTCAGTGAAGAATATGATGTTTTTATGTTTGAAAGGTTGTTTAATAATTATTAATAATATAAAATAAAATATTTATATAGCGCCTATATATTTCCTAGATATGGCGGGAAAAATTGGACTGGCAGCCGATTGGTGTCCATGTGGTTCCAAAGAATGAAGACTATGTAAGTTCTTACAACTGGTAAACCTTCAGTTAGTAGGCGGCTCACTGTTTTTAACTAGTGATGAAAATGCCATTTTCTACCATTGGCTTATATCGGTATATTTTTATTTCAGCTTCTTCGACCTTTTGATTACAACTGCCCTCGTCTAAATGAGATAATTGAAAAGTCAAGACAGGACCCAGAATACCAGAATATGGCCAAGAAAAACAAGGTGAGGAAAAAAACTTCACGACAGCTGGGCTTACATATGTATGATTTATGTGATGGCCAGTGTGATTTCTCACACTAATGTTGATCTCAGATCTCTTAATTAAAAAGATGAAACAGAGTTCACACAGTCTTGAAAAGTCCTTGAATTTTAGGGGATAAGTCCTTGAATTCCATTTTTCCCTTAAAAATCCTTAAATTTCTGTGCAAGTCCTTGAAAAGTCCTTGAATTTTCTTCAACTTTAAATGTAGTGGCCTGAAAATTGTGTTTTGATGCTTTTTGGTTGTCCAGGACAGAATATAAATCATAGATCAGAAAATTGAAAGGTTATTTACACAAAGTACTCAATGTTTTATGCAATAATTAACTATCCAGTGCCGTAGCCAGACCAAACGGCCAACCGAGGCAGGCGGGAGTTTCCCCCCCCCCCCCCCCCCCCCCGAGAAATTTTGAACTTTAGTCTCTCGGAAATGCGATTTGCAGCGTTTTCTGGGCCTTTCGGTAACTTTTTTTCGAGTTAATTTAAGTGGAATTTAAAAAGCAATAATCAGAAACAAGCTACATAATCTAGGTGACCGTTAACCTCGCCAATGGTTTTGATCAGTATTTGTTCAAAAAAAATTTGAGTTAACGTACGTAGCCCCTTGAGATCGATGATATGGTAATTTTTTCATAGTATATTGACTGAATTGCTGAATTCTTTGTAATATCATGATGCATTAAAAATATCCGATGATCGCTTATGTAAAATAAAAATGATCGGCGAAATTCGTCAAAATTTTACCGAGGCGAGTGCCTCGGTTGGCCTCATACTAGCTACGGCACTGCTATCAATTTAAGACTTAAGTGAACTGAAAAATGTAGAGAAGCTGGTGAAGCAAACAGTTCAAGCCTTAAACTCTTATTAGAATAGACTAGGAATGTGCATTTATGTACAGTCTTTGAAATTATATTCCTAGTAGGTGGTCTCTGAAAATCTAATGTGGCCCTTGAAAAGTCCTTGAAAAGTCCTTGAAAAAAAGTTGCAATTTTTTTAATAAACCCTGTGAAAATTATCTTGGTTTTCTAGGAACTGCTGTCATATATCTCACTACATGCTAACAAGACATACACTCTAGCCAATGGCTATCAAGTATATGACACACTTTTTTGTGAGGTAATAAAGATAATTGTTGCCAGTTTCATATTTTAACAAGTTACCTTGGTAGTTAATTTGCTGCCACATAATATTTACTGTGAGATGTTTAGCCTGTGAATACAGTGTGGTGCCTCTCACTGCTCACCTTCACTTTGGAGGAGAGGAGGAGGAGAGGGATAAGAGGCTGCTGTATTTTCAGGTAAAGTTCATGGCTTAATAAATCTGCAAGCCCAACTCTCGGGGCTATGGTAAAAAGTTTTGTAAAATTTACCATAAATATAAGTAAAATAAATTTACCATTAATATTATGTGAGGAAAAAAATTCAAGCAAAACAAAGGAACGAGTGAATAAACAACTTTATTAAATGTTTCATTTCTTCTAGCTGCGACCCTGGACAAAAGCTGTTGAGACACGTCACAAAAATACCTCAGGGTTCGTACAGGTCATGGAAAACTTGAAGAGTCTTGAAATTTAAGGATTTCATTTTCCTGGCCTTGAAAGTCATGGAAATTAATTATTGTTGGCCATGGAAAGTCATAGAAAATTGAGGTTTTGTTTGTTAGATTAGTTACTGCAGACGTAAAAACAAGGACAAAGTTAGATAGAGAAAGGCAATTTAACAGTTCAAATGGCACACATTTTGGTGGACACCAAAGTGTAATCTGTTGTACTATGAATCAGGTCAAAAACTGCCCTAAAGCAAGGATAGTTTTCAAAGTTTTTGAAAGTGACAGCTATACCTAAAGTCATTGAAAACTGGAAAAGGTCATAGAAAAAGTCATGGAATTTGAAGAGATAAAAAGAGTACGAACCCTGTACATGTTTTTTTCCATCATCCCAGTGGCAAAAATGGAAACCATCGCCAAATGAAGGCTTGTTAACCCCCCTGCCCTCATCCAAAGTTGTTTAGGATAACACGAGAATTATACACATTGGTTTTTAGACCTAAACAGCTTTGAATAGAGATTGAAGTGGGGGTCTTACTTTTTCTGTTTAGAGATGGTAGTATTGTGCGAAAGTTACAAAATAGATGCAACTGCCTCAAACGTTTTGTCTGGGGTTGTGGCTACATGTACTTGTGGCCTATTTTTTCAGGGGTACCTTTATAATTTGAGTCCCATTTAGAGTAGGATTACTTTTGTTAATATTTACAATAAAAATGATAGGAGCTTTTTAAGAGTTGTTCTGCGTGTCAGTTATTATTTTGTGATATTTGAGCGTTTTGGTAATAAATCAATGTAAAAAATAGTACTGAAATTAGAAGAAAAACACTTTTTGAGGTATGTAACTTTTGGTAGCAAAATTTCAGATGGGAAAAATCCCTTCAATTTGCTTTGTAATGTTTAGTTTATTTCAAAACTGTGGAGTTATTTGAAATTCATATTAGTGTATAGTGTTAGTAGTTTTATGTGATCTCAAATCTTACTGTAACAGGACTCACATAACCTGACGAGACCTTCTTGGGCTACAAATGGTACCACATGGGAAGCAATGAGGAACATGAGTAATTTTCAAATGAAGTGGCTATTTGACTCTCCTGAGAAGGCCAAATTAACTGGAGGTTTGCTGTTTATAATTTCTTCTGTGTTTAAAAAGGGGCTAGCTGGGGAAAATTCCTAGGTCTCTGTTATCTGGATTTTTGCAGATGTCATCACTGCCGTGAAACTTAAAGGCAACTGTTTCGGTAATCTGCACCCCCTTTGCACTCAGTAATACTGTAAACACCCGCATATAAGAACACACGATTTTGGAGGTCAGGCTGATTGAGTTCTTATTTATCAGGTACTTAACGACAAATCAGCCTCAAAATGTTCTTAAATTTTTATTTAGTAGTAGTATCCAAAACATATGTTGCTAGAGGTATATTTAGCGTATTTTAGGAAAATAAAATAAATAATTATTCTGTAATTTGATTATATTAACAAATGAAGTTGTCTGACAGCAGACAAACTTACATGTTTTGTAATTATGACACTTTTTCCATTTTATAAGAACATGTTACAATTTTCAGGCTGACTTGTTCTTATAAAAATGGGGCTTTATTGGTCAAATTTCAGCCTGGTGTTCTTAATCCATTTGTTCTTATATGCGGGTGTTTACTGTATTTTCTTCAGCTGCCCCCTATCCCTTAAAGCTAATCTCATATTTTTTTTTGGTTCGCTTCGCCCCCCCTCCCCCGCCAAATTTCACCAGCACACACGCGCTCAACTCATTAAAAAAGAACCTCTCCTTAATACTTTCTTAGGCATCCAGGCGAAGACTCCGTTGTAAGGGTAAATTAAACTAGAAGAGTTATACATAACACCGCATCTTGGAAACTTAAGCCAAATCTTTTTCAGTCTTCAGATTAAAATCTCCCCCATCTTGTACTTGTAAATCACTTACATGTAAATTAGCTATTTTTGTTTATGATAAGCTGTAGCCTGTACTCGAGATATCATGCAATACACGTAGCTCCTAAAAGACTGAGAAAAAATGCACGTTACGTCGTCCTCGTTTTTGTTCCTCAGGAAATACGGCGCATGTGGGCCCCCGTTAATGCGGTCACCGACTGGCCCGTATTAATGTATGGGTGGGGTGTTTTTAGCAGGGGCGGAACGGTCAGGTCCAAAAAAACTAACAAAAACATATAGTAGGTTTTCCAACCATTCTACTTTAATTAACTACCGTAAAATTCCGAAAATAAGCCCCGGGGCTTATATTTTTCAAAGGCCCTTTTTTGGAGCTTATTTTTGGAGGAGCTTATATTCGGAGGGGCTTATCTACGGAGTGAAATTTGTGTCTCAAAATCGATTGGGCTAGCTTTATAGTTGGAAGTAAATTTACCGTTTTGGCTTTGTTTTACCTTGTATTTGAAGGCAGTTTTCCAAGTACAAGCCCCCGCGGGGCTTATATTTGGAGGGGCGATTTAACGGAGGGTTTTTTTTGCGTTACTGGTTTGGAGGGCTTATATTTGGAGGGGCTTATTTTCGGAATTTTACGGCGTGGTTTGTCACATTTCTAAATTCTGTTCACAGTGTTTGTTTTTAAGTACCGATTTGTCTTGTTTTTGTAGGGAGCTTAGTTGGAGCAATCGTTGAAAACATGAAAAACCACATTGAGCCAACCTGCAAAAAACTTCACATTTATTCAGCTGTGAGTACCGTATCCCATTATCAATTCTTGCATTTTCTCTACAATGCTTCGTTACGTTTCATTTCAAATGGAAACGATGAAGACAGTTTGTCAAAAAAATATAATATTTTATCACACGAGATCACATCCTTAATTTTCATAACCTTGTGTGTGATTTAGCGAGGATGTCTGTAGGAGAATTTAGACGTTGAACCCGGATATAACAAAGCAGTCCAAGTTGTATGAAGTTTCAAACTTGATTAAAACCTTTGCAATATCGCGGCAAAAAATTGCAGTGAAATCGAACCTAGTTTACACCTTCGATTTTACTCCGACAAAAGTACATCATACGGCGAGAATTTACATGTACACCCGCGTAAACCGGAGCACTCTACAGTCATGAAGGCGGCACGGTGATCAGGTGAGAGCACACGCAATCTGCTTCAAGAAGGGTAATTCGCAAGGTAACCGGAATTAGGTCTATACAAAAATCTTGAGAGGTTGACTTTAAATATTGTGATCATAGTCTTTTGGCATCTAGGCTTTGTTCACACTACACCGGATGGCTTTTGCGCCGACAAGAAAACCACACTGGACTGGGCTTCCTGTTACACACAAGAACGGTGATCATGATTTTGGCGCCATTTCTGTAACGGGGCGAAGCCGCGCCGCGCCTATATGTGCGTCACGTATCGGATAGTTTCTGTACCACACTTTGAACAGGTATTCGGACCGTAGCAGTGGTGAAAAGGAAAATAGAGGACAGGAACCCACTGAGACGGAAGAAAATATTCAGGAGTGAGGATTTGGATTAAGAGAACCAGACCCTCTCGGCCACAAACCGCTCTTGCTTTTTACCTGCCAACTCTCTCTCTTAGTTCAACTCTGTGAACTAAAGACATCGATCTCACGCATCAAAGACAATTTCTCACACCTGTCTCCCAAATCCGGAAAAACTGTTCTTTAACACTTGATAAATAATGAAAATTCAATTCAAAAAGGCGTTAAATAGTGACTTTTTGTCTTTGTTTTGTTCTAACGAAATCAAAGCACGCAAACATAGTCGTCTTTTAAGTAGCTGGAAGTGCTCAAACGTCTTCTAAACATCTGCGGACATTTTCGGCAACGTTCGGAAGTCTTCGGAAAGTTGTCGGAAATCTTCGGAAGTCGCCGGGGCGTTTCCGAAAATTCTGGTCATGACAAGTTGAAAATCTCACGTATTTGACTCACGCAGGTATATACCGTGCCGGACAACTTCTCGTGTCGGCACGAAAAGCTATCCGGTCAGTTAATGTGAACATAGCCGAAAGGGAGGTGCCAGACACCCCGTTTTCGCTGGCATGATCACCCGTTGAACTATCTATGTTAGAAATAAGTACTAGTGGTTGACTCGCACTCCACTGCTAGTGGTTGAATAACTTCCAGTAATTTCCTGTATGATCTGTGTTACAGCACGACACGACAGTTGCCGCATTACTGAGCGCACTGAATCTCTATGATGGAATCTCGCCAGCTTACTCCAGCGCTGTAATGGTTGAACTCTACTCAGACGAAAATGATGACAAGTAAGGCAGTTACAGTTGTGTATATGTTGATCGATGAGCAGTTCTAGTGAAGAAAACAAATGAATGCACACATGAAATTTTTGACCAAACTCTTCCCCACCCATCGATTGATGTAAGTTTCACATCACTTCAAAGTGTCTCCTGTCCTTTTCGAGTGCCATTAGTAAGGTTTCTTATATGTCTCCTTTTATGATATGTAACAAATGTTATCGTGTTGAGGTTGCCTTCGATGTTGAAGAGAATTGCACTATGGCAATGTTTGGGGTAGGGGTAGGGGGAAGGGGGAAGGGGCAAGAGAGAGTGAACTAATTGTCTCTTGGTAGGGGGCTAGGGAAGCAATCACTTTTATGGCCATTTCAAAGTTGCGCTGGGTCCTCGGTCAAAGTTCCTACCCCCATACTACCCCAATACAACCCTAAAAAATATGCAATCATCAACACTACACGGATTCAGATTCACGCACAACTACAAGAGGCCTATAGCATTCGATTGTCAAGCATTTTTCCCTAAATAAAATTAAACGTGAAGTTGCATTCGTGGGTACCTGTATATATTAAAAAGGCGTTGATCTTATATTCTTCTTTATTTATTTTGTTTGTGTTTAATTGTTAGAAAAGACATGACAGTGCGTATACTGTACCGGTTTGGCCAAAGCACAGAACCGAGAGTTCTTAAACTATCCAATTGCACCGAATATTGTCCCCTGGATCAGTTCATCAAGTAAGTTGCTATTTTTTTAAAAAATAGAGTGGCTCCGGTCACACTTAAAATAAAAGTGAGCGAGTGAATCGAAGGATTCTTTTTTTTCACTCGTTACACATTTGTCTGGCAAAAAGCAATGGTTGTAACTGGTGAGTATCGCTATATCGCTAGCAGAGCGTAAAAATAGGTTTGGCAAAATATCCTCTCTTTTGATCTTTTCACAAATCGTTTCATCACGATCGCGCTTGACTAAATAAGCCCTGAGAGCAGAAAATTATTTTGTTTCTTGAAAGAAGAGGATAAAGCGAGGTTCTGCCTAGTCTCCCTCGCAGCCTTTTTTTGGATGTCACGCAACGCTCCCCCCAAAAAACGTGACATCCAAAAAACGGCTGCGAGGGACACTAGGTTCTGCCAGCTCTCTCTGAATTGCGTCAAGCCTTTGAAGTCGCCGCAGCCCGAACTTCTGGACTTGTCAGTCTTGTTTTCTCTCGTCAAACTAGTTTTTTCGAGTGCGAGCATCCGTTTATGATGAACCGATGGTCATAACTGAGCCTGCTATACCAAGCGCACGGCTATTAGGCCTGGGCTGGAAACTGTATCCCAACAACATGCAAGTCTTTTCTGGTAGAGTTGGCTAAATTATACTACTACATTAGAAATTTCTGCAATTTGATTGGCTTAGAGCAGTGGTATTTCAGCTTAATTTGAAATACCTACATGTGAAAATTACAAACCTTTTGCGGGTAGTAGTATAAACAAATAATAGCAGGATTTGTACGTGATATTTGGCATAAATACCACTCGTGATATTTCAAAATTGTCTCAAATTTCACTCGCCTAACGGCTCGTGAAATTACGTATAACAATTTCGAAATATCACTCGTGGTATTTATACCAAATATCACTACAAATCATGCTATTACCTATACTAATATGTTGCAGGACTTGTGTTTTGAGCAACTCAGCTCCGGCTAGACTTTGAAAAAGTTATTCGTCCTTTAGAGCGTTTTCACTCACATGGCCAGCATCTATACTAATTTATTGGAACAAAAGAAAGCATTTACATGAGAAAAGAGTTCAAATCCCAGAGGATTTTCTTTGTACACCAACATGGCCGCCGTTTCATTGTTTTACAACACCAATATGGCCGCCGTGAAGTCATGTAAAAACGCTCAATTTTAGTGATTGTTAAGTTACGTCTTCTCCCGCGCGCTTTGGCCGAAAAAAAAAAAGCGTGCAAGAAAAGTCGATGACACGCGAGGAGTATGAAATTGTTGATGAATGTGGAATTGAGTTGTTAATTGCTGTGTTGGCCTTCCATTTTCAGGACGACTGCTGATGTTATTCCCGTTGATCTGAACAAAGCTTGTGGCGTGAAGCAAGACAAATTGTGTGTGAAGACGATTGTTTATAAGAGTAAGTTCTGTGCTAACTATAAACTCTCACCCCCTTTAAGACCTTGATATTGAAAATATAATAATCTAGCTAATTTGCGACTTTCACGTTCCCCATAATTTAACTTGTCCTCCCCACAAAATTTTGCGTAAGTATTGTTTTCAGTTTATCTTTGAACAAACAATTGCCCCTGAAGAAATTTTGTGGGGGGAAACAAATTGTATTATGAAAAACGTGAAAGTCGCAGATAGTCGAAGCGTGGATTCTCGTTTGCTAACTACGTGAGCGAGCCTCAAAAGTCCACGAGGCGTGTGGCGACATAGAAACCGTGCATATTCGTGCGAGTTAAAAGAAGCTGTAACCTGTGCCCCGTGATTCCGTTTGTGTGGCTAACACATGTTATTACGTATCTATGTGATGGGAAACCGCTATGGGTTAAAGTTGTAGATGAAGAACACAGAAGTAGGTCTGTTTTGCAGTTTTGTTTCCAATGAGTCCCAATATCGAGTTCCAGGATTAATTTATTTCAACAATGAACAATTAAAATTTAAAAAACTACTCTGCCCGCAATTTTTAAAAACTGAACCATGGGATAATGCATTTCTAGAGCTCTGATTGGCCTAGCCATCATGGTATATGAGCCATTATACCATGCTCTCTAAATATGATAACTGTACGTGTCTGCTCAAAATTAAAAACAAGCTGAAAATCGGTTGTTTTACAAATAAAGTAGTGAAGAATTCTCGATATTTTGTGCGCGTTTTCAATAAAACAATTATTCGACTCGCGCTTGTTGGATATGAGATGATTGTAGCCAACTCGGCGCTGCGCGCCTCGTTGGTAACTACATCTCATATCCAACGCGCACTCGTGGAATAATTTTTAAATAGCAAGGCTAATCTAGGCGGTAGAGCAAATCAGATAGTTTGTAACACACTGGAAGTTCTAAGTGAATAAGTAAATAAATAAATTTTAAGAGATAGCGAAAAAAATTCTGTCCGTGTGCCGCTGATACACAGTCAGGAGCTAAATACGTCCTTTTTCTTTTGCAGGTTTCTTGGCGGGCTTTATTGCCGTCACTGCGATTCTCTCTCTTCTGCTGCTTGTACTGTTCATCAGGTGCTGTCGGCGAAAATGCTGCCGTCGAAAAAACAATCTGACTTTTTATAACGACCTATTGAAAGATGCGCGACTCCTGGACAAGCCAGATTATGACTCTGACAGTTAGAACATAATCTACCCAACTTGTTAACATTGAATAGAGTTTTCTCATTGTTCAATCATGACACGAGCGCTAGAAAGGTCTTTTTATGGTGGTGCTCTGAAGCTGCGGATTGTCGCCTAGCAACACTTTTTCTGACAAATTCCGGGCTCAATTTTCTGGGATGGAGAGAAGAAAATAGAAAATAGATTAAGGGCCTGGTGGTTCCCAGATCTCTTAGCCGTGAACACAGACTATTTTTTAACATTGTAAAAATTGAAGAATTGTAGTTCAGTATTATCGTTATCATTATCATTTTTTGCTTTTTTTGTGTGTTTTGTAGTTGTCGATGAGGGGTGAGTTATATTTATTTAAGATACCTTAAATCATGATCACTTAACTTGACGTTCTAATGTCACTAGTCAACATTATGAAAAACATTTGTTTTTTCTTCCTTTCCATTGGCCGTGAACCCACCGCGTGACCTGAAAATAATGGTCTGCTCATGCGCAATGTCGTCCAAATTTGTTTGGCTACAAATAATATTCTGCTCATGCGCAATGTCGTCCAAATTTGTTTGGCTACAAATAATATTCTGCTCATGCGTAAATGAAACCGAGCTTTTCTCCTTCTTGTGATCGCTCTTAGGTGAAAATGGCAGATTGCATCGCTTCCCGAAGATATCCATTAAAAAACAAACTCGGTGATCGAATGATAAAACAATTATTGAACGAGGTTGAGCAAAATATCGTGATTTGTCAGTGTCTCAGAGATCAATTATTAAGGCTTCGACAATGCAAATAATTGATCTGCTCGCCACTGACAAATGACGACATTTTGCTCAAACTCGTCCAATAATTGTTAATTATTCTTGTTTAAGAGGTCGCTTAAAATTTTCATTTCATACCGAATTTTAACAAGTTTTCATTAGTTAAAACGACACGGTACATCAATAGGTAAACCGAACTAAGCTTAAAAAATGTGTGATATTTTGTGACACGTGCAGTGAGAGTTGACTACAGTGAGATATACCACATGAAAAAAAATTATTACCTGCGTGATCTGGAAGCGTGATAGATACTTCTCCGTTTTAGTATTTTTCATTAGATTATTAACTGAGAAATGAGTGTATTTTAAAACACCAAATAGGTGTATGTTTTAGACACATAGAGTAGCTACCTAGTAGAAACTTAAATTAAATGAGAAGTGAAATGTACAAGTGGTTCTTTGAGTGTGATCTAGTCTGCAAATACAGTTGACTCTCTCTTAACGGACACCTCTATAAAACGGACACCTCTGTAAAACGGACACCTCTGTAAAACGGACACCTCTATAAAACGGACACCTAGAGTTGGTCTCTGCCTTTCTTTACTCCTTTTATTTGACTCTCTATAAGAAGGACACCTCTCTAAGGCGGACACTTAGTGCCGGTCCCAAAGGTGTCCATCTTAGAGAGAGTTGACTGTATAACCTTCCCTCCGCCCTCCCCGCCGCTAGGGACGTGCCTAGGGGCGCGCTTAAACGCGTACAAGTTGAACCTCGTTCAAATTTTTGCTTACGCTTGACCTTTCGCACATTAACTCTTGTTTACACGCGTGCGAATGTAAATATTACGCGACAGTGGATATCCACCTTAAGAGGAAAATAAAGCGTCCATCGCTTGAATCCGTATGATACGGATTGGTGTATACAAATATGGTTGAATAAAACTATAGACTTGCTAAGGCAAGTTACAGGGTGTCCCGTATAAGCAGGTTTCTCTTAAAGTAGTTTGAAAAGGCAAGATAACCGTCGTGTCTGGAAGACTTAAAATTAATTTTTTTAAGTACCCTTTTTCTTCTCTTTGCCCCGCGCTCTAATCTGCACTGGGTCTGCATATCTTCCTTAACTTGAGCGGACCGCGATGTTTCTTGGGAAGGATGCATTGTTGCAATTCGACACAACACTGTCCGCCGTCTCATGGGCAGCCAGTGACGCCCCATACTCTCTGTTGTGCGCGCTCTTTTAATGCAGGTTAATGAGAGATTTGGTGTGTTTGGTGTTTGTGCATGCGACAGTAATCAAGCAGACAAGTAAATGTCGGTAAATTCTTTATTGTGATACGTGACAACAGAATGACAAAAATAACAGCAAGAAATCTCCTTTCGCGTTCAACTTGAAACCTTTCCTCATACTCCAAGCCATTCTTTCTGATTGGAGCTGATAGCTTTTCTGTGGCCTTTACTTTGTTCCTGTTGAAAATAAAAAGAACGTATGTCTGGGAAAAGGTACTTAATGGCTTTTTAGTCCTGGAAATAACAGTTAAGAATCTGTAACTTGTATAGAAAGTACCCAGAGGCCTCTTGTGATGCACCATTCATTTTAATACCCCTACTGAACGGGTTCTTATTATCTATTCTAAGATCCTTGGAAAATTTTGTCATTGAAAAGAGAGGCATTGGAAGGATCAGGATATCAAAAATACTTCTCATGGTGCCCATCAAACATTCATACTACTGTTATCTTCAGGGTTGGTTTCTTTGCTTACCTGGTAAGGATTACACCGGAGGGTGACAAATAAAGATCCAAATTGCAACACCTTGAAGACCCTGAATAACAAAAATTTTAATTTTAAGCCTAAAGTTGCTTTTGAAACTGGACAGTTTTTGAAATGATATAGCCTATAAAGGTTTTAGACCTCTTAATTTGGTAAATAAAATTTAAACGATTATTTATAACATTACCTGGAGGAAGATGTTCTGGGATTCTGCGTGGCCGTTTAAAGGCCTTCTCTGGCTTACTGAACACCGTATATGTCCTACTGGATAATAAGCATGGAGAGCGCGATTCCACTAAGATCATCCCTAACAACCAGACCGTGGCCTGGCA